>JAGDYQ010000084.1:4135920-4173420 GCA_021962125.1 Bulinus truncatus | reverse complement strand
TTTTTTTTAAAAAGCAAACTTGTCCTCTGGCCCTCACGCTCTTATGGACGGCAGACTAGACATCCGCCCCAAGGCCACCTCTTTAAACGGGGCCCGCGCTCGTCAGATTTATTTTGCCGTAACTTTCAAAATGACTTATAGTCTGGGGGGGTCAGAGGACCCTAGTTGTTTAATATTACCAGGGGCCGAGATTTTAAAGCTGTACCCTTTACAGCTGTTTGTATTGAGACTTCAAAATGTACATTAGCCCTAGGTATGGGGCCAGCCCCAAAAGTTACTTTTCCATTCTCTTGTCTCCATTCTCTCTTTCCCTAGTTCCCTCTTTCTCTCTTTCCCTAGTTCCCTCTTTCTCTCTTTCCCTAGTTCCCTCTTTCTCTCTTTCCCTAGCTCCCTCTTTCTCTCTTTCCCTAGCTCCCTCTTTCTCTCTTTCCCTAGCTCCCTCTTTCTCTCTTTCCCTGGCTCCCTCTTTCTCTCTTTCCCTGGCTCCCTCTTTCTCTCTTTCCCTGGCTCCCTCTTTCTCTCTTTCCCTGGCTCCCTCTTTCTCTCTTTCCCTGGCTCCCTCTTTCTCTCTTTCCCTGGCTCCCTCTTTCTCTCTTTCCCTGGCTCCCTCTTTCTCTCTTTCCCTGGCTCCCTCTTTCTCTCTTTCCCTGGCTCCCTCTTTCTCTCTTTCCCTAGCTCCCTCTTTCTCTCTTTCCCTAGCTCCCTCTTTCTCTCTTTCCCTAGCTCCCTCTTTCTCTCTTTCCCTAGCTCCCTCTTTCTCTCTTTCCCTAGCTCCCTCTTTCTCTGATTTCTGTCTCCCCCCTCCACCCCTCTCCCCCCTCTTTCCCTACACTAAAATACACAACTCACCACTGTAAAATACACAACTCACCATTGTAAAATACACGACTCACCATTGTAAAATACACAACTCACCACTGTAAAATACACAACTCACCATTGTAAAATACACAACTCACCATTGTAAAATACACAACTCACCATTGTAAAATACACAACTCACCATTGTAAAATACACAACTCACCATTGTAAAATACACGACTCACCATTGTAAAATACACAACTCACCATTGTAAAATACACGACTCACCATTGTAAAATACACGACTCACCACTGTAAAATACACGACTCACCATTGTAAAATACACAACTCACCATTGTAAAATACACAACTCACCATTGTAAAATACACGACTCACCATTGTAAAATACACAACTCACCATTGTAAAATACACGACTCACCATTGTAAAATACACGACTCACCACTGTAAAATACACGACTCACCATTGTAAAATACACGACTCACCATTGTAAAATACACGACTCACCATTGTAAAATACACGACTCACCATTGTAAAATACACGACTATGTGACGTAGCTAACAGTATGAATCAAATACTTGATCGATGTAAGCTAATTCATTTGATAAAACTAATTCATCTATTTAAAAGTTTTAAAATATCGATTCCACTATATTTCCTCCACACACAATCCAGTCAGCCAGACTACAGTGCAATACAGTGCCTATACAGCAACACAAATAAAAACTATTTAGTAAAAAACACAGACTGATACTAAAAATTAAACATAAAAATACCCTAATTGAAATGTTAACAAAGGAAAGGAGAACTCAACTGCAAAACAGAGGGGAAAAAAGGGAGGGGGGGGGGGACCACACAACACTTAGTTTAAATAAACATAGGGAGGAATGAAAAAAGGATTTTTTTTTTATGAAACAATAAATGTCTTCAGAGAAAACAAGTTTTTGAAAATAGACAAATAAAGTTTGAACAATATAGAGGAATCAATAAAATATATCGATCGATTATATTTGAAATTGTAACTCACAATGGGGATGGGGGGGGTTAGGTGCAAGTGGAAAAAAGGAGAGGAAAATGTTAGGTGATAGGTGTGGCTGTGGCTCCCTCTAAACACATGTTGCAATACTCGTCGTACGATACTCATCCTACAATACCCATCCTACGATATACCCGTCCTACAATATACCCGTCCCACGATACCTGTCCTACGATACCCGTCCTACGATGCCCGTCCTACAATTCCCGTCCTACGATACCCATCCTACAATACCCGTCCTACGATACCCGTCCTAAAATATACGTCCTACGACACCCATCCTACAATATCCGTCCTACGATACCCGTCCTACAATATACCCGTCCTACGATACCTGTCCACCAATACTTGTCCACCAATACCCGTCCTACAATACCCGTACTACAATACCCGTCCTACGATACCCGTCCTACAATATACCCGTCCTACGATACCCGTCCTACGATACCCGTCCAACAGTACCCGTCCTACGATACCCATCCTACAATACCCGTCCTACGATACCGTCCTACAATATACCCGTCCTACGATACCCGTCCTACGATACCTGTCCAACAGTACCCGTCCTACGATACCCATCCTACAATACCCGTCCTACGATACCCGTCCTACAATATACCCGTCCTACGATACCCGTCCTACGATACCCGTCTTACAATACCCGTCCTACGATACCCATCGTACAATACCCGTCCTACGATACCCGCCCTACAATATACCCGTCCTACGATACCCGTCCTACGATACCCCTCCTACGATATACCCGTCCTACGATATACCCGTCCTACGATACCCGTCCTACAATATACCCGTCCTACGATACCCCTCCTACGATATACCCGTCCTACGATACCCGTCCTACAATATACCCGTCCTACGATACCCCTCCTACGATATACCCGTCCTACGATACCCGTCCTACGATACCCGTCCTACGATACCCGTCCTACGATACCCCTCCTACGATATACCCGTCCTACGATATACCCGTCCTACGATACCCGTCCTACGATACCCGTCCTACAATATACCCGTCCTACGATACCCGTCCTACGATACCCGTCTTACAATACCCGTCCTACGATACCCATCGTACAATACCCGTCCTACAATATACCCGTCCTACAATATACCCGTCCTACGATACCCGTCCTACGATAACCGTCCTACGATACCCGTCGTACAATATACCCGTCTTACAATACCCGTCCTACAATACCCGTCCTACGATACCCATCGTACAATACCCATCCTACAAGATATCGGAGGGCTGAGGCAGAAATTCGCAGCAAATTCCCGAGTCCCTGTACCCTGTAGCCCTAGATTTAATGGAAATCAATAATAATGAGCCCCCCCCCCCTATTGCAACAGTTATAATCAAAGGTCTCCTAATGTGTCTGTCTATAAGGACCGCTCCGGCATTCTCTTTCTAAATCAGTCCACGAAATAGTTGGATGGACAGACGAATTGATAGATATTGGGATGGATGAATGATCAGAGTGTATAAGTATATTGGATGAACGAACAATGAAATAAATGGTTGAATACACAGATACATGAATGAAAGGTATGTGGCTTGATTGATGGACAGATTGAAAGATGGTTGGATTGGATGAATAAATCGTTGGACGAAAGGAAAGGATTAGTAAAAGTATCGATTGTGAGTTCATTGGCGTAACAAGAGGACGGAAACAATCAGCCATCTAAGCTGTGCGCGTAGGCACAAACGTATAAAGTCGGTGAATAATAAATTGAATGATATAAATCAGTGTCAATAAATTGTTGTAAACACCGGTATTATAAAATAAATGATATAAATTAGTGTCAATAAATTGTTGTAAATACCGGTATTATAAAATAAATGATATAAATTAGTGTCAATAAATTGTTGTAAATACCGGTATTATAAAATAAAGTATCGTTTTGTACTGTTGGCTTTCATGCCGATTGTGGCGAACAAGATTATGATTGTCCTTCCCAAATTGCAAATCCCGTTTCTTTTGGTGCACACAACATTCGGTGCTAGTTACACCCCTTGTGCTAGTTACACCCCTTGTGCTAGTTACATGATTGATGGATTTATGGATGAATGGATGGATGGATTGATGGATGGATTGGTGGATGGTCGGGTTGACGCATATATCATGTCCGTAAATAACTTATTCATTCTTTTCAGTTTATTGCAGTAGGATTTACTTACAGTTAATAGTGTGCTCACTCACCTGGATCCATCGCCCTATTGACCCTATGACCTGAGATGAGCCTGCCAGGTCAAAGGTTACAATAGTTTCCATCATCTATCATCAACCACGCGGCTTGTCTTCTCATGCCTGTACGTAACGACAGGTAGCGTTACTACACCTTGGATTTCTAAGCACAAGATCTTGGGTTTTTTGGACACCAACTTTGTGAAAAGTTTTTTTTTTTTTCCTGACCATCTTGGGTTTTTCTTCAATTGTACTTGAAGTAGTGCACTTCTGACCTGACATTTACTGGCTGTTAAAAAAAATATCTCAATATTTTATGAATTAAATAACATGTCTCAGTCTTGAAAAAAATTTCATTTATTTACGAACTTTGTTTTTGTAATGTTATTGTTATTGCAGTGCTCGATTTAAGAAAAAACCAGTGTCGGGGATGAAAAAAAAATTATGCAGAGACGGGGATAAATGTCTATGGCTATGATTTCATCCCCGGCTGGGATATATTAGCTAAAGCAGAGCCGGAGATGACAGTTCTCAGTGCCGGGGATATCCCCGGCGGTAAATCGAGCCCTGATTGTTATGGTAATTAAGTCGCCAAATTTTTTTTTTCAAAAGCCAAAAGAAATCAGTTTTTACAACAACAAAAAAACACGGTACAATTACATTATGATATACTACTGTTTTATAATCAGTTATGTTTTTTTTTAGCTCAACTTGTGTTATTCATTTATTGTTTTAATGGTTACCATGACGACGACAGGGTGTAAACAGATACATTCAATGTTCCCGGAGATAATAATATTGGCGCCACAGTCTCTGTGGGTTGGAGAAAGCGAACCAGATTTCAGCGGCACCGGTTACAAGTTCAAGTCCGGGCGACACACGTACCCAGAGGCAGCCCATAGCTGTAGCCTAGCCCCCGACCTCCCCCCCCCACCTTTCCCCCATGTAACAACGGTCCTTGTATGTTAAAGACAGGTAAAAATGTTTTTAAAATAAAAAGGTGTGTATGTTATGATCCATGACCCTCCCCCTCCCCCCATTTCAAATGACAATTTCATACAATTATAAAATATAAATAGTCGATAACCATGGAGTCCCTATATACTTGGATAAATGTCTCCTTTAGTTTTTCAATGTCTGTATGCGACAAATAAAATGTTGGCTGCAGATTTGCAGAGATGACTCTGAGTTCTGAATGTGCTCCAAACAAAATGGCTGCTGTTGTTTGTTATTGTTATTTGTTTTTTTAAATGTATTAAATTTGTCGTAAATAAATACTGCTGAAGTTAAATTTGTCGTAAATAAGTACTGCTGAAGTTAAATCTGTCGTAAATAGGTACTGCTGAAGGTAAATCTGTCGTAAATAGGTACTGCTGAAGTTAAATCTGTCGTAAATAGGTACTGCTGAAGTTAAATTTGTCGTAAATAGGTACTGCTGAAGTTAAATTTGTCGTAAATAGGTACTGCTGAAGTTAAATCTGTCGTAATTAAGTACTGCAGAAGTTTTACACCTCATCTGACGGCGATGGCCCTTTAGGGCTAAGGGAACTTTATTTTTTTACACGGCGCCACGCAGTGACGTAGCGATGGAAAGGAGGGAGGGCATCATGCTCCGGGTGCTACTCACAAAGGGGCGCCAAATGGTCCGCAAAACATATAATATTATATGGTTTTCAAATAAGGGAGGGGGCACTAAAAAGGTATTGTGGCGCGAGTTAAGCTCGCTACGCCACAGCGGCGCCACAATATCTAGCTACGGCTCTACTGCAAACAACTGAATTTATGTATATAAATAAATATATATAAATCAGTTTATAAAACTATTGATTTTTGAAAACTTGGCCCCCCCCCTCTGACAACCTCTGAATAATTTATTCATTTCGGGGCATCTGGAGATTGCACAGGTTTCCTTTTTTTTCCTTGTGGCTGGGAAATAAAAAAACACCCTTTAGGGGCACCCTAAGTTATGGGGGCAGGGCCGGACACAGACTTGGTAGGGCCTCAATCTATATTTAGGATACGGGGGGGTCTATATAAGTCCAGATATTGTATGTCAGTGCCTAATATTTAAGTATATATGAAAGTAATCGCTCACTTGGTCAATTATTTGGGGGGGGGCCAAGAAATGTGGGGGGCCCTAAGTTGTAGATTATACTTAGATCCTGCACTGAATGAAGGCTCAGGGCAGCGGTGTAGTCGGCCTATGCATAAAAACAACTCTGATATAATTTCATCATCATTGTTGTTGTTGTTGAAACCTTTTTTTTCTTTTTTATTCCCCCCCTCCCCCTTCAAGTGGCGTAGCGAGCTTAACTCATCGCCCGGGACACAATATCTATTTAGCGCCCTTCCCCCCCATTCAAAAACATGTAATATTATAAGTAAAATATACAATTTGGCGCCTCTTTGTGAGTAGCTCCCAGGGCATGATGACCCCCCCTTGCCCCCCTCACTACGCCACTGCCCCTCCCCCCCACACACCTTAAAATTTGAAAGAATTGTTTTACGTTTGTTTGATGTCACATTTTTTTTTTAATCTAAAAACTTTCTCCTAGTATGTAGCGAAGGTCATATATTGCCTGTTTTATTGTCCTCTCTCCCAACGCTAGGCCACGGCACGCATGCGCACTAAACACGGTGTTTGCCAAGAAAGCTTTTAGAAAGCCTAATCAATATTTTTTTACGAGTTGTCGCCATATGAAGTCTTTTTTATTTTAGTTTTTTTTTTGGGGGGGGGGGAGGGGAGGGGGGGAGAAACTAATAAATAAAAAGATCCGATGGGACGTGGAAGGTTCGGGTAAATAGGCTGGGTGGGGAGGGAAGATTAGTTTGAGTAATTGCCCCAAGGGAATCCATCGGAATAGAAAAACACGGGAGCACAGATCGCGCACGTGGTTCTATAAATACGTCTTTTCTCCCGCACCTTTCTCTCCCTGTCTCTTCACTCTTCTCTCACTCTCTCTCTCTCTCTCTCTCTCTCTCTCTCTCTCTCTCTCTCTCTCTCTCTCGCCACTCCTCGACTTCAACTTACCTTATTTCTCATACGGGACTAGCAAATGTGAAATAAAGACCACAGAGTTCTCTCTCTTTCTTGCCAGATTTCTGTCCCTTTCCATCTCTAACTAACTTCTCTAATTTTCAGATTTTTTTTTTTTGCGCTGCAAATAATAATGGTTGTGTACAGCAGAGATACCGATAGGGATGTGTGTGTGTTTGTGTGTGTTTATGTGTGTTTGTGTGTGTGCGTGTTTTTTAGATTTTTTAGAAGAAATCTAAATATAATAAAATGTTGTAAAATAGCAGATATTTATAATTGTATACAGCCATTTAGTTATAAACTTTGATTATTTATTTATTTTTTGCATTATATATAATATAATCTAGAAATGTTTCTTATATGATAATTTTTCAAAAAAAAGTAGTTGGCATTCATGTTGTCCGGATTCAGAAGACAGTTTAAATACTTGTGCGCAACATAAAAATAGAACATTTAAGTGCACTGTTATATTCAGGGCTCACCTTACAAATTGCGGGGCCCAATTTAACGGATTCTTGAGAGGCCCCTCTTCTACCTTGTGACAAGAGCTATGACTGACAGGGATGTGCTAAATGTAAAATGCGGGGTCCTGTCAGGCGCGGGGACAAATTTCGAGAAATCGGTCAAATCGGGACTAAAGCCGGCGCTGGTTATAATGAGTGTGCGCTTAGAAGGGACACCGTCTCTCTATCACTGTCGTCTGCCCAAATTGACCTTTACTTACTAAAATGTTGACTCTCTCTCTCTCCTGTCAATAAATCACTCACCCTCTCAACATCAACAGATCGCTACAGAGACACATAAAGATTACAGTGAGCGATTGTTGAGACACACAAAGATTGCAGTGAGCGATTGTTGAGACACACAAAGATTGCAGTGAGCAATTGTTGAGACACACAAAGATTGCAATGAGCGATTGTTGAGACACACAAAGATTGCAGTGAGCGATTGTTGAGACACACAAAGATTGCAGTGAGCGATTGTAGAGACACACAAAGATTGCAGTGAGCGATTGTTGAGACACACAAAGATTGCAGTGAGCGATTGTTGAGACACACAAAGATTGCAGTGAGCGATTGTTGAGACACACAAAAATTACAGTGAGCGATTGTTGAGACACACAAAGATTGCAGTGAGCGATTGTTGAGACACACAAAAATTACAGTGAGCGATTGTTGAGACACACAAAGATTACAGTGAGCGATTGTAGAGACACACAAAGATTACAGTGAGCGATTGTAGAGACACACAAAGATTACAGTGAGCGATTGTAGAGACACATAAAGATTACAATGAGCGATTGTGCGGCCTCGAGTTTAAAAAGACAATTAGAGATGTTATAAATAATTGTGTCGCCTTTTAGCAGAAACGGCAAACAGTGAATTTGGTAGCAGTCGAAAAAGCAGACGACATTTAAATATTCAACTTTCTACAAAGAACGTCTGTATCATAAAGACAGGGCCAGTGCCTGATTTAAAGGTCGGTGCTCACAGGGCGCGCGGCCGGTGACCTATCCAAAAAAAAAAAAAAAATATCATTTAATTAAATTTAAAAAAAAAAAAAGAAATCGCCATTATCAATTTCAATTTTTACCCAATTTTTATCGTCATATCAGATTTCATTTATGAAACTTTATGTGTTAATAATTGGTAATTCACTGAGTTTTTTTATGTATTTATTTATTTTTAAATTATATTAAATATCTTTTACTCTGCCGTGATTAGAAAAATACACAAATATGAAATACTTTTTTTTTCTTTTTTGAATGTCACTATTTATTTTAGTTTCCTTCGCACTTACAATTAAAGTTGAACTTAGCAATATTTTTTTAGCCCTGATAAAGTGTTCCAAATACTAGAAAGTTCGGATTATTGGCTCTTCTGATACAACGTAAGAAACTTCATCATCAGTTGTTTCTTAGGGCACAGTTTATTCAGAATTACAAAGTGCATTAAAGTCATAGTAAATGTGTTTTTTTCCATCTTAACAATCGGTTCTAATGACGCCTCTGTATTTATCTGGAAAATTCCGGTGTGTGCAGGGCTCCAGCCATCTCCACCAATCCCCCAGCCATCTCCACCAATTCTCCAGCCATCTCCACCAATTCTCCAGCCATCTCCACCAATCCCGCAGCCATCACCACCGATCCCCCAGCCATCTCCACCAATTCTCCAGCCATCTCCACCAATTCTCCAGCCATCTCCACCAACCCCCCAGCCATCTCCACCAATCCCGCTGCCATCTCCACCGATCCCCCAGCCATCTCCACCAATTCTCCAGCCATCTCCACCAATTCTCCAGCCATCTCCACCAACCCCCCAGCCATCTCCACCAATCCTGCTGCCATCTCCACCAACCCCCCAGCCATCTCCACCAATCCCGCTGCCATCTCCACCGATCCCCCAGCCATCTCCACCAATTCTCCAGCCATCTCCACCAATTCTCCAGCCATCTCCACCAACCCCCCAGCCATCTCCACCAATCCCCCAGCCATCTCCACCAATTCTCCAGCCATCTCCACCAATTCTCCAGCCATCTCCACCAATCCCGCAGCCATCACCACCGATCCCCCAGCCATCTCCACCAATTCTCCAGCCATCTCCACCAACCCCGCTGCCATCTCCACCAACCCCCCAGCCATCTCCACGAACCCCGCAGCTATGTCCACCAACCCCTATATAATTTCTAACAACCCATTTATTGCTTACTCATTTTATAACAGTGTACTTTCCACATCGGGGCCCCCTAGAGACAGGGTACCCCTTGAGTTCGGACTGTACCCTCTTTGCGTCGGCCCTGATGCGTTTCATAACCTCCACAGATGACGCAAAACAACAAAATAACTTCATTTAGCCAAATTCTAGTAACAAAGCAAAATCACTTATTTATAACGACAAATCAAATAGCAGGCAAGCGGCGCGCGCACGACTGTGGGGTCATACATGTAAGAGGCCCGACTTATAGGGGGCATTAAAAAGCCCAAATGAGTTTGGAATGTACACCCTTTTTTATGTTAATCCTTTTAAGAAGTGGACAGAGATTTTCTTGTTCGCCTCTGCGCTAATCAACTTGGCTTCAATTGGTTTTCTTTGTACATGTCTACTGAACAGATTTGTCAAGAGTTCACAGACTGCTCAGCCAATAGGGTCAAATCTTTATATGAAAGTTGTTTTATATACTGAAAGATAAATTTAACTTCAGAACGTTTAGCGAATAAAATGATCAATACATGAAATATTTGCAAGAGAGGAAAGAGAAAACTAGACCTAATTTTAAACGAGAATAATAAAACTAAATTAATATATATTTTGTGATACTAACAGTCCGCAAAAAAAAAAAGTGAATGACGTCATTGATAACTGCTTAGAAAGAAAACGTACGTTTAAAAAAAAAGATGTCATTGATTATTGTGTAGGCATCTTTAAACGACGGCTTTAAAATTTTAACTGGTTCATTCTGGTTTAAACTGTTATTATTACATTTTAATGATCTCTTTTAATATTTTTATGAATCTACTGTTTTTTTACATAGCATTGACTTTCTGTTTTTTTTGTAAAGATAACAAATAAGCCGTTATTCATGAGCATAAAGAAAAATCAAGATCGTTGACGTCCAATTTAAACTGCAACAATATCAACAATATCAACAATATCAACAATATCAACAATATCAACAACAACAGAATCAACAATATCAACAATATCAATATCAAAGATATCAACAATATCAACAATATCAACAGTATCAACAATATCAACAATTTCAACAATATCAACAATATCAACAGAATCAACAATATCAACAGTATCAACAGTATCAACAATATCAACAATATCAATAATATCAACAGTATCAACAGTATCAACAATATCAACAATATCAACAATATCAACAATATCAACAGTATCAACAGTAACAACAATATCAACAATATCAACAGTAACAACAGTATCAACAATATCAACAGTATCAACAATATTAACAATATCAACAATTTCAACAGTATCAACAATATCAACAATATCAACAATATCAACAACATTAACAATATCAACAATATCAACAATATCAACAATATCAACAATTTCAACAATATCAACAATATCAACAATTTCAACAATATCAACAATATCAACAATATCAACAATATCAACAGTATCAACAATATCAACAATATCAACAGTATCAACAATATCAACAATATCAACAATATCAACAGTATCAACAGTATCAACAATATCAACAATATTAACAATATCAACAATTTCAACAGTATCAACAATATCAACAATATCAACAATATCAACAACATCAACAATATCAACAATATCAACAATATCAACAGTATCAACAATATCAACAATTTCAACAAAATCAACAATATCAAAAATTTCAACAATATCAACAATTTCAACAATATCAACAATATCAACAGTATCAACAATATCAACAAAATCAACAGTATCAACAATATCAACAATTTCAACAATATCAACAATTTCAACAATATCAACAATATCAACAATATCAACAATATCAACAGTATCAACAATATCAACAATATCAACAGTATCAACAATATCAACAATTTCAACAATATCAACAATTTCAACAATATCAACAATTTCAACAATATCAACAATATCAACAGTATCAAAAATATCAACAGTATCAACAATATCAACAATATCAACAATATCAACAATTTCAACAATATCAACAATATCAACAATAAAAATATCAACAGTATCAACAATATCAACAATATCAACAGTATCAACAATATCAACAATTTCAAGAATATCAACAATATCAACATTTTCAACAATATCAACAATATCAACAATATCAACAATTTCAACAATATCAACAATATCAACAATATCAACAATTTCAACACTATCAACACTATCAACAGTATCAACAATATCAACAATATCAACAGTATCAACAATATCAACAATTTCAACAATATCAACAATTTCAGCAATATCAACAATTTCAACAATATCAACAATTTCAACAATATCAACAATATCAACAATATCAACAATATCAACAATATCAACAATATCAACAATATCAACAGTATCAACAATATCAACAATATCAACAATATCAACAATATCAACAATATCAACAATATCAACAATATCAACAGTATCAACAATATCAACAATATCAACAATATCAACAGTATCAACAATATCAACAATATCAACAATATCAACAATATCAACAGTATCAACAATATTGTACACGTGCTCCTCCACCCACCCCCCCTTCCCACCCACCCCCCCCACCATAAAGTGTCAAACTTTGGTAAAGCCCCCCCCTCCTCATATCTAGTAAAATTAAGTCAAACTAAGGAAACGCTTACACACAAAAAATAAGTATTTAAATATTACCCCCCCCCCCCAATCAATGACGCCTAATACCAACATTCAGGATTCGCTCCCTCTAATTGTAGAACGAAGACCAAAGAACCCCCACCTCCCCCCCCCCCACATTTCCCTTCCCAAAATACACCATTTTCATCTGGCCATAACAAGGGAAATCGAACATAAATCTTGTATACATTACCACAATAATACACCATTTTCATCTGGCCATAACAAGGGAAATCGAACATAAATCTTGTATACATTACCACAATAATACACCATTTTCATCTGGCCATAACAAGGGAAATCGAACATAAATCTTGTATACATTACCACAATAATACACCATTTTCATCTGGCCATAACAAGGGAAATCGAACATAAATCTTGTATACATTACCACAATAATACACCATTTTCATCTGGCCATAACAAGGGAAATCGAACATAAATCTTGTATACATTACCACAATAATACACCATTTTCATCTGGCCATAACAAGGGAAATCGAACATAAATCTTGTATACATTACCACAATAATACACCATTTTCATCTGGCCATAACAAGGGAAATCGAGCATAAATCTTGTATACATTACCACAATAATACACCATTTTCATCTGGCCATAACAAGGGAAATCGAACATAAATCTTGTATACATTACCACAATAATACACCATTTTCATCTGGCCATAACAAGGGAAATCGAGCATAAATCTTGTATACATTACCACAATAATACACCATTTTCATCTGGCCATAACAAGGGAAATCGAGCATAAATCTTGTATACATTACCACAATAATACACCATTTTCATCTGGCCATAACAAGGGAAATCGAGCATAAATCTTGTATACATTACCACAATAATACACCATTTTCATCTGGCCATAACAAGGGAAATCGAGCATAAATCTTGTATACATTACCACAATAATACACCATTTTCATCTGGCCATAACAAGGGAAATCGAGCATAAATCTTGTATACATTACCACAATAATACACCATTTTCATCTGGCCATAACAAGGGAAATCGAGCATAAATCTTGTATACATTACCACAATAATACACCATTTTCATCTGGCCATAACAAGGGAAATCGAGCATAAATCTTGTATACATTACCACAATAATACACCATTTTCATCTGGCCATAACAAGGGAAATCGAGCATAAATCTTGTATACACAATAATACACCATTTTCATCTGGCCATAATCGAGCATAAATCTTGTATACATTACCACAATAATACACCATTTTCATCTGGCCATAACAAGGGAAATCGAGCATAAATCTTGTATACATTACCACAATAATACACCATTTTCATCTGGCCATAACAAGGGAAATCGAGCATAAATCTTGTATACATTACCACAATAATACACCATTTTCATCTGGCCATAACAAGGAAATCGAGCATAAATCTTGTATACATTACCACAATAATACACCATTTTCATCTGGCCATAACAAGGGAAATCGAGCATAAATCTTGTATACATTACCACAATAATACACCATTTTCATCTGGCCATAACAAGGGAAATCGAGCATAAATCTTGTATACATTACCACAATAATACACCATTTTCATCTGGCCATAACAAGGGAAATCGATAACCACAATAATACTTTCATGTACAAATGAGCATAAATCTTACACACCACAATAATACACCATTTTCATCTGGCCATAACAAGGAAATCGACATAAATCTTGTAGCATAAATCACCATTTTCATCTGTATACATTCGACCACACAATAATACACCATTTTCATCTGGCCATAACAAGGGAAATCGAGCATAAATCTTGTATACATTACCACAATAATACACCATTTTCATCTGGCCATAACAAGGGAAATCGAGCATAAATCTTGTATACATTACCACAATAATACACCATTTTCATCTGGCCATAACAAGGGAAATCGAGCATAAATCTTGTATACATTACCACAATAATACACCATTTTCATCTGGCCATAACAAGGGAAATCGAGCATAAATCTTGTATACATTACCACAATAATACACCATTTTCATCTGGCCATAACAAGGGAAATCGAGCATAAATCTTGTATACATTACCACAATAATACACCATTTTCATCTGGCCATAACAAGGGAAATCGAGCATAAATCTTGTATACATTACCACAATAATACACCATTTTCATCTGGCCATAACAAGGAAATCGAGCATAAATCTTGTATACATTACCACAATAATACACCATTTTCATCTGAATAACAAGGAAATCGAACATAAATCTTGTATACATTACCACAATAATACACCATTTTCATCTGGCCATAACAAGGAAATCGAACATAAATCTTGTATACATTACCACAATAATACACCATTTTCATCTGGCCATAACAAGGGAAATCGAACATAAATCTTGTATACATTACCACAATAATACACCATTTTCATCTGGCCATAACAAGGGAAATCGAACATAAATCTTGTATACATTACCACAATAATACACCATTTTCATCTGGCCATAACAAGGGAAATCGAACATAAATCTTGTATACATTACCACAATAATACACCATTTTCATCTGGCCATAACAAGGGAAATCGAACATAAATCTTGTATACATTACCACAATAATACACCATTTTCATCTGGCCATAACAAGGGAAATCGAACATAAATCTTGTATACATTACCACAATAATACACCATTTTCATCTGGCCATAACAAGGGAAATCGAACATAAATCTTGTATACATTACCACAATAATACACCATTTTCATCTGGCCATAACAAGGAAATCGAACATAAATCTTGTATACATTACCACAATAATACACCATTTTCATCTGGCCATAACAAGGGAAATCGAGCATAAATCTTGTATACATTACCACAATAATACACCATTTTCATCTGGCCATAACAAGGGAAATCGAACATAAATCTTGTATACATTACCACAATAATACACCATTTTCATCTGGCCATAACAAGGGAAATCGAGCATAAATCTTGTATACATTACCACAATAATACACCATTTTCATCTGGCCATAACAAGGGAAATCGAGCATAAATCTTGTATACATTACCACAATAATACACCATTTTCATCTGGCCATAACAAGGGAAATCGAGCATAAATCTTGTATACATTACCACAATAATACACCATTTTCATCTGGCCATAACAAGGGAAATCGAGCATAAATCTTGTATACATTACCACAATAATACACCATTTTCATCTGGCCATAACAAGGGAAATCGAGCATAAATCTTGTATACATTACCACAATAATACACCATTTTCATCTGGCCATAACAAGGGAAATCGAGCATAAATCTTGTATACATTACCACAATAATACACCATTTTCATCTGGCCATAACAAGGGAAATCGAGCATAAATCTTGTATACATTACCACAATAATACACCATTTTCATCTGGCCATAACAAGGGAAATCGAGCATAAATCTTGTATACATTACCACAATAATACACCATTTTCATCTGGCCATAACAAGGGAAATCGAGCATAAATCTTGTATACATTACCACAATAATACACCATTTTCATCTGGCCATAACAAGGAAATCGAGCATAAATCTTGTATACATTACCACAATAATACACCATTTTCATCTGGCCATAACAAGGGAAATCGAGCATAAATCTTGTATACATTACCACAATAATACACCATTTTCATCTGGCCATAACAAGGGAAATCGAGCATAAATCTTGTATACATTACCACAATAATACACCATTTTCATCTGGCCATAACAAGGGAAATCGAGCATAAATCTTGTATACATTACCACAATAATACACCATTTTCATCTGGCCATAACAAGGGAAATCGAGCATAAATCTTGTATACATTACCACAATAATACACCATTTTCATCTGGCCATAACAAGGGAAATCGAGCATAAATCTTGTATACATTACCACAATAATACACCATTTTCATCTGGCCATAACAAGGGAAATCGAGCATAAATCTTGTATACATTACCACAATAATACACCATTTTCATCTGGCCATAACAAGAAATCGAGCATAATACACCATTTTTTCATCTGGCCATAACAAGGAAATCGAGCATAAATCTTGTATACATTACCACAATAATACACCATTTTCATCTGGCCATAACAAGGAAATCGAGCATAAATCTTGTATACATTACCACAATAATACACCATTTTCATCTGGCCATAACAAGGGAAATCGAGCATAAATCTTGTATACATTACCACAATAATACACCATTTTCATCTGGCCATAACAAGGGAAATCGAGCATAAATCTTGTATACATTACCACAATAATACACCATTTTCATCTGGCCATAACAAGGGAAATCGAGCATAAATCTTGTATACATTACCACAATAATACACCATTTTCATCTGGCCATAACAAGGGAAATCGAGCATAAATCTTGTATACATTACCACAATAATACACCATTTTCATCTGGCCATAACAAGGGAAATCGAGCATAAATCTTGTATACATTACCACAATAATACACCATTTTCATCTGGCCATAACAAGGGAAATCGAGCATAAATCTTGTATACATTACCACAATAATACACCATTTTCATCTGGCCATAACAAGGAAATCGAGAAATCTTGCATAAATACTTTTCATCTGGCCATAACAAGGGAAATCGACATAAATCTTGTACATTACACAATAATACACCATTTTCATCTGGCCATAACAAGGGAAATCGAGCATAAATCTTGTATACATTACCACAATAATACACCATTTTCATCTGGCCATAACAAGGGAAATCGAACATAAATCTTGTATACATTACCACAATAATACACCATTTTCATCTGGCCATAACAAGGGAAATCGAGCATAAATCTTGTATACATTACCACAATAATACACCATTTTCATCTGGCCATAACAAGGGAAATCGAACATAAATCTTGTATAC
The DNA here is from genome assembly GCA_021962125.1 of Bulinus truncatus. NCBI lineage: Eukaryota > Metazoa > Mollusca > Gastropoda > Planorbidae > Bulinus > Bulinus truncatus. Next base: position 4,155,930 of record JAGDYQ010000084.1, on the reverse strand, counting down.
ATTACCACAATAATACACCATTTTCATCTGGCCATAACAAGGGAAATCGAACATAAATCTTGTATACATTACCACAATAATACACCATTTTCATCTGGCCATAACAAGGGAAATCGAGCATAAATCTTGTATACATTACCACAATAATACACCATTTTCATCTGGCCATAACAAGGGAAATCGAACATAAATCTTGTATACATTACCACAATAATACACCATTTTCATCTGGCCATAACAAGGGAAATCGAACATAAATCTTGTATACATTACCACAATAATACACCATTTTCATCTGGCCATAACAAGGGAAATCGAGCATAAATCTTGTATACATTACCACAATAATACACCATTTTCATCTGGCCATAACAAGGGAAATCGAACATAAATCTTGTATACATTACCACAATAATACACCATTTTCATCTGGCCATAACAAGGAAATCGAACATAAATCTTGTATACATTACCACAATAATACACCATTTTCATCTGGCCATAACAAGGGAAATCGAACATAAATCTTGTATACATTACCACAATAATACACCATTTTCATCTGGCCATAACAAGGGAAATCGAACATAAATCTTGTATACATTACCACAATAATACACCATTTTCATCTGGCCATAACAAGGGAAATCGAACATAAATCTTGTATACATTACCACAATAATACACCATTTTCATCTGGCCATAACAAGGAAATCGAACATAAATCTTGTATACATTACCACAATAATACACCATTTTCATCTGGCCATAACAAGGGAAATCGAACATAAATCTTGTATACATTACCACAATAATACACCATTTTCATCTGGCCATAACAAGGGAAATCGAACATAAATCTTGTATACATTACCACAATAATACACCATTTTCATCTGGCCATAACAAGGGAAATCGAACATAAATCTTGTATACATTACCACAATAATACACCATTTTCATCTGGCCATAACAAGGGAAATCGAACATAAATCTTGTATACATTACCACAATAATACACCATTTTCATCTGGCCATAACAAGGGAAATCGAACATAAATCTTGTATACATTACCACAATAATACACCATTTTCATCTGGCCATAACAAGGGAAATCGAACATAAATCTTGTATACATTACCACAATAATACACCATTTTCATCTGGCCATAACAAGGGAAATCGAACATAAATCTTGTATACATTACCACAATAATACACCATTTTCATCTGGCCATAACAAGGGAAATCGAACATAAATCTTGTATACATTACCACAATAATACACCATTTTCATCTGGCCATAACAAGGGAAATCGAACATAAATCTTGTATACATTACCACAATAATACACCATTTTCATCTGGCCATAACAAGGGAAATCGAGCATAAATCTTGTATACATTACCACAATAATACACCATTTTCATCTGGCCATAACAAGGGAAATCGAACATAAATCTTGTATACATTACCACAATAATACACCATTTTCATCTGGCCATAACAAGGGAAATCGAACATAAATCTTGTATACATTACCACAATAATACACCATTTTCATCTGGCCATAACAAGGGAAATCGAACATAAATCTTGTATACATTACCACAATAATACACCATTTTCATCTGGCCATAACAAGGGAAATCGAACATAAATCTTGTATACATTACCACAATAATACACCATTTTCATCTGGCCATAACAAGGAAATCGAACATAAATCTTGTATACATTACCACAATAATACACCATTTTCATCTGGCCATAACAAGGAAATCGAACATAAATCTTGTATACATTACCACAATAATACACCATTTTCATCTGGCCATAACAAGGGAAATCGAACATAAATCTTGTATACATTACCACAATAATACACCATTTTCATCTGGCCATAACAAGGGAAATCGAACATAAATCTTGTATACATTACCACAATAATACACCATTTTCATCTGGCCATAACAAGGGAAATCGAACATAAATCTTGTATACATTACCACAATAATACACCATTTTCATCTGGCCATAACAAGGGAAATCGAGCATAAATCTTGTATACATTACCACAATAATACACCATTTTCATCTGGCCATAACAAGGGAAATCGAGCATAAATCTTGTATACATTACCACAATAATACACCATTTTCATCTGGCCATAACAAGGGAAATCGAGCATAAATCTTGTATACATTACCACAATAATACACCATTTTCATCTGGCCATAACAAGGGAAATCGAGCATAAATCTTGTATACATTACCACAATAATACACCATTTTCATCTGGCCATAACAAGGGAAATCGAGCATAAATCTTGTATACATTACCACAATAATACACCATTTTCATCTGGCCATAACAAGGGAAATCGAGCATAAATCTTGTATACATTACCACAATAATACACCATTTTCATCTGGCCATAACAAGGGAAATCGAGCATAAATCTTGTATACATTACCACAATAATACACCATTTTCATCTGGCCATAACAAGGGAAATCGAGCATAAATCTTGTATACATTACCACAATAATACACCTTGTATTTTAATACATCTGGCCATAACAAGGGAAATCGAGCATAAATCTTGTATACATTACCACAATAATACACCATTTTCATCTGGCCATAACAAGGGAAATCGAGCATAAATCTTGTATACATTACCACAATAATACACCATTTTCATCTGGCCATAACAAGGGAAATCGAGCATAAATCTTGTATACATTACCACAATAATACACCATTTTCATCTGGCCATAACAAGGGAAATCGAGCATAAATCTTGTATACATTACCACAATAATACACCATTTTCATCTGGCCATAACAAGGGAAATCGAACATAAATCTTGTATACATTACCACAATAATACACCATTTTCATCTGGCCATAACAAGGGAAATCGAACATAAATCTTGTATACATTACCACAATAATACACCATTTTCATCTGGCCATAACAAGGCCAAATCGAGCATAAATCTTGTATACATTACCACAATAATACACCATTTTCATCTGGCCATAACAAGGGAAATCGAGCATAAATCTTGTATACATTACCACAATAATACACCATTTTCATCTGGCCATAACAAGGGAAATCGAGCATAAATCTTGTATACATTACCACAATAATACACCATTTTCATCTGGCCATAACAAGGGAAATCGAGCATAAATCTTGTATACATTACCACAATAATACACCATTTTCATCTGGCCATAACAAGGGAAATCGAGCATAAATCTTGTATACATTACCACAATAATACACCATTTTCATCTGGCCATAACAAGGAAATCGAGCATAAATCTTGTATACATTACCACAATAATACACCATTTTCATCTGGCCATAACAAGGGAAATCGAGCATAAATCTTGTATACATTACCACAATAATACACCATTTTCATCTGGCCATAACAAGGGAAATCGAACATAAATCTTGTATACATTACCACAATAATACACCATTTTCATCTGGCCATAACAAGGGAAATCGAGCATAAATCTTGTATACATTACCACAATAATACACCATTTTCATCTGGCCATAACAAGGAAATCGAGCATAAATCTTGTATACATTACCACAATAATACACCATTTTCATCTGGCCATAACAAGGGAAATCGAGCATAAATCTTGTATACATTACCACAATAATACACCATTTTCATCTGGCCATAACAAGGGAAATCGAGCATAAATCTTGTATACATTACCACAATAATACACCATTTTCATCTGGCCATAACAAGGGAAATCGAACATAAATCTTGTATACATTACCACAATAATACACCATTTTCATCTGGCCATAACAAGGGAAATCGAGCATAAATCTTGTATACATTACCACAATAATACACCATTTTCATCTGGCCATAACAAGGGAAATCGAGCATAAATCTTGTATACATTACCACAATAATACACCATTTTCATCTGGCCATAACAAGGGAAATCGAGCATAAATCTTGTATACATTACCACAATAATACACCATTTTCATCTGGCCATAACAAGGGAAATCGAACATAAATCTTGTATACATTACCACAATAATACACCATTTTCATCTGGCCATAACAAGGGAAATCGAGCATAAATCTTGTATACATTACCACAATAATACACCATTTTCATCTGGCCATAACAAGGGAAATCGAGCATAAATCTTGTATACATTACCACAATAATACACCATTTTCATCTGGCCATAACAAGGGAAATCGAACATAAATCTTGTATACATTACCACAATAATACACCATTTTCATCTGGCCATAACAAGGGAAATCGAACATAAATCTTGTATACATTACCACAATAATACACCATTTTCATCTGGCCATAACAAGGGAAATCGAGCATAAATCTTGTATACATTACCACAATAATACACCATTTTCATCTGGCCATAACAAGGGAAATCGAACATAAATCTTGTATACATTACCACAATAATACACCATTTTCATCTGGCCATAACAAGGAAATCGAACATAAATCTTGTATACATACCACAATAATACACCATTTTCATCTGTAACAAGGGAAATACATTACCACAATAATACACCATTTTCATCTGGCCATAACAAGGGAAATCGAGCATAAATCTTGTATACATTACCACAATAATACACCATTTCATCTGCCATCTGGCCATAACAAGGGAAATCGAACATAAATCTTGTATACATTACCACAATAATACACCATTTTCATCTGGCCATAACAAGGGAAATCGAACATAAATCTTGTATACATTACCACAATAATACACCATTTTCATCTGGCCATAACAAGGGAAATCGAACATAAATCTTGTATACATTACCACAATAATACACCATTTTCATCTGGCCATAACAAGGGAAATCGAACATAAATCTTGTATACATTACCACAATAATACACCATTTTCATCTGGCCATAACAAGGGAAATCGAGCATAAATCTTGTATACATTACCACAATAATACACCATTTTCATCTGGCCATAACAAGGGAAATCGAACATAAATCTTGTATACATTACCACAATAATACACCATTTTCATCTGGCCATAACAAGGAAATCGAACATAAATCTTGTATACATTACCACAATAATACACCATTTTCATCTGGCCATAACAAGGGAAATCGAGCATAAATCTTGTATACATTACCACAATAATACACCATTTTCATCTGGCCATAACAAGGGAAATCGAACATAAATCTTGTATACATTACCACAATAATACACCATTTTCATCTGGCCATAACAAGGGAAATCGAACATAAATCTTGTATACATTACCACAATAATACACCATTTTCATCTGGCCATAACAAGGGAAATCGAACATAAATCTTGTATACATTACCACAATAATACACCATTTTCATCTGGCCATAACAAGGGAAATCGAGCATAAATCTTGTATACATTACCACAATAATACACCATTTTCATCTGGCCATAACAAGGGAAATCGAACATAAATCTTGTATACATTACCACAATAATACACCATTTTCATCTGGCCATAACAAGGGAAATCGAACATAAATCTTGTATACATTACCACAATAATACACCATTTTCATCTGGCCATAACAAGGGAAATCGAACATAAATCTTGTATACATTACCACAATAATACACCATTTTCATCTGGCCATAACAAGGAAATCGAGCATAAATCTTGTATACATTACCACAATAATACACCATTTTCATCTGGCCATAACAAGGGAAATCGAACATAAATCTTGTATACATTACCACAATAATACACCATTTTCATCTGGCCATAACAAGGGAAATCGAACATAAATCTTGTATACATTACCACAATAATACACCATTTTCATCTGGCCATAACAAGGAAATCGAACATAAATCTTGTATACGCCGTACCACAATAATACACCATTTTCATCATAATACCTCAAATCGAACATAAATCTTGTATACATTACCACAATAATACACCATTTTCATCTGGCCATAACAAGGGAAATCGAACATAAATCTTGTATACATTACCACAATAATACACCATTTTCATCTGGCCATAACAAGGGAAATCGAACATAAATCTTGTATACATTACCACAATAATACACCATTTTCATCTGGCCATAACAAGGGAAATCGAACATAAATCTTGTATACATTACCACAATAATACACCATTTTCATCTGGCCATAACAAGGGAAATCGAACATAAATCTTGTATACATTACCACAATAATACACCATTTTCATCTGGCCATAACAAGGGAAATCGAACATAAATCTTGTATACATTACCACAATAATACACCATTTTCATCTGGCCATAACAAGGGAAATCGAACATAAATCTTGTATCTTGCACATTACCACAATAATACACCATTTTCATCTGGCCATAACAAGGAAATCGAACATAAATCTTGTATACATTACCACAATAATACACCATTTTCATCTGGCCATAACAAGGAAATCGAACATAAATCTTGTATACATTACCACAATAATACACCATTTTCATCTGGCCATAACAAGGGAAATCGAACATAAATCTTGTATACATTACCACAATAATACACCATTTTCATCTGGCCATAACAAGGAAATCGAACATAAATCTTGTATACATTACCACAATAATACACCATTTTCATCTGGCCATAACAAGGGAAATCGAACATAAATCTTGTATACATTACCACAATAATACACCATTTTCATCTGGCCATAACAAGGGAAATCGAACATAAATCTTGTATACATTACCACAATAATACACCATTTTCATCTGGCCATAACAAGGGAAATCGAACATAAATCTTGTATACATTACCACAATAATACACCATTTTCATCTGGCCATAACAAGGGAAATCGAACATAAATCTTGTATACATTACCACAATAATACACCATTTTCATCTGGCCATAACAAGGGAAATCGAACATAAATCTTGTATACATTACCACAATAATACACCATTTTCATCTGGCCATAACAAGGGAAATCGAACATAAATCTTGTATACATTACCACAATAATACACCATTTTCATCTGGCCATAACAAGGGAAATCGAACATAAATCTTGTATACATTACCACAATAATACACCATTTTCATCTGGCCATAACAAGGGAAATCGAACATAAATCTTGTATACATTACCACAATAATACACCATTTTCATCTGGCCATAACAAGGGAAATCGAACATAAATCTTGTATACATTACCACAATAATACACCATTTTCATCTGGCCATAACAAGGGAAATCGAACATAAATCTTGTATACATTACCACAATAATACACCATTTTCATCTGGCCATAACAAGGGAAATCGAACATAAATCTTGTATACATTACCACAATAATACACCATTTTCATCTGGCCATAACAAGGGAAATCGAACATAAATCTTGTATACATTACCACAATAATACACCATTTTCATCTGGCCATAACAAGGGAAATCGAACATAAATCTTGTATACATTACCACAATAATACACCATTTTCATCTGGCCATAACAAGGGAAATCGAACATAAATCTTGTATACATTACCACAATAATACACCATTTTCATCTGGCCATAACAAGGGAAATCGAACATAAATCTTGTATACATTACCACAATAATACACCATTTTCATCTGGCCATAACAAGGGAAATCGAACATAAATCTTGTATACATTACCACAATAATACACCATTTTCATCTGGCCATAACAAGGGAAATCGAACATAAATCTTGTATACATTACCACAATAATACACCATTTTCATCTGGCCATAACAAGGGAAATCGAACATAAATCTTGTATACATTACCACAATAATACACCATTTTCATCTGGCCATAACAAGGAAATCGAACATAAATCTTGTATACATTACCACAATAATACACCATTTTCATCTGGCCATAACAAGGGAAATCGAACATAAATCTTGTATACATTACCACAATAATACACCATTTTCATCACATGGCCATAACAAGGGAAATCGAACATAAATCTTGTATACATTACCACAATAATACACCATTTTCATCTGGCCATAACAAGGGAAATCGAACATAAATCTTGTATACATTACCACAATAATACACCATTTTCATCTGGCCATAACAAGGGAAATCGAACATAAATCTTGTATACATTACCACAATAATACACCATTTTCATCTGGCCATAACAAGGGAAATCGAACATAAATCTTGTATACATTACCACAATAATACACCATTTTCATCTGGCCATAACAAGGGAAATCGAACATAAATCTTGTATACATTACCACAATAATACACCATTTTCATCTGGCCATAACAAGGGAAATCGAACATAAATCTTGTATACATTACCACAATAATACACCATTTTCATCTGGCCATAACAAGGGAAATCGAACATAAATCTTGTATACATTACCACAATAATACACCATTTTCATCTGGCCATAACAAGGGAAATCGAACATAAATCTTGTATACATTACCACAATAATACACCATTTTCATCTGGCCATAACAAGGGAAATCGAACATAAATCTTGTATACATTACCACAATAATACACCATTTTCATCTGGCCATAACAAGGGAAATCGAACATAAATCTTGTATACATTACCACAATAATACACCATTTTCATCTGGCCATAACAAGGGAAATCGAACATAAATCTTGTATACATTACCACAATAATACACCATTTTCATCTGGCCATAACAAGGGAAATCGAACATAAATCTTGTATACATTACCACAATAATACACCATTTTCATCTGGCCATAACAAGGGAAATCGAGCATAAATCTTGTATACATTACCACAATAATACACCATTTTCATCTGGCCATAACAAGGGAAATCGAGCATAAATCTTGTATACATTACCACAATAATACACCATTTTCATCTGGCCATAACAAGGGAAATCGAGCATAAATCTACATTACCACAAATGTATACATTACCACAATAATACACCATTTTCATCTGGCCATAACAAGGGAAATCGAGCATAAATCTTGTATACATTACCACAATAATACACCATTTTCATCTGGCCATAACAAGGGAAATCGAACATAAATCTTGTATACATTACCACAATAATACACCATTTTCATCTGGCCATAACAAGGGAAATCGAACATAAATCTTGTATACATTACCACAATAATACACCATTTTCATCTGGCCATAACAAGGGAAATCGAACATAAATCTTGTATACATTACCACAATAATACACCATTTTCATCTGGCCATAACAAGGGAAATCGAACATAAATCTTGTATACATTACCACAATAATACACCATTTTCATCTGGCCATAACAAGGGAAATCGAACATAAATCTTGTATACATTACCACAATAATACACCATTTTCATCTGGCCATAACAAGGGAAATCGAACATAAATCTTGTATACATTACCACAATAATACACCATTTTCATCTGGCCATAACAAGGGAAATCGAACATAAATCTTGTATACATTACCACAATAATACACCATTTTCATCTGGCCATAACAAGGGAAATCGAACATAAATCTTGTATACATTACCACAATAATACACCATTTTCATCTGGCCATAACAAGGGAAATCGAACATAAATCTTGTATACATTACCACAATAATACACCATTTTCATCTGGCCATAACAAGGAAATCGAACATAAATCTTGTATACATTACCACAATAATACACCATTTTCATCTGGCCATAACAAGGGAAATCGAACATAAATCTTGTATACATTACCACAATAATACACCATTTTCATCTGGCCATAACAAGGAAATCGAACATAAATCTTGTATACATTACCACAATAATACACCATTTTCATCTGGCCATAACAAGGGAAATCGAACATAAATCTTGTATACATTACCACAATAATACACCATTTTCATCTGGCCATAACAAGGGAAATCGAGCATAAATCTTGTATACATTACCACAATAATACACCATTTTCATCTGGCCATAACAAGGGAAATCGAACATAAATCTTGTATACATTACCACAATAATACACCATTTTCATCTGGCCATAACAAGGGAAATCGAACATAAATCTTGTATACATTACCACAATAATACACCATTTTCATCTGGCCATAACAAGGGAAATCGAACATAAATCTTGTATACATTACCACAATAATACACCATTTTCATCTGGCCATAACAAGGGAAATCGAACATAAATCTTGTATACATTACCACAATAATACACCATTTTCATCTGGCCATAACAAGGGAAATCGAACATAAATCTTGTATACATTACCACAATAATACACCATTTTCATCTGGCCATAACAAGGGAAATCGAACATAAATCTTGTATACATTACCACAATAATACACCATTTTCATCTGGCCATAACAAGGGAAATCGAACATAAATCTTGTATACATTACCACAATAATACACCATTTTCATCTGGCCATAACAAGGCCATAACAAGGGAAATCGAACATAAATCTTGTATACATTACCACAATAATACACCATTTTCATCTGGCCATAACAAGGGAAATCGAGCATAAATCTTGTATACATTACCACAATAATACACCATTTTCATCTGGCCATAACAAGGGAAATCGAACATAAATCTTGTATACATTACCACAATAATACACCATTTTCATCTGGCCATAACAAGGGAAATCGAACATAAATCTTGTATACATTACCACAATAATACACCATTTTCATCTGGCCATAACAAGGAAATCGAACATAAATCTTGTATACATTACCACAATAATACACCATTTTCATCTGGCCATAACAAGGGAAATCGAACATAAATCTTGTATACATTACCACAATAATACACCATTTTCATCTGGCCATAACAAGGAAATCGAACATAAATCTTGTATACATTACCACAATAATACACCATTTTCATCTGGCCATAACAAGGGAAATCGAACATAAATCTTGTATACATTACCACAATAATACACCATTTTCATCTGGCCATAACAAGGGAAATCGAACATAAATCTTGTATACATTACCACAATAATACACCATTTTCATCTGGCCATAACAAGGAAATCGAACATAAATCTTGTATACATTACCACAATAATACACCATTTTCATCTGGCCATAACAAGGGAAATCGAACATAAATCTTGTATACATTACCACAATAATACACCATTTTCATCTGGCCATAACAAGGAAATCGAACATAAATCTTGTATACATTACCACAATAATACACCATTTTCATCTGGCCATAACAAGGGAAATCGAGCATAAATCTTGTATACATTACCACAATAATACACCATTTTCATCTGGCCATAACAAGGGAAATCGAGCATAAATCTTGTATACATTACCACAATAATACACCATTTTCATCTGGCCATAACAAGGGAAATCGAGCATAAATCTTGTATACATTACCACAATAATACACCATTTTCATCTGGCCATAACAAGGGAAATCGAGCATAAATCTTGTATACATTACCACAATAATACACCATTTTCATCTGGCCATAACAAGGGAAATCGAGCATAAATCTTGTATACATTACCACAATAATACACCATTTTCATCTGGCCATAACAAGGGAAATCGAGCATAAATCTTGTATACATTACCACAATAATACACCATTTTCATCTGGCCATAACAAGGGAAATCGAGCATAAATCTTGTATACATTACCACAATAATACACCATTTTCATCTGGCCATAACAAGGGAAATCGAGCATAAATCTTGTATACATTACCACAATAATACACCATTTTCATCTGGCCATAACAAGGGAAATCGAGCATAAATCTTGTATACATTACCACAATAATACACCATTTTCATCTGGCCATAACAAGGGAAATCGAACATAAATCTTGTATACATTACCACAATAATACACCATTTTCATCTGGCCATAACAAGGGAAATCGAACATAAATCTTGTATACATTACCACAATAATACACCATTTTCATCTGGCCATAACAAGGGAAATCGAACATAAATCTTGTATACATTACCACAATAATACACCATTTTCATCTGGCCATAACAAGGGAAATCGAACATAAATCTTGTATACATTACCACAATAATACACCATTTTCATCTGGCCATAACAAGGGAAATCGAACATAAATCTTGTATACATTACCACAATAATACACCATTTTCATCTGGCCATAACAAGGGAAATCGAACATAAATCTTGTATACATTACCACAATAATACACCATTTTCATCTGGCCATAACAAGGGAAATCGAACATAAATCTTGTATACATTACCACAATAATACACCATTTTCATCTGGCCATAACAAGGGAAATCGAACATAAATCTTGTATACATTACCACAATAATACACCATTTTCATCTGGCCATAACAAGGGAAATCGAACATAAATCTTGTATACATTACCACAATAATACACTATTTTCATCTGGCCATAACAAGGGAAATCGAGCATAAATCTTGTATACATTACCACAATAATACACCATTTTCATCTGGCCATAACAAGGGAAATCGAACATAAATCTTGTATACATTACCACAATAATACACCATTTTCATCTGGCCATAACAAGGGAAATCGAGCATAAATCTTGTATACATTACCACAATAATACACCATTTTCATCTGGCCATAACAAGGGAAATCGAGCATAAATCTTGTATACATTACCACAATAATACACCATTTTCATCTGGCCATAACAAGGGAAATCGTACATAAATCTTGTATACATTACCACAATAATACACCATTTTCATCTGGCCATAACAAGGGAAATCGAGCATAAATCTTGTATACATTACCACAATAATACACCATTTTCATCTGGCCATAACAAGGGAAATCGAGCATAAATCTTGTATACATTACCACAATAATACACCATTTTCATCTGGCCATAACAAGGGAAATCGTACATAAATCTTGTATACATTACCACAATAATACACCATTTTCATCTGGCCATAACAAGGGTTATCGTACATAAATCGTGTATACATTACCACAATAATGCAGCATAGAACGATCATTGAACAAAAAGAAATATTTGTAACGTTGAAAATTATATTCTATAGCAGTGGTGTACCCATGGACTGTAAATTGTTTACAAATATTTAATTTAAAAAAAAATAATTCAGTGTTAAAACTTTTACAATTATTAATAGTACAAGAATTTTAACCGTAATATGAAAGTACTTAATTATTTGGTCTGTGAAATTGTCACCAGGAGAAGCTGTTCTGTGTTAAAGTGAAATTGTCAAGCTGTTCTGTGTTACAGTGAAATTGTCAAGCTGTTCTCTGTTAAAGTGAAATTGTGACAAGCTGTTCTGTGTTAAAGTGAAATTGTCGAGCTGTTCTGGGTTAAAGTGAAATTGTCGAGCTGTTCTGTGTTAAAGTGAAATCAATGAGCAAACCAGAATGTTTGGTCTCGTGACATATATAATATTGTTTTAATAGTTTTAGTTTCAAACTGCGGTCACATGGAGAAACAATAACAGAGAGTGTGAGAACCAATGCCAGATGTAAATATTACGACATTCTTCTATGAAACTATTTCTATGAGTGGCATTTAGCTGATCAATGTAGGGCACAGCCAGAATATCTGCTACAATTGATGAATGCTGAAATTTAAAGCTATCAATTTCAAACAGAATCACTGGGAATTGCACCAGTCATGCATCCACGTCAAGGTGTATGCACCAAACATACACACATACACATACACACACACATACACACACACACTCACATACACACCTATATAACGGTCTCTACAATTGATAACTGTTACAATATAAAAGTCTCACTATCAAACAACTTATTAATTCCACTAATATGAAACATAGATTCGGTCTCTGAATTTCACGTTTTGAGTTGACTGAATTGTGTCACTTAGCTGTGATGACGTGCCAGATTGACTTTTCTCTTTATTTTCTTTTTTTTGAAGAACTCTGCCAAAACACACACACACACACAAACACAAACACACACAAACACAAACACACACAAACACAAACACACACAAACACAAACACACACACACATACAAAAACACCACAAAAACACACACACAAAAACACACACACAAAAACACACACAAACACACACGCACACAAAAACACACACAAACACACACACACAAAAACACACACAAACACACAAACACAAACAGGTGAAACTTTAAGATATTTTAGCGGGACGACATTAAAAGAAAATTAATTAATATTTTATTACAAAACTAAATTTTTAAAAATTATAAATAAAATCAACTTGGTTGTCGCCCGGTGTCTGAATTTCAAGCTTACTGGACGACATACTCTCGCAACTGGGCAACATACTCTCACAACTGGGCGACATACTCTCACAACTGGGCGACATACTCTCACAACTGGGCGACATACTCTCGGAACTGGGCGACAGACTCTCACAACTGGGCGACATAGTCTCGCAACTGGGCGACATACTATCACAACTGGGCGACATACTCTCGCAACTGGGCGACAGACTCTCACAACTGGGCGACATACTCTCGGAACTGGGCGACAGACTCTCACAACTGGGCGACATAGTCTCGCAACTGGGCGACATACTATCACAACTGGGCGACATACTCTCACAACTGGGCGTTACAAATGTAACCCATAAGACAGAAATGTCACCCATCTACTATGTTAAAGTATTTGCTCTGCTCACAGCTACACACAAAAACACGTTGAATAAACACCATCTATTATTCATCTTCATACCTACTGCGCATGTCTCCAACTGACCCTCCAATCACCAAATCTCCGCCCTTCACTTACAATGCTTTCGTCAGCCATCCATCATTGCCTCCTCCCCTTCCCCCCCCCCACCTTCAATAACGAAATGACCCCTCAACCTTTTATTCCAGTCCCCCCCCACCTCACCCACCCTCATCGATACCGTTGTACAGAGCACTGATCCTTCACCTTTCACCTTTGCGTCCAATAGCCTTCCCATTGTTGGTTTCGAACATATTTGGTTGGACTGTGTCACCGTGCTGTCTCCTTTCACTTTATTTCTCCTTTCAATCTCTCTCTCTCTCTCTCTCTCTCTCTCTCTCTCTGTCTCTCTCTCTCTCTCTCTCTCTCTCTGTCTCTCTCTCTCTCTCTCTCTCTCTCTGTCTCTCTGTCTCTCTCTCTCTCTCTCTCTCTCTTTCCCGCTTTTCCATGTCCCTTTACATCCCGAAAAAAAAAATTAAAAGATGTGACTCATAATTTTGTCTCCCCCACCCCCCACCTTCGGTCCCCATCCACTCCCCCACCCTCCAATCCCATCTTATAAATCCCCGCCCCACCCTACCGTAAGGTGGTGTACCTGGACGAGTAAATCCGTCAATCAATACTCTCTCCCCATGTAGTTTGCCGTGAGCACAAAGTTCTGGAAGATGTCTGCCATCAAGGGGGGGGGGGGTAAGGGCCGAGTGAGCAAGAAGGCGGTGGCTCAAGTTCCGGTCAGATTGGATTCTGGGTAAAAAAAAATGAAATTAACGGGATGGAATAAGAAACCATAGAAAATGAAAAAAAAAAAAAAGAAAGAAAGTAATCTTGACCTAGTCGTAGATAAAATGGGTGGAAGGGATGGGGCACGCATGCATAAATCTTGTGTTGCCTAGCAACCACATACAAACCGTTCAACCTAATGATGAGCGGGAAAATGAAGGCAGGACCGAGAAATTTGATCGAGTCGATAAAATTTGATGAATCAAAAAAAAAAAGATAACAAAAAGAAACCTTTTGAGATTTTTTTTTAAAATCTTCAAAATAATGGAAGCTACAACAGTAGGCTGGTTTTTTTTTTATCTCCCTTAGAAACCGGCCCTTGTAAATGGAGTAAAAAGAACGGAATAATCGAGAAGGGAGGAATAACTCGGGTACAAAAAGGGGAGGCTATTCCATACAATTTCCAATGAAAATTGTAATATAATACCCCATTTTATTGCCATCTTTAAGAGAGCGGGAAAAAAAATATAAAAGTGTGTCATAAAAAAATGAGGATTGGAATATTTTCTTTTAAAAATGTTAAAAAAAAATGTAAAAAAAAAAATACATCATGAGTGCCCAAACGTAGGCGGCCAATTATACGTTGAAATATCCTACCTCAGTGGCTCTCAAACTTTGGCACCCGCGAGCCACTTAGGGACATGCTCAGTTTTGGCGACCCACCAATATGTAATGAGAAAAAAAAAGATAAAGGGAAATAAAAATCTAAATCTGTGTGTATGTATTATCGATTAGTAAATTCGTTAAATGTTTGGCAAACTGTTTTAATGCGGATTACCCGATTGTATAATAATTGTTTCAATCGAGAATAGTGTGCACTGAAATATATCTTATTGTTTCAATCGAGAATAGTGTGCACTGAAATATATCTTATTGTTTCAATCGAGAATAGTGTGTACTGAAATATATCTTATAATAATTGTTTCAATCGAGAATAGTGTGTACTGAAATATATCTTATAATAATTGTTTCAATCGAGAATAGTGTGTACTGAAATATATCTTATTGTTTCAATCGAGAATAGTGTGCACTGAAATATATCTTATAATAATTGTTTCAATCGAGAATAGTGTGTACTGAAATATATCTTATAATAATTGTTTCAATCGAGAATAGTGTGTACTGAAATATATCTTATAATAATTGTTTCAATCGAGAATAGTGTGTACTGAAATATATCTTATAATAATTGTTTCAATCGAGAATAGTGTGTACTGAAATATATCTTATTTTTGTCAAGTGTAACGCAGTTTGAATACAAAAATGTTTACAAATTTATTTATTTTTTTGAAGTTTTCTTTCTGTATCTCATTTCTATTGTTTTGCTTAAACCCAACTGATTTTATTTTAGAACTACAAGGAGGAACAGTTTTAGTAGTTCTTTTGAAAGAACAGTTTTAGTAGTTCTTTTGAAAGAACAGTTTAGTAGTTCTTTAGAAAGAACAGTTTATTAGCTCTTTAGAAAGAACAGTTTAGTAGCTCTTTAGAAAGAACAGTTTAGTAGCTTTTTAGGAAGATCAGTTTAGTAGCTCTTTAGGAAGATCCCACAAAAAGATCTTTGTGTTTATGTCCCTTGATGGTACAATAGATCAATCAACGGCCATAATGGCAAATCAGCAATAGTGTTTTACTTACTTACAGTTTAGACCCAAAAAAAGACAATGTCCCTAAAATATCAATCAGGAACATCAGAACTTACTTGCTAAATTATCATCAGTATAGTTAATATGAAATTGGAAAATAATAATAATTGACTTTTATTAAAATATGCTATTAAAGCAAAAAAACATATTTTCTTAGATGTTACAGCTATCTATAAAATATATTGACTAAAAAGAAAGAGTGCAGAAAAGGGTTATTTATTTCATTTATCTTTCAATTTGTCAACAAATGTAGTATCATGACAGATTACATTCAAGTATACTTTATTTAATATTAGACAGAAATATACCAAACTTTATTTACATGACATAGAATATATGGGGTCATGTGACATACACGATCTAATGGTGACACAGCCTAAATGTGACATGATCTTAGGTGACACAACCTAAAGGTGACACATTCTAATGGTGACACAATCTTAATTAAATCAATCTTAGGCGACAAAGCCTGATGGTGGCACAACTTAATGGTGACACAATCTTAGAGGACGAAACCTGATGGTGGCACGGTCTAATGGTAACACAACCTAATGGTGACACTTCCTAATGTTGACACAGCCTAATGGTGACACATGCCAATGGTGACACAATCTTAGGGGACGAAGCCTGATGGTAGCACATCCTAATGGTGACACATCCTAATGGTGGCACAGCTTAATGGTGACACAGTATAATGATGGTGACAGCCCAAAGGAGACATAGCCTTATAAAACACATCAGCATATTTTGCATGACATTATGAGGGTGGCGTGAGAAATGTCAACAGCCAAAAAAAAAGTAACGTTAAAACAAAAGTCAACATTTAAAAAAAATTGGTTGACAAAGTCAAATAGAAATAAAGTAAAGGTAAAAATAAATAAAACGGCAACAGTAAAAATACAATTTCGTTTAGACTATCAGTTGTATATGAGACTATTTGACCATAATTTTAACTGGTTGACATTTTTATCGCTCATCCCTAATGAGACATAAATACATTAATAACCAAACGGTCCAATGTGATATATATCAACAAATTATGAAATATTACACACTGGCCAGGTGTGGGTTGATCTTGGGCTAACTCCACTCAAAACGCAAGCCAAAAGTAATAAATAAAATGAATAACAGAAACCAACGAAATACAAAGCAACACAGGGCTTCTGAAACCTTTTAAAAAAAAAACACCATCGATCCTGTTATTTTGGCCTGGGGGGAAAAGGTCATGGACGAGAGAATTTGACGGTTGACATTTGTTATTTCTCTAAAATGACCTCAAGCTACACATGTCAAAATGCCAGGATTTAGTTGTTGTTTACGTTCCTCTCATATCGATGTCTCAACTTCCTTTTTATTCGAATGAATTTTAAGTTGTGAGAGACTATGGAACCACCGTCAATTCTAGTTCCTCTGGGACTATGGAACCACCGTCAATTCTAGTTCCCCAGGGACTATGGAACCACCGTCAAATCTAGTTCCCCTGGGACTATGGAACCACCGTCAATTCTAATTCCCCTGGGACTATGGAACTACTGTCAATTCTAGTTCCCCAGGTACTATGGAACCACGTCAATTCTAGTTCCCCTGGGACTAAGGAACCATCGTCAATTCTAGTTCCCCTGGGACTATGGAACCACCGTCAATTCTAGTTCCCCTGGGACTATGGAACCACCGTCAATTCTAGTTCCCCTGGGACTATGGAACCACCGTCAATTCTAGTTCCCCTGGGACTATGGAACTACTGTCAATTCTAGTTCCCCTGGGACTATGGAACCACCGTCAATTCTAGTTCCCCTGGGACTATGGAACCACCGTCAATTCTAGTTCCCCTGGGACTATGGAACCACCGTCAATTCTAGTTCCCCTGGGACTATGGAACTACTGTCAATTCTAGTTCCTCTGGGACTAAGGAACCACCGTCAATTCTAGTTCCCCTGGGACTATGGAACCACCGTCAATTCTAGTTCCCCTGGGACTATGGAACCACCGTCAATTCTAGTTCCCCTGGGACTATGGAACTACTGTCAATTCTAGTTCCCCTGGGACTATTGAACCACCGTCAATTCTAGTTCCCCTGGGACTATGGAACCACCGTCAATTCTAGTTCCCCTGGGACTATGGAACCACCGTCAATTCTAATTCCCCTGGGACTATGGAACTACTGTCAATTCTAGTTCCCCAGGTACTATGGAACCACCGTCAATTCCAGGCCCGTAGCCAGGAATATTGGATTGGGGGGGGCCAAAGACATTTTCGGGGGGGGGGGCGAAGAAATGATCGGGGCGGATCTAGACAACTTTGACGGGGGGGGGGCAAAACATTGACTCCCGGGGGGGGACTGTTTTCATTGTTGAAAAGTGGTCTTAGAACAAAAAATATTTCGATAATTTAATTATGTCTTACCTAAACTTGCGGTAACAATGTAACGGGGGGGGCATGCCCCCCCCCGGCCATTCCCCCTAAATCCGCCCCTGGTGGGGTAGAAGAAATGTTCGGGGGGGGGGGCGAAAATGTAGGCGCGAAGCGCCGAAATCTTGCGAACGGAGAGGAGGGCTTTGGGGAGGGGATCTCAGTGAGTCCCCTTCCCAAGAAATTGTTTGCAGTTCCATATCTGGAATGGTGCATTTTAGTACCGAATGTTTAGCTATTAATTAGAAATATATAATTTTAACTACGTACTCACCTCGACACCCCCCTCCCCTTTCACTA
>JAGDYQ010000084.1:4123420-4130920 GCA_021962125.1 Bulinus truncatus | reverse complement strand
GTCATTCATCTAAAGTACATAGTAGTTGATAATATTTTATGTACACCAAGATGATGATTGGCGGGCTGTGGTCATTTATCTAAAGTACATAGTAGTTGATAATATTTTATGTACACCAAGATGATGATTGGCGGGCTGTGTTCATTTATCTAAAGTACAAAGTAGTTGATAATATGTTATGTACACCAAGATGATGATTGGCGGGCTGTGTTCATTTATCTAAAGTACATAGTAGTTGATAATATTTTATGTACACCAAGATGATGATTGGCGGGCTGTGTTCATTTATCTAAAGTACATAGTAGTTGATAATATTTTATGTACACCAAGATTCTCAATCCGGGGCTCGATTGACAACCACTGAACTTTACATTACTTGAAATTCAAGGGAGACAAATCGAGTCTCTATTATTGTATTGAAACATTGAAAAAAAGGGAAAAGTAAATATTATTCTTTGTAATAGGGGGCCCATATTTCTTTCTAGCACTGGGGCCCTGGATTTCTCTTGGCGGCATGTCCAACGTTACTTGGTGGATGAGAACTTGTCAGCCGGATATAAATGGCACATGACAAATGGTTCAAAGCTCACAGTTATATGTCACTTCCACTGCTTCATTCCTAGATTAGTCGGCCTCGGGTTGAAATACAACATCCTCATTGGGCCCGCCCCCCCCAACCATAATACCGCCCTTAGCCTTATTGGAGCCCTCCTCTCACATGGCCAATGCGTTGTGCAGTCTAACACAACAAACGTGTAATGAACACAATAATGACGTTCAATGACAAGCATCACAACTCGGAGCTGCCAACTTCATACGTAAAAGATTATTTCCAAAATAAATAAATAAATAAAAAAAAAATCCACAAGCTACAGTGTTTATGATAATAGTTAGCAACAGCCAATCAGGCGTCGCCACGTTATACTTTTCAAAGCCAGCACAACAGCTAGTTCCATGTCACGTGGCATTCTTCCCCATACCCTAACCAATATGTTTCAAAAGGTTCATTAACTTCCCACGAAGACTATTTATCGGCGGTTACATTTTTTGTAGGTTTTATTTTTATTTTATTACACAGAAATATTTAGAAATATTTTTTTTAAGAAAAAATAAAAATGAACAAATTTTTTTATTTTTATTTTTTTTGCAAATGAAGAAAAAGTCAGTGCCCTGAAGAGCCGTTGCCATGGAAACTCTGGTCGAAACTCCTTCAAACTGACATCTAACTAGCTGCACATAAAAAATAAAATTACATAGCTGATTAAAAAAACGAAACAAACTAATCAGACGGGAAAAAAACTTAAGTGCACCAGTTCGAACGAAGTCAGTCATGCGTGCTACATTGGTACAATGACCATTGTGTAGATTGAACTGTGGTACTGAAGCTCTGCTGATAGAATACTAAAAATAAATCTAATAAAATACATACTGAAATGAATGAGATATGCTAATTACTCCACACCTGTCTTTAAAAAAAATTGTCCCCTTCAGCAAAGGTGGCCAGAAAGGGGGTTGGGGTAGGAAGCACACAAAAAACCTGGCTTTGTTACCGGGCACTGTAATCCCTTAATGTCACCCAGAGGCGGATTAAAGCCCGGGTTCAGTGGGTTCAAGCCCAGAGCCCAATAGTAAACCTTTTGATATGTCTCTCTCTTTTTCTAAAAGGCCCAATTGCGCTCGGGGCCTTAACTGACGCAAGTCCGCCCCTGGTTACCTGAGAGCAGTGGCGTCTATAACAACATAAGTACCTTTTGCAAATTGTTCACGGTAGGGGGGGGGTCATCTCACAAAAGCACTCGTGGAAGGAAGGGGGAAGGGGTGTATATTAATTATCCACCTCGCGCTATGCAAATTTCTTTTTTTTTTATTTCATAAGTGAAAAAAAAAAATTCTGGGCCAAACTAAAGAAAATTTGAAATACATTCCAACTAGCGGCCCCCCATAAAATCTTATTATAAAAACTCCAGGTTAATTTAACAGTTTCCAGTATACACCTATGACAGAAATGTGCGTATCTTCTGCTAGTATCTGCAGTACCCTCAAGTAAACTGTTTCCAGTATACACCTATGACAGAAATGTGCGTATCTTCTGCTAGTATCTGCAGTACCCTCAAGTAAACAGTTTCCAGTATACGCCTATGACAGAAATGTGCGTATCTTCTGCTAGTGTCTGCCTTACCCTCAAGTAAACAGTTTCCAGTATACGCCTATGACAGAAATGTTCGTATCTTCTGCTAGTGTCTGCCTTACCCTCAAGTAAACAGTTTCCAGTATACACCTATGACAGAAATGTGCGTATCTTCTGCTAGTGTCTGCCTTACCCTCAAGTAAACAGAACCTAATACTGTGCAGGGCCCCCTTAGTGGAAGGGGGCCTAGGCGGTTGCCTTATTTGCCCTTCCGTTAGAGCGACTCCACACGTGCTTTGTGCCATGGGCCTCGAACTAGGGATGCCATTTTCAGTGGGGGGGGAGGGGGGGTGCAATGCCCTATGGATCTATAATTTGTTGTTGTTGTTATTGTTATTTTGTTTAAGAAAAAATAATGTTTTATAGTTTTTAAAAGTCATTTAAACGCATATATCTGTTTTAGAACCCACCCAATCCGTGCACGGATAAGCGGTGCATCTTTATCATGATTTCCCATGCTTCGGGGTTTTTTTTTATTCGCTCTCATCTTGGGTTTTTTTATTCGCATCTTGGGTTTTTTTTTATTAGCCTTAACCTGTTTTTTTTTATTAAATTAAAGGCCATGAGCTCAGCGCTGATGTTATTTGATAGACAGTGTCCACAGCCCTTTGGTGTCTATTCAATGTGCACATGGAATGACACCCCTTCCCCACTGTGCATGGACAGCCCTGTTACCTCCAAGCTGTATGATTGTGTGCACCCACGACTCGCCAAGCACACCCTTTACAAGAGAGTGCACAAAATGTCCGTTCAGCATGCCTGTAAAGCGTTATGCTGCTCACCAGATTTTTTATTTAATTTCCTTCAAACGCTGCGCGCGGCCATTACCTTTATTGCTACAAACAATCCCAAACAGATGGGCGTTCCCCCCCTCCCCTGCAGGGCAAGTTATTAGGTTTCCCTGATGTCCTTCATCACGATGTTGGCTACCGATGTTGTCTATATATTCACCGAGACTTTCAAGTGACGTAACTAGGGACGCTTTCTTTTACAACGGAGTGGCAACTTCACCACTTTGGTGATATAGGCCAGTGATGTATTTGTAAAAACGCAGTGACTCCGGCACCAGCCAAAACCATTATATTAGGGTATAAGGAACATGACATATAATTTTTTTTTTCAGAATTTTTTTTTTCAGGATTAGGGTTAGTGATAGGGTTAGGGATAGGGTTAGGGATAGGGTTAGGGTGTGGAGCAATATTATCTATGGCTGGTACCCGAAGTAAAAAAAATACGGGTTCGGTCGGACCGAACCGTAGCAACTGCCTTGTAAAAAAACAAGTAAGGGAACTCATAGTGGGAGTAAAAAAAAAGTGGGAGGTGTCGGGACATGAAAAAGTACTGGAGGAACGCGTTCCGGTTATGAAAAAAAGGTAAGGGAACGTCGTTCCACCGCGTTCTCCTCCCAATATACCACTGGATATAGGCACGTCTGGGTGGCATTTCTTAAGTCCCCCCCGGCTACATTAGCGATGTTTACGCCCCTGCCGACGCAATCACAATAAATGGGGTGGTCTTTCCTCCCATTCCCCATATTATGTCCATTGTGATCTTCAGATCCTAATATTTTCCCTTTATGTTATTGTTACTCATTTATTAGCTACTGACAAATAAATACTGGCATTAAATAAAATAAATATTCGTAAAATGTCTGCTATAACATGGACAAAACAAAATATCTACTACAACCTGAACAAAATAAACAAAACTTCTGACAGTTGAATAAAATGTCCATCGTCTGCCTTGAATAACATTGTCTTTAAATGTGATCTGTAACGTGCGTGGCGCCAATGTTTTTTTAGAGCAGACGACGGGCCCACAGCAGTGAGATCACGACGTGATGACCATGACACGCAAACCGTTAGCATACCAGGCCATTAGTAAAAAATCTGAATCAATTTTTTATACGGGTCAACAACTCTTTCCTATAAGTATAATAATCTGTGTCCCCCATTTGTTAGTCCCACTGTGGAATCTCCCCTTTTCCCGTTTATTATACAAACATCAATGGGCCTGACTTCTCTCTGATGTAAGTTTCCAGTAAACTCATACATATACATAATACAATTACATCAATTCAAGAATTTGACATGTTTGTTGTATTGAATCTAGTGTGAAAACAGACACCAGATAATTTAAATAATAATATATATAGGCTAACCAACAACAATGATATCTTTTTTTATTATTTTATTTATTTATATGTTTTGCGCGCGAACCAGAAATATTTGTTTTTCTCGCCTACTGGAGTGTTTAAAGAAAAAGTATGGTTGGTCGTCTGTTACCTATGGTGAGCTCGTAAAGCGCTCACCTTTTATTTTCAGGTGTTAGACAGAAGCGTTAGTCACTCTGGTTTCTTTCACCTGTATGCCGTCAACGTCACTCACGAATTCGGGGCCTACTAGCTCGTGACGTAAGCGGTACGGGCTTGTCGTAACATGGCTGACCGTGGTAGCCTCGCTGTGCTCGAGAAAGGCGTTCTTTAAGGAGAGATCTCCAATGCTGGAGCAAAAAATTGCCAGTAGTACTAGGTACGTGCTAGATCTACATCCGGAATGTGTTGTGTGTGTTTAGAACAGGGGAAATGTCATGATATTTCGATAAATCGTGTCGCGTGTTTGTGTCAAATTTTCCTCACCAATATTCGGCCATCCTGCCTACCGTCGAAAAATCCAATCGATAAAGTAAGCACCGCTGTTGTCGCCTTGTCACTGCTGAAAGCTTTCCGTGCGCGTCCTTCTTGGCTAGACTATCGTATCCAGTTAGCAATAGCCAGGTATAATTTCTTTGGACTTGATGTTGTTTTATCTTTATTCCAAAAGATAATTTTTTGATATTATTAAAAAAAGACGGTTGCTATGGCAAACACCTGTGGATTATTAATTTCTCATTTTACAAACATATATTGCGTATGTATTACGATTATATTTATATTTCAGTTAATTTCAATTATCAGCCACCACTTATATTCTATATATATATCAGTCACATCTTATGAAAGTTTAAATGAAAACATGATAGAAAAACCTTTTTTTTTAAAAACCACTCATGCATAGTGTTTTATTTGCATTATTAATTTGTTTTAGTGAAAATAAAAAGTGTCTGAATATTGACTCTTAATTTTTATAAAAATTGAATTTCACTTTTGTGACCAAATTTAAAAAAATGACTTTTATATTTTAATATCTTGCTTAAATTATTAACAGCTGCCTTTGATTTAAAAAAAAAAAATTCTTTAGACCAAAAGATCAACTGTTTGTTTTTTTTACAATAATGTGTATTCCATGTAGCGAAAATTGCCTAAGTAACCATGTGGGTTTGGAAGGGATAGCTGAAAATTTGGTAACTTAAATGCTTAGTATTGGTACATCTACTAAAAATACACCCTTCCAACTTAAGATCTTGTTAATAGTACCATTTGAATGTTTCAAACTTTTAAACTACTCTTACTACTTTCTAAACATTAAAAAAAAAATAGGGAATATTTTGTCCTGATCAATATGATTATTTTTATTAGTAATAATTGTAAAAAATATCCAAACAGTTGCTGAATCCAATTAAATTAAAATAAATTTAAAGATAGTGAAATAAAACAAATCTTGACAAAACGACTTGGGATTAACCAACCTCAATACTGTCAAGCCTGGCTAAAAAATAATTCACCTGGCACTAAAATGAGGAATATATAAGGTTTTGTTTTTTTTTAAATCATAGTTTGGGCTGCGGCTGATTATAAATTCCTGTCCAATCTGGCTTTTGTTGTATTCTACTTGACGTTTTTCCACAAGAGGGGATGTTGTTGAGTCTACTGTATACTTTAAAAACGGATGAAGTTTTATCCACAAAAGAATTACATTTTTTTATAAGGATTGTCTGTTACAGAAATAATGTTTATGTGATACAGCTGATCAAACATACTCTATAAATAATGCTTATGTGATTACAACTGATCAGACATACTCTATAAGCTTTTAAAATAAAACATGAACAAAATCTCTGGGTCATAATATGTAGCAGATTAAGAATTTAAAAGATAAAAGTTATCATTTGGTTGAGATTCTAAATATAGGAATTGCTTCTGGACTAGTGACAGCTCATTTAATTTTTCTTTATTTTTTTGTTATTGATTTTAGCTTTTTTTTTTCTGCTTTATGTCCCCTTGGTCACAGTTGATGACCATCAATTCCAGTATAATTACAACATGAAAGTCATGTTTGTATTTCCATTACATCCTATTCTGTCATTGATTATTGTACCTCATACATGGTTGGTTATTGGAATCCAAGATTAGTTTTTTAATTGGCTACACACTATTTTTTCTGTACAGTTAAAAAGAATTCATGTATTGATGTTTTACCTATTTGCAAATAGCATCTGGAGTGGTTGAACGTAATAGAAAGGCTGACATTTTTTCTAATACCTCTCATTGTACGGATAAAACTGGTATCGATGTTCATTCTAATTTTCTGAAGGCTGTGTGTGGTGTAATATATTGAGCTTTGGCAACTTAGGAATGGATTTTAAACTTCTTTTTGTGCTCCATAGCTGAATATAAACCAAACAAAACATTTGTATGCTCTGATGCGGCATCTGCAACTTTATTTTTACATGCGCACAGCTTAGAGGGAACAGTGTTATGTGTATCATTTACCATCACTGTAGGAAACCATTTCTGTGAAAAAAGGAGTATCCAAATTCTCACTTGATTTAAGATCTTATCATGGCCTTTATTGTCTATGTTTCTTTTCAGATGAATTTGGTATTACACACACTAAAACTAACTCAAAAGTTTGAGTGGCAGGCCAGTCATTCCTAACAATAATAGGACCCTCTCGCAAAAAATAGTTTAAAGTTGGACCCATCCTAAAAGAAAAATTCCCTCTTTGAAGAATATCTAGGTCCTATGTACCCCAGTGCCTGAACCAGACTATCACACTTTCAACCTGGTCAGCCACATGAACCATGCTGAGACTGTCAATGATTTTACCTTTCATCTCTGTGTATTTAATTTTAAAGTTTCTTTTTGCTAAAAATTGTCCATCATTTGCAGTAGTTCATTTGGACCTGATGCTCTCTCCATCAAAGCATCCGTTGCTATCTAGTTCACTATGTTGTCACCTGTAAAAGTAAATAGTTTGATTCCCTCTACTTGCTGATCTTTCTTTTTTTTTTTCTGGACCTGCAGGGCTGGAGAGAATAGCTTCCGATTATGTTGATGAAGAAACTGCCAGGAAACTTTTGGATCCATTTCCAGGTAAAAAAAATAATCTTGAATGCCTATTGGCCCATTATTTTAACATACTATTTGATTT
>JAGDYQ010000084.1:3917562-4122920 GCA_021962125.1 Bulinus truncatus | reverse complement strand
GTCCACTGAAATGTGTTAAAGTTACCGTCTACCATCAACTGAAATGTGTTACAGTTACCGTCTACCATCAACTGAAATGTGTTACAGTTACCGTCTACCATCAACTGAAATGCGTTAAGTTACCACCAACTGAAATGTGTTACAGCTAACATCAACTGAAATGTGTTACAGCTACCATCATCTGAAATGTGTTACAGCTAACATCATCTGAAATGTGTTACAGTTACCATCAACTGAAATTGTCCCCAGTGAATTATTTTTTTGTCTGTACATCTAAGCCCTAAGGTAAACTTGCCCTTCTCTCTCCCCACCCCCCCCCACTCCCACACACACAATACTACTTTTGAGGGTTGGTGGAGGTGGCTGATTTCTGGGACTGAAGAAAAATGTCGGATTCTATCTACAAATGCCAAGTTTGAGAGTCTGATATATGTGATGAAGCTCAGCGATTCGAACCCCAAGGTACGCGGCTACCACAGTGCCCCCCCCGCTCACAGAGAGTTGAGTGTACATATATATATTGGGGCCCCATAGTGTGTGGTACAGAGAGTTGAGTGTACATATATATATATATTGGGGCCCCATAGTGTGTGGTACAGAGAGTTGAGTGTACATATATATCTATACTGGGGCCCCATAGTGTGTGGTACAGAGAGTTGAGTGTACATATATATATATATTGGGGCCCCATAGTGTGTGGTACAGAGAGTTGAGTGTACATATATATATATATTGGGGCCCCATAGTGTGTGGTACAGAGAGTTGAGTGTACATATATATATTGGGGCCCCATAGTGTGTGGTACAGAGAGTTGAGTGTACATTTTCATATGTATTTGCATGTATTTACCCTAATATGTATCAGTAGTAAAGACTCCTTGACTGCGTGGTAATATTTGACCTCACTATTTTTAGTATCAACATGTATAAACGGCACACGCCCCCCTCCCACTCCCCGCCAACTGAGACCTGCACTAACCCCTCCTCCCCCTCCTTTCCCCGCATTCCTTAGCCTGGAGTTTTTATCTTAATCTCCCGTCATACACCGGAGCACACAGTAAACACACGACACGCTGTGTACACTTAGTCGTATCAGTTGTACACACGACACACTGTGTACTTTTGGTCGTATCAGTTCAACACACGGCGGCAGTGTGTGCGTGTGTGTTCACTTCGGGTGCAAGTTAATGTTATTTTTTTTTTCGCCTTGGAATAAATCCAGTGATACAGGACTGAGGTAAAGTAAATGTTTCCCCCCTAGCTGGGTTTGTGTATGTTCACTGCATTGATACAAATATCATACACTCTCGACATATAGGCTGGTGACGTGACGTTGTTGTGTATTGAACGGAGTTATTTCATGAGAGGTAGAACTGTGCTGTAATGAAACTTTTTGTTTGTGTTTCTGTACGATTTGTTACTATTGCATTGGTTGCATACTTCCACTGCAGTACATATATATATATATATATATATATATATATATATATATATATATATATATATATATATATATATATACAGTGCTTTTTTTTTTTGTAAAAAAAAAATTGGTGCCAGTACTCAGTGATGGATTGCCTAACTTTTAACTACCAGTTCGCACCTCGATGCAAGCTTAACCACAGCTGCAAAGATATTTTTTTAAAATAAGTAAATTTTAGCAAAGTAATAATATAATAAATTAATCATAAACGTTAAAATACAAGAAAAGTAATAATTTTTTTCCGCACATTGAAAAAAGGTGCCGGTACGCCGTATCAGTGCGTACCGGCACAAAAAAAAAGCACTGTATATAAATATATGTGTTGTATGTCTGCATCTGCATGCTGTCTAGTCTAACGTCAATGATGTGGCGGCCACTCATCAAAGTTACATCCCTTTATTTGATACAGTATACAACTGGAGCCGCATTAGAAACTCGCCGATGAGGGGCCACATCTAGTCACCGTAGGCATGTATTGGTATGTACTGATTACACGTCGGAGGCCCCGGGCGTAGTAGAAAGTTGTAGCCCCCCCCCCCCCCTTACGTTTGATGATGGATAGTGTTAGGTTTACAAGTGTTAAGTTCGTGTACTTGGAGGGGGGGGGCTTTTAACAAAGGGAGGGGCAGTGCCAGTGCACCCGCCGTTAAATCCACCTCTGTGCACATGTTGTGCGCTTGTGTGTTGAACGACCACTGGGAGACTTTATTTAGTCATTTCTTTCGGAAAGTTTATTTGTAAGCTATCTTTTTTTTTCTTTCCAAAGAATCGGCTTGTTTGAAACCACGTGACTGTGCGAATCACATGATCTCATTCAAGTGTAAGTGTATCATAATAGTTTCACTGTGTCGACTCATTCAGCAAACACCTTCAATTGGCCAGATTTAATAAGCATGAAAGATTAAAAAAAAAAAAACCTTGTTGCCATGGGGGAAATCCCATAGATGTGTGTGTGTGTGTGTGTGTGTGTGTATGTCTACAGTAGTGAGACCAGTCGATGAAAGACGTGAGCAGTCACGTACTGGTAGATATCAGCATAGGAGGTCAGAGGTCACTTTGTTTTAGACCAACAGTGTGGACTTTATACTGCCCGGTACCCAGAACGTGTAACCACACGCTGTACGATTTGAGATTTTTTACACGTTTTTTTTTGTTTCAGTATTCGAATGAAATGTTTTTGGATGCGGAAACTGTCTGCGCTACGAACTTTTGGTTAAAGTCGTAAAAAGTTTTTTTTTTTGTTGATGATTAATTTTGACGTAATATACATCAGCTGAAAATCTGAATTGATTGCAGACTTGCGTACACACATGTTTTGCGTTTGTATGTTTGTGCTCCCGCATACGTGAATGATTGCTTGTGAATGATTGTATGTGGAAGCTTTTTTTCACTCTCCGTGGTATGTGTGATGTAGGACTGTATCCGTTTTATTTATCGTTATTTCTAAAACATACTTCTTAACTAGTGGGACGGATGGCCGAGTGGTGTAGATACTCGACTGTCGACCTGAGAATCCTGGGTTCGATCCTCGGGGAGAACCATGGGAATTTTTCCAAAATTACACATTGTCGCCATACAGAGTTGACTTGTATATAATGCGTCATACGTCAAATGCTGACTTTGTACAGCTGCGTCGTTTGAAAGTGGACCGATGACTCATCGAGACTCCTACGTGACGCAGCGTGGACTGTGAATAGATTAAAAACTAATAATTCAACTTTGATTGAACCACTTCCATTCATTGCTTAGCAAGGGGCGGGCAAACTTTTTTGAATCGCGGGCCGCATGAAGTCCTCCAACTTGAAAGACGGGCCGGTCCAAGAGCAGATGAATGGAGTGTCTTTAAATGGGCTGATATGAACTAAATGTGCTTCAAATCAAATGCGCTGGCTGGATCAATCAACCAGTTTGGCTGGATCAATCAACCAGTCTGGCTGGATCAATCAACCAGTCTGGCTGTATCAATCAACCAGTCTGGTTGTATCAATCAACCAGTCTGACTGTATCAATCAACCAGTCTGGCTGGATCAATCAACCAGTCTGGCTGGATCAATCAACCAGTCTGGCTGGATCAATCAACCAGTCTGGCTGTGTCAATCAACCAGTCTGGCTGTGTCAATCAACCAGTCTGGCTGGATCAATCAACCAGTCTGGCTGGATCAATCAACCAGTCTGGCTGTATCAATCAACCAGTCTGGCTGTATCAATCAACCAGTCTGGCTGGATCAATCAACTAGTCTGGCTGTACCTGGCCCGCGGGCGGTAGTCTGTTCATGTACACTATGGATTGTGTACTGTCCAGTGTGTACTGTCCACTGTGTACTGTCCACTGTGTACTGTCCAGTGTGTACAGTCCAGTGTTACAGTCCAGTGTGTACAGTCCACTGTGTACTGTCCACTGTGTACTGTCCACTGTGTACTGTCCAGTGTTTACTGTCCAGTGTGTACAGTCCAGTGTGTACTGTCCACTGTGTACTGTCCACTGTGTACAGTCCACTGTGTGCTGTCCAGTGTGTACAGTCCACTGTGTACTGTCCAGTGTGTACTGTCCAGTGTGTATGACACGGCATGTCGCTCTGTTTATGTGCAGCGTGTGCTTCTGAAATGTCTCGACTTTCACTCGTCTGTATTTGCAGCATTCCGTTACATCTAGGTCATGTCGTGAAGGAAATTACCGTATTCATTCTATTGTAAATCAAAGTATCGCAGCTCGTTAATCAAACATTGACCCGCAGGCATTGAACACCGTGTCAGTGATTGTGTGCGAGTGTTTGCGAAATAGTCATGTGTCCATTATGGCGTGTGAGTTTCATGTGAAGTATCGAGTGCTGGGTTAAAGTATGTGTCATATGTCGTGTGTGTGTGTCATCACATAAGCAATGTCTTCCATGTCACAGTATGTCGTGTGTGTGTGTCATCACGTAAGCAATGTCTTGCATGTCAAAGTACGCCATGTCTTCTGTATGTCCATAGTCCAGTTTCTTGTACAGTGAGTACACGATTTGCCTGTACACACATACGTCAGAGGGTGTCAGTTTTATCCAATGCGCAGTGGACACACGTCCGGTCACATTAAGATCGTGTCAGGGGGTCTAATAAAAATTCCTATCTTTATGTCACTTGTCAGCAACGTCATTTCTGTGCAGTTAATGTGTAGATCCATTTTTACGACGTGGTTCCTGTTTGTTCGAAGTTCACCAGTTCATCATTCAGGCACCGAATTAAACTATTGCCAACTATTATATCACGAGTTTTATTGCATTTTTTTTCTTTTTTTTATTTCTTTAAATGTTCTTTCAACACATTTTGCTAAACGGATCTTGAGGCGGTCTACAGAAGAAAAGATTAAAAAAAAAACATTTATGGCAGCACTATATATATAAAAATGTAAATAAAGAAAAAATTTTGTCCATTGTGTTCGCTGTGTAGAGACTTTGAGGAAAAAACCTGACATTGATCACACTGAACCCCGGGGGGGGGGGGGCGCCAGAAGGGTGGAGCGACTTCAGAATGCCGTAATTGTAACAAGTTACTGCCCTGACTAATCCAGGCCCACCGCACCAATGTGCAGGAGCGTTACGTAAGGCTTCTGTTGAGAACGTAAACGAACCTTACACACACACACACACACACATATATATATATATATATATATATATATATATATATATATATATATATATATATATATATATAAATATATATATATTAGCCTAAATTTCCGACCGAATCTTTTCGCTTTATGTGTGTAAAATGACAATGTCGTATGTAAAAAGTTATCATTGCTTAAAATAGGTCAAGGTTAGGGTGACTTTATAAGTTTATCTATTATTATAATATTGTTTGACCGTGAACGTTAAGTATCCTTGAACCCACAGTGACCATTGGACAGTTTATAAAGGGCATCAAGTTTATAAAGGGCATCATTTATATATATATATATATATATATATATATATAAAGCGCCTTGGGCCTTTAACCACCTGTCTAATGGGCGGTCTCATTTATCAACCTCCTCGCATCCCCCCCTTCCCCCGAGCGATGTCCTCATTTGATCTCGCCACGAAAAGGTTGTAATTTGAATGCAGTTATACTGTTCCTCTAAGCCAGATGTTTTCAACCTTTTTTATGCTGCGGACCCCACAGACATTCCAAGCCCGGGTCGCGGACCCCCATAGCCCAAGGCGCCCAGAACATGTCTTAAATTCTGCTAAACTGTAAGCCTAGCCTAAGTTACGTGCAAAACATGTACAAGTCATTTCACATATGAAATAGCTATCTATATAAAAAAATGAAACAATCACCCCGGTTCCCCGACCGCTGAATTAGATCTACTGCAATTGTGTGAGGTTTTTTGGTATGCGCTATTCGCAATGCTACCAACACGACGCTCCAAGAGCTTTCTCGTTCACAGTAGTGCAGGCCATCAGTTTGTCTTTCTGTTTCAACTAGAGCTCTTTCTGCCTCGCAAAGTATTCCTTCGCTTTACTGGCAAGTTTCGAATGCACTATGGTGAAATGGCGCCTCAATTTCACAGGCTTCATCGCATCGCTCGATAATGTTTGCATTACACGACACAAAGAAGTTCGACAGCATTAGTTACCACTGAGGTGAAACCGAATGGTATATACTCTGGATAATACTTGCACCGTTTTCTTTTTCGTTCGTCCTAGGCTGCTTGATCATCAGAATCTTCCAGGTTCTGGTCAA
The DNA here is from genome assembly GCA_021962125.1 of Bulinus truncatus. Taxonomy (NCBI): domain Eukaryota; kingdom Metazoa; phylum Mollusca; class Gastropoda; family Planorbidae; genus Bulinus; species Bulinus truncatus. Next base: position 4,116,728 of record JAGDYQ010000084.1, on the reverse strand, counting down.
TTTTCCTCTTCACAAATGTATCCATGCTACTAGCCTTGGACAGTTTACTTTTACAAATATTGATAAACAAATGACCAAACACAGTTTAGTCCCGTTGACTCACAGGGGAAAAAAATTAGAAACAAAGTTTCAGAGTAGAGAAGGTTAGAGTAGGTAATTATCTGTAAAAATATTTCAGATTCTGATGACGAAAACTCACATTTTAAAATTAAATCGACTACAAACAAATATTTTGAATTGTTTACTAATTTGTTTATTAAAGTATTTGTCACATAAGCAGGTCACATGACAACAGAAAATCATAATAGGTTCATTGCTAGAATTTTGCAACGTTTCATTGATGAGTTAGTGAAAAATTCTTATTATCGCTCTGGCCTACTTTCATATTAAAAATGTACGGAAAATCTACATCCAACCAAAACAATAGTGGGTGTCATTTTAAATTAACATGTGAAGTGTGTATACCAGCTTTTTGATATCTAAAACATTTGTCTAACATTATTTCTAGGCCAATCTAGGTTTATAATAATTGTAATCACTGATTAACCAGACTATTTATCAACAATACACACGCTTGCAGAGATCCGGATGTTATAACAGTGATGTCAGAGCTCAGTAAGTAAGAACTATTGCCAAGATGACATAACTCAAAAACTCACTGCATAAGTAAGTACATGTAGTATGCAGCCTTGTTCAGACTTCAGGCAAAAATATAAGGAAAAACCAGCAAAGTTTTCAATTCTGTATATTGTTGTCTGTGCCTGAAACATTCGCATAGCTAGTATTTTTGTTTTGCTAAAAGCTAACCAATCAACCAAACCAAGCAAAACTTTATACAAGAAAAATCAATTCTTTACTTGACTTGCCCACGGACCCCTTTGAAGCTCCTCGCAGACCCCCAGGGGTCCGCGGACCACAGGTTGAAAACCTCTGCTCTAAGCCAGTGGTTGGCAAAGTGCGGCTCCAGAGCCGCCTGTGGCTCTTTAGCTGATTAAGTGCTGCTCTGGCATTTAGTTTTATTTAGTGTACTACTTATTTAGTGGAACCATATTTAGTGTAATAAAAGCTTACTAAACAAGCAGATTAGGCTCCTATTTTTTTTAGTTATTATTGTAAAGTTCATATTTGGCTCTTTGGCTGATAAGTTTGCCGACCACTGCTCTAAGCGTTCAGTAAATTGTTTCGTATTTCTCTTACCCATGTGTGCACTGTGCTGTAGGATTTGTTGATTATTTTGAACCAATCAGGTGACGCCTATATTTTTTTTAAATTTGAAGGAGGGTGGAGAGATTTAAAAAAAAAAAAAATTAATGGATGGATAATTTATTTCTACATGACATCATTAGCGGTCTCGACATATATCAATATTATACATGCGTTATGGTTGAGTTCACCAGACCTTTTTGGTGGACGTCTAGTAAGAGGGAATTCCCATGGGTCTATATTTAGCTGGTGATCACATAAGAGAGAGAGCGAGATCTGAAGGGTGTGTGACAGCAGCACACAGGTATTGTGCGCGAATAATGCCCCTGATTATTGAGATATTCGACACGCTCCACTGATCGGGTATCACATGTTGCAAACTATGCACCTAGAATAAAGAAAGCATGTATAGAGAAGTACGTGTTTCTAGTAATTGGGGATAATTTCGAATTACAAGTAAGTCCGTTGGTGAAAAGTAAATTCTAAAAGTGCCAGATTCGGTACTTGGTTTTTATCTAATTGAGATTAGTCGAACTGTTGTTGTTTATTATGTGAAGCTGCTCTTGTGTGTTAATATTATAACATTTCCTCGGCCAGTCGGCATCCCTACTGTACGGGCTCCATCTTGGTTTAAGATATAAGTTCTCTTATTGCGTGCGTACAAAAAGGAGAGAAAAAGTCAAAGGTCATATTCTCGGCGTACACAGACAACAAATTGATGAACGAGATACGTACATGTTGTTGGTGTGTCAGAATAATTCAAGGGAAATAACTTTTTGTTCAACTAGAAATAAAGTGTAACGAAACTGAAGAAATATGTGCGATCTAAACCCCAGTTTAGTATACTTGTTTTGTAAATAGATACAATCACTCCAACCCATTGGTAAAAAAGAACGTGGCTTCAGTCAAAGTAAATCTTACATTCGTATATAAAGTGATGTCAAGTCTTTCTATCTGCGTTAGATCAAAATGACAATATAAAATACTGTTTCCTGTTTAAAATATAAATCATGGGTTCTTAACCGCGTCTCGATCGATACATGTTTTAAAATTTTTTGTTACTGTTTTTAAATAGTTTCTGTGATTTAAATTATAAGATGGAAAAGTCTTAAATATTAAAAATAGTAAAATAACATATTAGCATTAAAATTTTTGTTGTTTGTATTACAATAGATCGCATATTAAAAAGGTCAACTGAAAACAATTGTAATAATCAAAAATTCTCTGACGATCAAATTAGCCGCGTCCGTCGTAACTTGTGTTGCTGGTAAAATTCTTTATCAAAGCCGATCTACTTGCTATCCATGCTGTCTGGTCAGGTTCGAATCCCTCTCACCAATATTATTTTTTTTTTTAAATAATTTATCATTTAGGTTGTTTGCATGAAAGAAACGACAACGAATTAGCTTTTTTTTTTATTTCGTTTTAACATACAAAAAAAATAGGTGTCAAAGTTGAACAAATGTCTATCTCTATGCAAAGATTTTGCTGGGTACAGCTAGTGTGGGAATAATAATCATCTTAAAAGAAAACCCCATAAACATTTTTATATGTCACAGTATTGGCCCATATACATTCTAATATGTCACAGGATTGGCCCAAATACATTCTAATATGTCACAGGATTGGCTCATATACATTCTAATATGTCACAGGATTGGCCCAAATACATTCTAATATGTCACAATAGTGCTCTCTAGTATTTAATAACGTTATATCGATACATTGACTATAGTTCGGTTCTCTCTAGTATTTAATAACGTTATATCGATACATTTACAATAGTTCGGTTCTCTCTTGTATTTAATAACGTCATATCGATACATTGACTAAAGTCCGGTTCTCTCTAGTATTTAATTACGTTATATCGATACATTGACTGTAGTTCGGTTCTCCCTAGTATTTTTTTGTGTACTGTGTACACAACTGCAGGGATGGTCACATTGACCTCATGCTGCGGCCATTCTGTTTATGTCCTATTTATAAGGGGGTGTGGTCATCGGTTTGAAAAACAATTGTCCAACTCTCAAACATCGGCCCGACCCATCGAACTTTGAACTGTTTAGGTCGAGAGTGTTTTATTTTTATTTAGTCTCACGTCTGCTAAACTCGGTATTGTTTTGTCACGCGGGTGTTCTATTTATAGGCCAGATGTATCCCGCCTCCGTTATATTTATGAGCCCCCCCCCCCCCACCTGCTTATCTCCTGTGCTCCATGTTTTACCCCCCCCCCCCAACCCTCATCTTAATATTTCCACGTTATCCCCGTGTGTGTCTGCTGAGGTGGTTATAGGAGCGTGCATCCAGTTTTGGCAGTGTGACAGATCTGTCCGCGTGCGTGCGTCTGTGTGTAAAGATGAGCTGGCAGTTAGTACGTTCAACTATTGCTTACTTGCTAGTTTCAATCTTGATCGGTTTTACTTTACTTTGTGCTGTTCACTGTTAGACCTTACTTTGTGCTGTTCACTGTTAGACCTTACTTTTTGCTGTTCACTGTTACACCTTACTTTGTGCTGTTCACTGTTAGACCTTACTTTGTGCTGTTCACTGTTACACCTTACTTTGTGCTGTTCACTGTTAGACCTTACTTTGTGCTGTTCACTGTTAGACCTTACTTTGTGCTGTTCACTGTTACACCTTACTTTGTGCTGTTCACTGTTACACCTTTACTTTGTGCTAATATGTGCGTGTGTCAGCTCTGTTGCTCAGAGTGATACATTTTCATTAGTAGCACTTTGTAGTAGTCTGCGACACACCCACATTCTTACCTTGTACATTGGTTGGTGAATTGGTATATAGGTCAGGGGTGGGCCACGCGTGAGGTCTACAAGAGTCACATTCCAGTTGAAAGATCGTCCCCTGGGTTAAAATAATGGGGGGGGGGTAATGAAACAATCTTAAAAAATAAATAACTGGCTCATTGACGGCTCACAAAAACTCGGACCGAGAGCCGCATGCGACTGTTGAGAGCCACGTTTGGCCAACATTGGGCCATGCCACTTGAGTGTCCATGTAAGGATGAGGTGAAATCTCTTAGATCCAAAAAAAAAAAATACTAATGGGACTGTTTTTTTTTTTTATGGTGCCCTTCTTCCACCCCCCCCCCCCATCATAGCCAATAGTACAATGGTATACAGTGATGACTTTTCACCATGACCTAAATATCCGTTGGTCCTCACCGGAGATCGAGCCCGGGTTTATCAGATTGACAGTTGAGCCCTCTACCGCACGCCCGAACCCGTCCCCATCTATACAGCCTGTAGTCCATTATCACAGCAGCATCTCTTCGATCTGTCATTGGTCGAGCTTAGTGCGACACTTTCTTTGAATAATTTAAAAAAAAATAAATTTCAATTTTCTCTCTCTGTCTCTCTCTCTCTCTCTCTCTCTCTCTCTCTTCTCTCTCTCTCTCTCTCTCTCTCTCACAAGGACAGAAACCAACTACACATGTATGGTACACAATTGACAATGTGTCGTCGCACACTATCGTACGAATCGAACGGTGCTGCCTCACTGCTACACAGTATGGACGATGACGTGTCAGCGCACGCGCACATCCATTTTCAGGACAAATCGAGGACGGTGTCGGGTGTTCCGAGAGCCGAAACGTTTTCGTTAGAATAAGTTTTTTTGTTCTCTATCCGAATTTTGTTCGTTGTCCGAACACAAAAATCTTTCCTGAAGGTGTTCGTTGTCCGATTTGTTCGCTGTCCGAACAGTTCGTTAACCGAATACCCACTGTATATATATTTTTTTTTACTACTTGAGAGACCGGAAATGCATCTCTCGTTGACCTCATACCAGGCTTGACTCCAGGCTTGACTTCTTGTTGTCTCTACCTGCGGGAGCCACTGGTTTAAATAAACGGGAGATTTTTGGTTTTCAGATTAAAATTTCGAAAAATCTGGGCGTTGTCTCCATTCTACACACATGTCTTCATTCTACACACATGTCTCCATTCTACACACATGTCTCTGTCTTCTCTCTCCCCTTACCACCCCCACCCTCCCCTAAATCATGTATGTCATGTGTCTCAGGATGGACTCATTAAGGAGGATAAGATTTATATCACGTGACTTAGGATTTTAGTTGGGGAGGGGGGGCAGCACCAGGCAGGGGAAGTGGGGCGTGTGCTGCCATGACAGGAGTGCAGCCGGTGTACGTACAACCAGGGAGGAGACCAAACAGGTAGCACGGAATGTCACCTTGGTACTCTCCTCCCCTCATCCACCACCAGCACTCCACTACCCCCCCCACCACCACCACCACCCTTCTCCGTAGTCAAGTATACACACGTGCGTTTCTGTGACGTCATCGGCGCACATGCGCATGCATTTCACGTGTCTCTCAGCTTTGCTAGAGATGCACAATTGGGGGGGGGGGGGGAGGATGGCGTTATAGAAAAATTCAATGATGAAAAAAGTCTGGGTTATTTTTCCCGCCACTGAGATTTGTTTTTTAGAGCATTTTCGAAAAAAGATGCTCTATTGTCCCCGTTTTGTCTGTCCGTCCGTCATCACCCTAGATCTCAACAACCATAAGTCCTAGACCCATGATGTATATATCATTTTGTAGGTCTTGGCCTGCCAAGAAATGACTTTTTTCCATTTCGCGATCTGACCTCTGAGGGCCCTAAAAGGGGGCTTAGTACCGTTTTCTACTATTTAATCTATATTAATAAAGAGCGCCTCTATCTCAACAACCATAGAGAAAATATTTTTTTTTCAAATATAAAGAAACGCCTTTGTAATATTTTTTTTACAGATATATGCATTACAAAATTGAATTTATAAACATTTCCAAAATTTACAAATATTTACTGAAAGCTAACAAACGTACTGATACATAACATGAAAATGCGCTAACACGTCCTGTGTCCAGAATGGAACAGGCTTAATTGCTTGTTTTTTATTTCAATGTATTTTGTTTGTGAATGTGGTATTTGATTGAACTGTACTGGCTCTTGTTCATACACACTTCAATCTTTGGTGCGTAAGAATTAAACCAAATACAAATAGGTTGTGAATGATAGAGAAATTAAAAAAAAATATATAAATATGACCTTTTTATTATTATGAATTATAATTTTTTTTAACATTTCACTTCAATTTTATAAAATACTTATTATAAAGGTTTTTTTTTAATGCGTTAATTTTTTTTAATTATTTAGTTGTGAAAGAATTGAACTACTTATTGTTGCACACTTTCCGCGTAATTTGGCGCGAGTTTATACGAGACTGAAGAATGGCTTCACTATTTTGCGCATGTATGCACTGGTGCTAGAATACTTTATTTTTTGTACGGGATAATCTCAAGGCGATTCCCCCCCCCCCTCCATTGTGAGACACAAAAAACCAATTCTATATAGTAAAGTTCCCTTAGCCTGCAGCACATTTGGTGTAGATCTGTGGTCTTTGTGGTGTAGATCTGTGGTCTTTGTGGTGTAGATCTGTGGTCTTTGTGGTGTAGACCTGTGGTCTTTGTGGTGTAGATCTGTGGTCTTTGTGGTGTAGATCTGTGGTCTTTGTGGTGTAGATCTGTGGTCTTTGTGGTGTAGATTTGTGGTCTTTGTGGTGTAGATCTGTGGTCTTTCGTTCCGCAAGGACTCGGGTGCATAGCGACTACACGTGGCCTCCGCCTCACCAACGAAGCAGTCGGTTGGGGCGTCCCTGAAGCTCGAGACCTTCTGGTTGGAGATCAGAGTGACACCATGAACTGAGTTAGACGTCTGCTGTGGTTTGAAATCACCGTGTTGACGGTTCATTACGACTCCCTCCCCCATCTCCCTCTCTGGGACGGGTTACTGAATGTCTTCTGGAGATAAATACACCACCACCGACTAGCCTGGACATCATATGATGGACTGCATCCAGCTCGTCGCCGCACTATTCGGGAATCCCCCCGTCTTGGCTACTTTAACCTTGCCCTATCTGAATGACTGATAACACTGAACCCTACCTGGAATAAACCCATTGATATATCAGTCCCGGGCCAGGGGTTATCACGTTTGTATGTCTGTGTGTGTGGATGTGTGTGTGGATGTGTGTATGGATGTGTGTGTGTATGTGTGTGTGTGGATGTGCGCGTGGATGTGTGTGTGGATGTGTGTTTCTGAACCCACCTGTACACCGTCCACGGACTGATCTGATTTTTTTAAAAATAAATCACGTGTATCATTATCGATTGATTGATTGATTGATTGATTGGGCGGTTTTATTTTTATAGACACCCACCTTGCGGAGTATTTAGAGTTCTGTCCTGGCGATGCTCTGTGATTGTCTCTCTACATCACTAGCACTGTCATTTACAGCTCCGGTTAGTGTGGGGGCGTGGGGAAGGCGTTTGTTGTTTACCTTTAAACCCAGTGGTATCCTTTCTTATCTTTTTTTTTTAAAGTCAATAAAATATATGCATTATAAAATGTTTAAGTGAATCAATCCTAATCGGAAACCTTATCGATGAGAAGATTAAAATTATTGGGGCTCTTGAGGTGCTGAGTTCATTAAATTCGCTTTTAATGTTGAGATGTCCAGATTCTGTTGAACGCTAAACGTGACGGTTCTCTTAGGGCCCTTTTTTACATCACCCCCACCCCCACCAGAGTGGGCTAGCTCTTGGAGGCACCAAAGTTGGACATGTGTTGGTGAAGACTGGACTCGCTGGGAGGTGAGCTCGTACTTAACGCCCCTGTAAGGATTAGATGAAATCCCTTTGATCCTGTAAACCACTAATGGGACGGTTTTTATGGTGCCCTTCTTTCATCCCCACCATGCCCGATAGTGCAAATGGCCGTGGAGGCACCACGGGAGATATAGCTTACATTAGGTATAGATATTTGGGGCCGTAACTTACAGCATTCAGTTAGGGCTCACGACCAAAGCGCCACACAATCCCTTCAATATTGTGTGAATACAGAAACCGAAAGTAAACCCATGGAGATCATGGGGTTGATAGCCGCTGACTGACTGCACTGTACTCACTTTTGACCAAACAGAATTACTACGTCATCAACGGGAGAAGGGAAGCCTCACAGCAGACTGTAAAACAAACAATTGCGCTTACGTCACGTTCCGTTGTTAGGGGATGGATTCGAGATTATATTTGGCTACCTTAATTTTTTTGACGTCATCGTAGCAGAAGCGAGTGTCAGACGATAGAGCAGCCTGCTAGTGGCAGGCGCGTGCTGCTGCATTTGTCAAAAGATCGTTGTTGTTGCCCTATTAAAAAAAAAACATGCCGATATCAGTCTCGGCAGTATGTATCGTGAAACCTTTAAAAAATGTTGATAAACAACGGGATAATGGAAAAATCTTAACCAATCAGATCAGTTGCCACATACGCGTCTTACCCCCCCCCAGCCCCCCTCCATCGCCCCCTCCCTTTTTACAAACTTCAACGATCGGCAAGCTATCAGACAGGTTCGGTAACTCTTTCAGTCTCGAGGTGAAACAGGGGGGGGGGGGAGTGTGTGTGTGTCTTGTCTCCTCCCCATCTTTCAGAATTGGATCATTTGTTATGCAGGTGGAACTATTGGTTTGTTGTTCTCCCCCCCCCCCCCTTTTTTTTTTGTTCTTCTCTGTTGTTTTGTATAGACGCAGGTTGTACCCCCTCCTCCTCAGTCTGTCTACCCCATCATTATTGTGAACAACAATTTCCCACCCACATAGTTGGCTCTCACTATTGTCTTGTGGGGGTGGGCTCAGCTTGACTTGATTCCAGTTGTCTACCTTTGTTGTAGTGTTGGGTCATTCCTCATGTCTTAAGTACTGGATCGGATCAAGTTGCCCCGACTGACTGCCACTCCCCCCACGTTGTTGAGTCATCGCCTTGAGTTGATTTGGTAAACTGCAGCCATTTATACACGGTGGTCCATACATCGTTCACATGTTTGAATATCTTAACAACGGGGTGTTTGATACATCACATGACTGAAGCCCCTAACAGTGGTGCTCCATACATCGTATGACTGAAGCCCCTAACAGTGGTGCTCCATACATCACATGACTGAAGCCCCTAACAGTGGTGCTCCATACATCGTATGACTGAAGCCCCTAACAGTGGTGCTTCATGCATCACATGACTGAAGCCCCTAACAGAGGTGCTTCATGCATTACATGACTGAAGCCCCTAACAGTGGTGTTCGATACATCGTATGACTGAAGCCCCTAACAGTGGTGCTTCATGCATCAAATGACTGAAGCCCCTAACAGTGGTGTTCATAATCACATGACTGAAGCCCCTAACAGTGGTATTCCATGATTGCAGCCCGTAACAATGGTGCTCTTTACATCACATGATTGTGGCCCGTTATTATGGTGTTCCATACATCGCATGATTGAAACTCCTTTCATGGTGGTCTACAGATTCCTAACATGACTAAATCCATCTCTATGTTGGCCTGTTCACCCGTGACATTGATTGATTTTATGTATAGGTTTTGGTTTCTTTAATGTGACTTAATGTGTTAACGTTGATGTGAATTAAGGGAGGCAATGTGGTAGGGTGCTCGAGTGAATTAAGGGAGGCAATGTGGTAGGGTGCTCGAGTGAATTAAGGGAGGCAATGTGGTAGGGTGCTCGAGTGAATTAAGGGAGGCAATGTGGTAGGGTGCTCGAGTGAATTAAGGGAGGCAATGTGGTAGGGTGCTCGAGTGCCAGCCCAAGTCCACAGAACTTACAAACGGGTACCCGACATTAGTTGTGGAAAGTATAGGTGGCTGGGCAGTGCACTAGCCACACAATCCCCATAGAGTAGTCGTGGCCACAGAAACAAGGGAACTCAAATCCATCTGAACCCGATGGTCTGTATTAGACTTAATGACGGGAACTTTATTAGTTTACCTTAATGTGAATCAATTCATCAGTTAAATCCAGCAGAAAGGAGGCTGTAAACAGATAGATGCTTATTTGTATTGCATACAGTGAAGTTAGAAACACGCATAAACTGTACAAGGTCTGTGGGGGGAAGATCATTGGAGGGGGGGGGTCTCCTGGCCAATAAAAAAAAAAACCACCCTTTTTTACGATAGTAGTGATACCGTTGTCAATGACGTTGTCAATGACGATTACACGAGACCATGGTATTAATAGCTGATGGTGGTGGTGGTGACGGATTTTGTAGAAACTCAACACCCTACCACCCTGACCCCACTCCAAACTACATTTCTGTTAGAGGTGTAAGGACCGCTATACCCCCCCCCCCCGTGTCCGTGGTGGCAGGAAACATCCATGCCTTGCAATTTGTCCAATCAGCAGTACTTTCACACTCTGCTGCATCTGGCCAGTCTGGACAAGTGATACGACCTTTTTATTCTGCAATTCCAGCAGGTGTAGCGGGCACACTAACCCCACCGCTCTGTATGCATGACAGACACGCATCAGCTCTGTCGATAAAGCGAGTGTGGCAGTTACACAACCTGTCGTGCTAGCAGCGTAAAAAAACATATATCTATTTGATATACGTATACATTAAAATGCAAAATGTGTTTCCTTTAATTTAATCATGTCAATTTATTGCCTATCTGTGTTTGTCTCCAGGAGTCCAGACTAAGTGGTGATACATTGTTAGACTGGATTGGGCCCCATACCGTGGTCATCCCCAGAGCTGAAGGAGGTTTTGGATTCACCCTCAGGCACTTTGTGGTCTACCCGCCTCAGTCCGTCCTCGACAGTAGGGTGAGTCTAGCAGTTGATGTTGATTGGATGTGAGTCTAGCAGTTGATGTTGATTGGATGTGAGTGTAGCAGTTGATGTTGATTGGATGTGAGTCTAGCAGTTGATGTTGATTGGATGTGAGTCTAGCAGTTGATGTTGATTGGATGTGAGTCTAGCAGTTGATGTTGATTGGATGTGAGTGTAGCAGTTGATGTTGATTGGATGTGAGTCTAGCAGTTGATGTTGATTGGATGTGAGTCAAGCAGTTGATGTTGATTGGATGTGAGTCTAGCAGTTGATGTTGATTGGATGTGAGTCTAGCAGTTGATGTTGATTGGATGTGAGTCTAGCAGTTGATGTTGATTGGATGTGAGTCTAGCAGTTGATGTTGATTGGATGTGAGTCTAAAGCGTAACTTTGTTAATATGATGACTCTGAGTCTAGCAGTTGATGTTGATTGGATGAGTCTAAAGCGTAACTTTGTTAATATGATGACTCTGAGTCTAGCAGTTGATGTTGATTGGATGAGTGTACAGTGTAACTTTGTTAATATGATGACTCTAGACCAGCCACAATGGGGCTCTTTAAATTTTAATAGAAGGGTCAGACGAGAGAGATGGACACAGTTTTTATATAAACTAATGTACACTTCATACAATAAAATGTTTTCATTTTGCGGACTGGATCATACAGGACATGGGCTGGTCTCTTGTTGTAATTTATGTCATGAGAAAATTTTATATTATCTCAACTAACTTTACTGGACGTGGTCATTGTTAAATTAGGTCAAAAATTAAAAAAAATATTATTACAAATACTAGTAATTAGGAGGGGATGGATGGCCGGCCGTGTGGTTTAGTACTTCACTGTCGACCTGAGTTTTCCAGGTTGAACCTCCGATAACTGGTGATAACCAATGAATTTCAGGTCATGGTTCAAGTTCCTACTATTACTCCCATGGCGCCACCATTGCACTGTCGGCTATGGTGGAGATGAAAGAAGGGCACCATAAAAACCACCCCTTTATTTGGTTTATAGGATCTAAGAGATTTCATCTCATGCCCACGGGGACCCAGAGATTTCATCTCATGCCCACGGGGACCCAGAGATTTCATCTCATGCCCACGGGGACCCAGAGATTTCATCTCCTGCCCACGGGAACCCATATGCACAGGTTGTGGCCACTGGAGCCTTGCCTTAAATAATACTCTTTAGGGTCTACACTTGTACTAAGTGGGTCACACTGATCTAATAACAACAATAGTCACTGAGTCTGTGGATCATTTGTTAACTCAAAATGTTACAATTGAGAAGTTCCAGCTTCTTCATGATATGAAACACTTTCCTAATTTCTTGGTCCTAGTGACCAAGGTGTTAAAATGTTCATATAGTGATACAATGATACATGGTATTAAAATACAAGTATGTTCATATAGTGATACAATGATAGATGGTATTAAAATACAGGTATGCTCATATAGTGACACAATGATACATGGTATTAAAATACAGGTATGCTCATATAGTGACACAATGGTATTAAAATGTAAGTATGATTATAAGAAAATTCATATTTAAAATGACAGTTCAGTGTTTAAAAAAAATCAAAAATTGCTAAATCCTGACAATTTAAAAGAGGAACTGATCAGCTAAGAACATTCTAATTGTATTAGATGTTGAATCCCTTTAGGCCACTGTGCCACATACAAACAGACATAGTCTCATGTCTATATGTACAGATTGCAAGTAACAGGCCGAATGTGACAGAACAATATTGATTACTGTTTTTAGCCTTCATAATGTCAAAAAAAAAATTAACACTTTCTTGAATGTTTTCTTTTAAACCAGGATGAAGACAAGATAATATCAAAAGGTAAGACATTTCTATCATTGTATTTTACGGTATGGAGCTGTAAGTTATCAAACCTGGATTCAAATTAATTAGATTTCTATCAATGGTTTAATTAGAGGTACATTTTTGTACTGATCAAGAAGTTTATTTTTGCACTGATAGATAATATTGTGTCTTGTGTAGGTCCCTATCCCCGTCTGTGTAGAGAGTTCAGCCTTGAGCCCCAGGACACCATCTTTGTGAAGAGTGTCAAAGAAGGTAGTCCAGCTCACTATGCGGGTCTGAACACTGGCGACCGCATCATAGCAGTCAATGGTGACTCCATCTCTGGGAAATCATACAGAGACGTCATCTCGGCCATACATCAGAGGTGAGAGCTGTCTTCTGAACCATCATTGTCTTCTGAACCATGGTTGTCTTCTGAATCATTGTTGTCTTCTGAACTGTCTTTGTGTCTTCTGAACCATGGTTGTCTTCTGAATCATCGTTGTCTTCTGAACCATTGTCTTCTGAATCATCGTTGTCTTCTGAAATGTCTTAGTCTTCTGAATCATCGTTGTCTTCTGAAATGTCTTTGTCTACTGAACCATTGTTGTCTTCTGAAATGTCTTTCTCTTCTTAACCATCGTTGTCTTCTCAACTGTCTTTGTGTCTTCTAAACCATTGTTGTCTTCTGAAATGTCTTTCTCTTCTTAACCATCGTTGTCTTCTGAATCCTCATTGTCCTCTGAAATGTCTTTGTCTTCTGAACCATCGTTGTCTTTTTAACAGTCTTTGTGTCTTCTGAACCAATGTTGTCTTCTGAACCATCATTGTCCTCTGAAATGTCTTTATCTTCTAAACCTTTGTCGTTTTCTGAACTGTCTTCTGAATCATCTTTGTCTTTCTAAACTGTGCTTTCTTCTGATCTCCCTATGTCAGGCATGGCCAACATACGGCCCGCGGGCCACATCCGGCCCGCTTAACGAATTTATGCGGCCCGCGAGTAATTTTTCCAATATTTACGTTTGCCTGACACTTACAAAGTATTAATCAAGTAAATTCAAGATATTTTTGGTTTTTCATATGAATTAAACTTTTCGTGCTTATTTGTTATCTATAATCACACTACAAACTCTATAATCTATGTATTTGAAGTGGAACAGTACGCCAGTTCATTCAATGCTTTCCGTAAGTAGCAAACTTGTTAGTAACAACTTGGTCGCTTGGAAGTTAATTTGCAATATTAATTCGTTTATTGGATATTTATTATCATCGCATTAAAAAAGCAATTGCTTTCTTAATTTAAAAATGGAATTAATTTTGTTACTTGCTGCTAATATCACTTCGGCCGCCATTTTTTTTTTTCAATTTGAAAAGTGTTTTTTAAAGTACCATATTGACTGGACAAAATTGGTGAGTGTTACAACAGACGGAGCACCAAACATGACAGGAAAAAATATTGGAGTAATTAAACGCATTGAATATAAAATTTTCGAAATCGATCCCAATCATAAAATTATACCAATACACTGCATTATTCATCAACATGTCCTATGTTAAAATATTTAAAAATCGATCATGTTACCAAAATAGTTGTAAAATTAGTAAATTTCTTAAGAGCTAAAGGATTAAATCATAGGCAATTCATTGATTTCCTTGAAGAACTTAATACCACATATTCCGATGTAATATACTACAATAAAATGCGTTGGTTGAGCTTGGGAAAGGTATTAAAGCATGTGTGGGAGCTTCAAGAGGAAATACGAATTTTTTAGTGCTCAAGGAAAATAAGGAGTTTCCTGAATTAACAAATCCAAATTGGCTTTGTGATTTGGCTTTCTCTCTAGACATCCTCACATATTTAAACAAATTCAACACAAGTTTACAAGGAAAAAAATATTTGCTTATGATTTAATGCAGAAATTAAAAGCCTTTAAAATGAAACTTCAACTTTTCCCCATAAATCTTGCTGAATGCAAATTTGATTATTTCCCCAGTGCTCGATTTACCGCCGGGGATATCCCCGGCACTGAGGACTGTCATCCCCGGCTCTGCTTTAATTAATTTCATCCCTGCCGGCACTGATTTTTTATTAAGATTAGCATAATGTATGGAACTGATTTTTTAGTATTACTACAAATATTAGATGAAAAACACAGACAAAATCAGCTGATTTGAACTACGCAACACTATTTCTGCTAAAAACTCTGTAAATAACGCTCGTCCGGTTGTTTGCAGATAGTTTTATGTAAGGCAAACTGGCCGAAAAAATCTGAAGAACTTATGTTGTATGTAGATCGTGAAATTATAGAACTTTGCAAATTTTAAAAAATTGAAGCATGTCATACTTCAGCCATAGTACAACAATTGAAGCATGGCATACTTCAGCCATAGTACACCAATTGAATCATGTCATACTTCAGCCATAGTACACCAATTGAAGCATGTCATACTTCAGCTGTAGTACACCAATTGAATCATGTCATTCTTCAGCCATAGTACACCAATTGAAGCATGTCACACTTCAGCCATAGTACATCGATTTCGCATGACAAATGATGGCCATGACGCTGAGACAGAACTTAATGATTTTTATAATCGATTAGATGTTCTGCCAATATCTAGCGCAGAGTGCGAGAGAGGATTCAGTGCAATGAATTTGACACACATCTCTTCGCAATTCATTAGATGTCGAAACCATCAAACACTTGCTGTTTATTAAAATTAATGGTCCTCCACTTCAATATTTTGATGCAAAGTTGTGTGCCACATTGTGGTCAAAAGACGGAGGGCATTCTGCCTGCGACGTACCTTCGGGCGAACCAACAAAAAAATTAGTTATGGAACAGCGTCATAATCTGTTTAAACAACTGAGACAAATATGAATAATGGAATATTTGATTTCAACAAACAGAGAATAAATACAAAAATTGCATTTTTTGTTAAAAATAAGTTCATTACTTGTCCTATTAATGTGCCGCTTCAAATTTGTTTGAACCAAAGTGAACTATGTTAATTAAGATTCACCAAATTTTCTATTATTTTTGTTGGTTTTGTCTAAGATGCAAATCGAAGACGCTATGAAAATAAATTAGTTACTTGTCCATGGTTTGTAAACTGGAGATCCTCAAAAAAATTGTTGGCATCTCGTCGCCGCTGGGGATGCTGTGGATATCCCCGGCACTGAGAATTGTCATCCCCGGCTCTGACATTTATCCCTGGCTCTGCAGAATTTCTTTTCACCCCCGGCACTGGTTTTTCCTTAAATCGAGCACTTAAAAATTAAAGACCATTTCCGCAATAATTTTAAAAGAAAAAGCTCAAATGTATACTGAAAATATTCTGATATTACGACTTGATTTTGAAAACAGATTCGAATTTTTTAACAGAATAGATAAAATATTGTCGATTGTTAGAAATCCATTTACTGCAAATATTGAAGAAGCTTCTCCAGACATTCAATAAGAATCAATTGAATTACAGTGTGATCAATTATTGCATGATAAATATCGAGAAGAGGAAGATAATTTGTGTAATTTTTATAAGCAATTGGATAGTAAAAAAATACGAAAATCTAAAAAATCTTGCCAAAAAATATTTAGTAATATTTAGTTCAACTTATATTTGTGAACAGACATTTTCTTTAATGAATCTCAATAAAAGTCTTACAAGGTCAAGATTAATAGATTTACATCTGGAGGCTGTATTAAGATTAGCCACCACAGAAATTGAACCTGACATTAAAAAGATTATAAACGAGGTAAACCGCCTCAATATTTCTCATTAATTATTATAATATATTTGTTATTATTAAAATGTTTATTTTGTATTATTCTGTATAGATATTTGCTGTAAGTTACCTATAATTATAATTATTCATATATATATATATATATATACTTCTATGTATTTGTTATATCATTTATAGTCTCATAATAAAAATTTGCTCATTTTTTTTTTAATTTTTGTATTTATTATTATAATGTTAAATTTATAATTATTATATATTATATATAGGTATTTGTTACATTATTTATATTTTCATAATAAAAGTTTGTTCATTTTTGTTTAAAATTTTGGTATTTTTTTACGCCTGGCCCGCGAAAATTTTTTTTTTTCGATCTGGCCCGTGACTAAAAACTGTTGGCCATGCCTGCCCTATGTCAACACTTTACAATGTGCATGTATCTTTCCCCACTTCTAGTCATACTGTTGTACTTAACAAAATGTATTTTTAGCTCATCATTATCTGTTTAAGCTGTTCTTGCAATGTTTGATGTTAATGACATAATTTTTTCTTTAAATTTATAGTATTGCTTTTTTGAATAGTCTAAATAGAAAGATAGATCAATAGATTTATAGTATAATTTGACTTTCTGACATTTAGTCTATCGAAAGACTTATTAGTGTAAATGTAACATAAAAAAATAATGTTAGCTGGAATATATTTTACAAAATTTGGCGAGTAAGAAGAAAGTTTGGTCTTGGTTCAGACAAAAACGTGCTGAGAATGGGAATATATTTACTAGCTGTACCCTGCAAAACCTTTGCATAGAGTGATATCCCCTTAGGCTGAATCTGTAGGCTAGGTTATTTTTGGCTTCGGGCAGATCCAATTTTTTCATGATTTTATTTTAAACTGTAATACTGTTGTATTAATTCTTTACTTTTGATTTAATGCAGAACTCACACAGCTATTATTTATATAGATTATATCACTTTTTTCAGCTAACTTTACTCATGAATTTTTGTAATGCTTCAGCTAATTAAATTGTGTTTGTGCATAGTTTATTTATAAAGTATTGGTTACTATACATTCTACTCCAACCTCACTGTGTCACATGGGTCTCAATATTCTCCTGTCCACAGCAGTGGCACACTGAAGTTGCTGGTGGTTCCTAAAGATGATGACATACTTCAGATGGTGAGTCAGTTCATCCTCCCAACATTTTTTTAGTTTATATAACTAATAGAATATACTGGAATCTTTGCTTAAAAGTCTAGCACCAGACTCTTAATGTCCTGTAAGGCTGAATCACCTGTCCACACCTGTTGATTGCTCAGCTTATTTAAATCATTGGCTAAATTTTCTATTTCCAGGCCTATCAGTCCCAAACTGGGGATTCCATGTATTCCAGCAGCACCTCTCTTTTGGACACAAGTCATCCCAGTCATCAAAATAGCCACAGGTAAAAAAATCTTGATGTTGTTGTTATTACCTTGGCACGTCAGGATCAGAAATTGTCTTGACCTTTGTCTTGGCCTTTGATGCCAGACTTTGGCTTCTTTTTTTTTTTTATTGCCATTTGTAATTTTCTTGATAGTTCTCCGTGGTTTTATGACTTGTTGTTTGAACACTTTTCAGTGACTTACAATTTCCGCCCAGGGATTCGACTCAGCTTCCCCGAGATCTAAATCAGTATTCGGGATCAAAAGGCAGTGATGCGCGGCATTCTTATCCTATAAGTCAGTGGGGGGCTTGCGACTCAACAGACTTAAGGTAACGGTAGAATGTGACTAATGTGTTGTGCTTTATTTGAAGTGTGAACAGGGTGTGTTTGATTTTTTAATATATAAATAGGTCATATAGTGCTGCATATTTTGTTATTGTTTTAATTATATGTCAGTGCTGCAGATTTTGTTGTAGGTTTAATTATATTTATTTGTCAGTGCTGCATATTTTGCTATAGTTTAATTATATTTATATGTCAGTGCTACATATTTTGTTATAGTTTTAATTATATTTTAGATGTATTTTTGGGAGGAGAGAGAGAGAGGAAAAAAAAATATCATTCCAACTTTTTTTCTTTTTATTACTAAAGCAAATGATAAAATTTTTTTATGGTATTATTGATTGTGTGGGATGTATTGAATTAACATGACTTGCTTGCAGGCCCGTAGTATGCGGGGGGGGGGGGGGCAGAGGGGGCCAAACCCTTCTTCATTTTGTCTGCCCCCTCAGCTTATTTGTTCCACTTAGTAAAATGTATTAACTGCCCCCCCCCTGCTATTGCCTGGCCCCTGCTTTAGAATGCCTGGCCCCTGCTGTAGAATTTTCACGCTACGGGGCTGCTTACTTGAGAGTGGCAAAGGGTTTGAATCAAAGAACTGGCAGTTCACGCCGTCCACTTTTGTGTCATCCCCTTGGCTGACCTACTTTGTGGCTGTCATGATGGCCTCTGATGGCTCTTGTGGCCAAGTGGAATGGGCACAATGTTTAATTAAACAGTCCCACACAATGTTTAATTAAACAGTCCCACACAATGTTTAATTAAACAGTCCCACACAATGTTTAATTAAATAGTCCCACACAATGTTTAATTAAACAGGCCCACACAATGTTTAATTAAACAGTCCCACACAATGTTTAATTAAACAGTCCCACACAATGTTTAATTAAACAGTCCCAGTAATATCTTTATGTTTATATGTTGATAACACTTCAATACATCATTTATGATGACTTTAGTTCTTTGTTTATACATTGATATCAACTGACCAAGAATCAAATGAACCATAAGTGGTTGAGAAGCTTGTTAAATAGAGACATGGAAATAATTCAAATTGACTAGTTTTGTGGTACTTGTAGATTTTTCATGGCTAATGTCTTGTATTTTGAATTTTGTTTCAGTATTGGTTCATCACTGAATGACCTGACGTCTGCTTCTCTAAGAGGTGAGCACTTAGGGAGTGAAGGACATGCAAGTCAGAACCAGGCTAGGGACTTTGGCTATCATCAAACAAGACCCCAGACAAAGGTAGTTTTATCATACTAAAGTTAAAAAAGTTTGTCTGTCATCAGACAAGACCAGAGACAAATGTAGTTTTATCATATTAAATTCATTTCATATTGCAATTAAAAAGAAAAATAAAGCCGATATTTTGTCCATTTCAGGGACCTGGTCAAGCCATGACCACCAACGTGACTTGCAACATTCAAGGGAAATCAAAATACTCCTTTGGTCTCTACTTCCCTCCCAAGTCTGTGGCGACAATGAGTGGCAGCAGCGTTGGCAGCCATACCATCAGCACAGAATGCCTGAGCCAAGACTATGATGATTCTGAGCCACCGGGCCTGGCCAAATCTCAGACTTTTGAAGTGAGTCACAGGAAACCTGGCGTGACCTACAGGAAGACTTCTTTGGATGAAAGTGCGGCGCTCTCTGCGTCGGCCAAATCCCGAGAGTTTTTCATCAGGTACTCGTCAGACAAGGCAGCAAGTGACCAGCGCAGCCGGTACTCTCCAAGACATTCTGCTTATGAAAAATATTCTAGTGATAATAGCAAGCCTACTTTTATAATATCTCGTTCTCAAACTGTCTCAGCCATCTCCCCAAACAGTCGCTCGGATATTTTGACTTCGAAACCCAGCAATGAATCAAACAGACATTTCATCCCTGTCCTGTCGGACAGCACCAGCTCAGACAATCTGGACAAAAGAGGTGTGGGAATCAGCATGTACAACCGGAGTACAGGCTTCTCACACCAGTCTGACTCCAGCAGCGGATCTCAAACTTTTGTTGTACGCATTCCATTGGATCAACACAAACCATCCTCCAGGGTGCCTGAACCTGGAGGAGTCGTCCCCTTGCGGCAGACTTCTGGCACAACATTTGCACTGACACGATCTCCCAACATGACACACATTGAGATACAAAAGTCCATCGGGAAGCCGATTGTCTCTCAACGAAAATTTCAATTCGAAACTGGTAAAAATGAGAATACGCCCCCCGTCGGCATTGCTGGGAATAACCGGTACAAAACAGAAATAGAAAAGATAAGGACTCAGCCTAAATTTTCCAGCATCGCTATGAGGAAAGCTAGTTTTGAACAGTCGCCTGATCGCGATCCCCCTGGTTTCGATGAGCCGGTCCCAGAGTGCCCCCCTGATCCAGCTGGATTATCCGTGGATACTGCTCAGCCGACCATTAAGGTAAATGCTTCTATCCTATCTCATTGTATTTTTTCATATTAAACTTGATCATTTTGTTTATGGCATGATCTGTTAAGTCCCTGAAAGGATGAAACGTTTCTCTCTTAGATCTGGGATGCACAAACTTTTCACACCTGACGGCCGCATTGAACGTTCTTCTGTTCTAATTAATGCTTCCACCAGACTGGTTTTTATCTTGATATCTATATATAATACATTTTGATGGTCTCCATCTACATCTCCTAAGGCTACAACCGATCATGTATGGCGGCAGATTGTACAACCTTGTCTTAGAACCTATTAACCACTAATTGAGTTGCTTTTGTAGTGTCCTTCTTCCATCTCCAGCATGGAGGCACTATGGGAGACATAGAGGGAACTTTCACCATCACATTTAAAAATCACTCCATTTTCACCTTAAATCATAGCCTGGACCCTCAGGTTGACAGTCATGCGATTCCCCAACTTAAGTCAGGTACCCATTTAATCTGGTTGGACTTGTGGGAGTTGAAGCGACTTTCACAAGAACCAAGGGTAAAATTCCCCTGTAGTTCCTTCCTATCAGAGCCATTTTATGAAGAGGCAAACTTCTGACCTACCTGACTCTATTAATTTCTATTAAGTCTGGTTCTAAGAGGACCCAAAGACCCCACTGCTACCCCACTGGGTACTAGGACCTAGACCTCTGGGCCCCACTGGGTACTAGGACCTAGACCTCTGGGCCCCACTGGGTACTAGGACCTAGACCTCTGGGCCCCACTGGGTACTAGGACCTAGACCTCTGGCCCCCACTGGGTACTAGGACCTAGACCTCTGGGCCCCACTGGGTACTAGGATTTAGACCTCTGGGCCCCACTGGGTACTAGGTCCTAGACCTCTGGGCCCCACTGGGTACTAGGACCTAGACCTCTGGGCCCCACTGGGTACTAGGACCTAGACCTCTGGGCCCCACTGGGTACTAGGACCTAGACCTCTGGGCCCCACTGGGTACTAGGACCTAGACCTCTGGCCCCCACTGGGTACTAGGACCTAGACCTCTGGGCCCCACTGGGTACTAGGATTTAGACCTCTGGGCCCCACTGGGTACTAGGACCTAGACCTCTGGGCCCCAATAGTTACTAGTACCCAGAGACCTCTGGAAGTCTCTGCCTTGGGCCCTAGAAAACCTAAGAGAGACAGTGGTCCCTACCTATATATATTAGCAGAGGATAATGGCTAATTTATATTGTGATTGACATTATAACATTGCTTTGACTGGAGAGAATAGCAGTATTCCTTATTGCTATTGTTATATCATGTACAATACTTTACACAAAGAGTGTATCAATATTTCTTTTTATCAGCGTCACTATGCCGGTCATCTCAACCCTTTGTTCCCTGTTTAATGTTTATTTTACACCCAATCAGCTCTTCTGATGCACTAAACTGATCCTGCAGTAAATAAAAAATCAAGACACTGATAACTCTGCCTTGTAGATTTTTTTTTTCCAACTCCCTATTAATCATTGTTTCATCACAAGATACCGTCTCCCTATTAATCATTGTTTCATCACAAGATACCTTCTCCCTATTAATCATTGTTTCATCACAAGATACCGTCTTTGCTCACATGCTAACCCTGTTGCTGTGTTGTTTTTGTTTTACAATTCATTGTTCTATCACAAAATACCTGTCTGCACACACACACACACACACACACACACCTGCTTCATGTCCATGTGCATTCATCTTGATCGTCTGGAATGGCCTGCCCCCATGTCTAACTCTATTCTCCTGTTTCCCCAAGGACCATCTCCCTGTTGGGGAAACGCCCCCCCCTCCCCCCACCCCATTATTTCATTTGGCACTATTTCTCAGAATATCAAATGATGTGAAAAATCCAGTTTATCTACCGATTAAAGAAAGATGCTTTTACGCACTTAAATACACATTGTATTTCATGCAATATCCATGGCTTCATACATAGATTAGTGTTTGGCAAATATAATTCAATTACCCCCAAACTGAAATTACTGGGAGAGGAGGTTTAAAAAAAAGTACTTGATAGATGTAAATGAGAATGAATTAAAAAAAAACTATAAAAAGGGGAAAATTATATAATTGGTAAAAATGTGTTTTGTGTATTGGACCAACTTATTATTTGTTTTGTGTATTGGACCAACTTATTATTTGTGTTTATGTATTGGACAACAATTGGAATCTTATTCAGCTGTTGTTGTTTTGTTTTGTTTTAGCATTTATAAGAAACTTGTCTTTTGTAGATATTTATTGTAATCATTCAAAATTAGATTCAATGCAGATTATTGCTGACCTCCATAACTTTTAGAGACTTTGGCTCTAAGTCTGACTGTTATTTGTTTGGAGAGGACCACAGTAGTTACCTAACTCTATTATTATTTCATTATTTACAATCTTCATGTGGTTAAGCAATCTGTAAAGTTTTGGGTTTCTGATAGTTAAACATGACAAAGGATAGCAATTTCGAGAGTTATATTTACATTCCACTTTAACTTGATTAACAACACCGTTCAGTCAAAATAAATGGAGTGGTTTTTAGAAGAATAGGTCATCTAATTTTGTCTCTATTACCTGACTGACATTTACTTTTCAAGAATAGGTCAGCAAATTGTGTCTCTATTACCTGACATTTACTTTTCAAGAATAGGTCAGCAAATTGTGTCTCTATTACTTTACATTTACTTTTACAAGAATAGGTCATCTAATTGTGTCTCTATTACCTGACATTTACTTTTACAAGAATAGGTCAGCTAATTGTGTCTCTATTACTTTACATTTACTTTTACAAGAATAGGTCAGCTAATTGTGTCTCTATTACTTTACATTTACTTTTACAAGAATATGTCAGCTAATTGTGTCTCTATTACTTTACATTTAATTTTACAAGAATAGGTCACCTAATTGTGTCTCTATTACTTGACATTTACTTTTACAAGAATAGGTCAGCTAATTGTGTCTCTATTACTTTACATTTACTATTACAAGAATAGGTCACCTAATTGTGTCTCTATTACTTTACATTTACTATTACAAGAATAGGTCAGCTAATTGTGTCTCTATTACTTTACATTTAATTTTACAAGAATAGGTCAGCTAATTGTGTCTCTATTACTTGACATTTAATTTTACAAGAATAGGTCAGCTAATTGTGTCTCTATTACTTGACATTTAATTTTACAAGAATAGGTCAGTTAATTGTGTCTCTATTACTTTACATTTACTATTACAAGAATAGGTCAGCTAATTGTGTCTCTATTACCTGACATTTACTTTTCAAGAATAGGTCAGCAAATTGTGTCTCTATTACTTTACATTTACTTTTACAAGAATAGGTCACCTAATTGTGTCTCTATTACTTGATATTTACTTTTACAAGAATAGGTCAGCTAATTGTGTCTCTATTACTTTACATTTACTATTACAAGAATAGGTCAGCTAATTGTGTCTCTATTACTTTACATTTACTATTACAAGAATAGGTCAGCTAATTGTGTCTCTATTACCTGACATTTACTTTTACAAGAATAGGTCAGATAATTGTGTCTCTATTACTTTACATTTAATATTACAAGAATAGGTCAGCTAATTGTGTCTCTATTACCTGACATTTACTTTTACAAGAATAGGTCAGCTAATTGTGTCTCTATTACTTTACATTTACTTTTATGAATATTGTTATTAAGTGTTTGTATCTTAACATCGCTATTTAATAAGCAAATATCACACATAAAAGTGTAAAGACGGTTCAGTCAAAAAGTATCTCACCTAACAGCACAACAGTGGGCACTTCCACCTAACAGCACAACAGTGGACACTTCCACCTAACAACACAACAGTGGACACGTCCACCTAAAGTATAATGTTTTTCTAAACTAACTCTCGTAAATTCTTCTGTGAAAGACAAGAAATCAGTGGTTGAAACATGCCGTGTAATTCAACTATCATCTCATTTAAACTTGTGTATTCATGTGCAGTTTCCAATATTCATCACAGATTACCATTCAAGTTTTTTCAAGCAGTGTAATGTGTCATTGAGTTTTAAAAGCCACAGAATAAAAAGAAACAAAAGAAAAAACATTTCGTTTTTTTTTTATTTTTCCTCCCAACCATAATACTTTCATGATCTCAGCTTTCTCTTTCTATTTTGTTCACCATCTTTATTCTTAGTTATTGCTACAAATATTTTCTTTTATTTTATTTGTTCGCTTTATTTATTTATCATCTTAAGCAATTTTTTTTGCTACTGTAGGTGAGGAAAATTTCTTCAGAGCGCTACACATCCTCTGGAAGCCTGAATCAATCTGTCAATGACCGCTGCAACGTCCAGGAAAATATTCCCATCAGAATCTACATGACCCCTGGCGGTAACAATGTGGACATTTACACCGTCGATGGCTCTTGTAACCGACTGAGCCAGGATATCAGTCAGCCCTTGAGGCCGTCCAAAGACATGTACGAGCACTCCCCGTCTCCCAGCAATATGAGCGGCCCCGGTGGAAGTGACAGCAGCACCAGCGGCATGGCTGACTCTGGGGTTTGGGTGAAGAGCTACCACAGCAGCTCTGACATGCTTGACGGGGTGGACAGCTCCGGCGACCACTGTGGCAGTGACACAGCATCGGTCACTGTTGACTCGGCTGTTGAATTGGAAGTGCCCAATGTACAGAGGGCGTCTCGACCAGCTCGGAAAAGTTCATACCTTACAGCGGTTAATGCACCTTGTTCATCAGGTAAAGTTTTCAAAATACAGAGACTCGTAACTCATTGAGATTATTAATTAGTATAAATGAATTGTTACTTTAAAAAATGTATTCGGTTAATTTTATTCAAGATGAGAAATTAAAAATGTAATGGAAGCTTTGTTCAATACAATCTTGATGTACAGATGTTATATGCTACATTCAGTTTACTAACATGTCATACACTAAATTTTCTCACAGTTTTTAATAAAATATGCTTATTTTATTCCTAATAAAAACTAATTAACATTATTATTGTTTATTTTAATTTCTAATACGATTCACCATGGGGATAACTTGAAGAGCTTTATCTTATAATAATGAAGTTTTTTTTAATGTACTGACAGGTCAGAAATCAGAATCTCCATCTGCTGTGGAGAGCCGCAGCAGTCTAGTCCAGCCTCCGCAGCATCTCCTGGCCCAGTCCCAGCCCTTGCCTACTGTCCAGTCGTCCAGCGTCCACACCAGCCCTCCCCGTATCTATGTCCACAACAAAGGAAACTATCCTGCAGAAAACCAGTCTATGTCGTCCATGGGCTCTAGTCACAGCCTCAGCTCATTGTCCACTTCGAGTCTTCCGGTGGCCAGTGTGGCCCCTACAGGTGAGAAGACGGTCAAATAGTTGAGTCACATTGACCATGATGACCAGTCCTTTGAAAGATTATGTCCCTTTGTCCTATTGAGGAAACTGTTCAAACCAGAGTTGTAATTAAAGTCAAGTTTCCTCATGGCCGAATGGGCAGTTAAGGTGTAGAATTCATCTGTAGCTGTAAGGGATTGTGTGGTTAGCACCACCCTTATCCGCCATTTACTTAGGTCAGGTACCCATTTATAGCTGGCTGGACTTTGGGGACTTTGAAAACTTCAACCAGGAGCTGGGAAAATTCCCTTGATTCTCACAGAGGATCAAACCCAGGACTCTGGTTGACAGTTGAGGGCTCTACACAGTGTGACCATTCGTACCATAAATAAATGAAGCTTTATTTCATGGTTGGGATGAGTTATCACCTGTTATTAACTGTAACATTTAATGACAGTAAGATTTGACTCTACCAGATAAATATACAATTCATTAGCTCAGGGATGTTGTTTAGTATTTGATGTTGTATCTCGCTATCTGCAGACATTTTCTGTGACAATTAGTATACATATCTGATCCGTTGATTATAAATTTAACAGTCGATTCTTTCACTCTGTCAACAGTTATGTCGTCCAGTGATGGACCCAACAACAACAATCTGGCCGTCCCAATGAGGAAAAAAATACCTGGTAATTCAATATTGTTGGTAATTCAATATTGTTGATAATTAAGTATTGTTAATAATTCAATATTGTTGATAATTCATTCTTCTGTATTCTGATTCATGGTGTAAGTCTTTTCTTCCTTAACTTTAGTACAACATCCAGACAAGCAACTCAGCAATGTATTCTTTCTTTTTTTTTATTTCTTTATCATTTGGTCTATGTTGTGGTGAAATATTATCTTGTGATAATGATTGTCTGTTTAAAGAATTTTTTTTCTTTTGGTTTTTTAAAACAAAAATTGTGAATATAGCACTACTTAAAAATATAATATAGCATTACAGTAAACAATAAAATATAATCTCATTGACCAGATACTACTGTAAAACAATATTTGATAATGTATTAGTCATTTGTTGTACAATATTTGATTAAGCATTATTCAATTTTTGTACAATATTTGATAATACATTAGCCAATTGTTGTACAATATTTGATAATGCATTAGAGAATTTTCGTACAATATTTGATAATACATTAGCCAATTGTTGTACAATATTTGATAATGCATTAGACAATTTTTGTACAATATTTGATAATGTATTAGTCATTTGTTGTACAGTATTTGATAATGTATTAGTCATTTGATGTACAATATTTGATAATGTATTAGTCATTTGTTGTACAATATTTGATAATGCATTAGAGAATTTTTGTACAATATTTGATAATATATTAGCCAATTGTTGTACAATATTTGATAATGCATTAGAGAATTTTTGTACAATATTTGATAATACATTAGCCAATTGTTGTACAATATTTGATAATGCATTAGACAATTTTTGTACAATATTTGATAATGCATTAGTCATTTGTTGTACAATATTTGATAATGCATTACTCATTTGTTGTAGAATATTTGATTATGCATTAGTCAATTTTTGTACAATATTTGATAATGCATTAGTCATTTGTTGTACAATATTTGATAATGCATTACTCATTTGTTGTAGAATATTTGATTATGCATTAGTCAATTTTGTACAATATTTGATAATGCATTAGTCAATCGCCGTATAATATTTGATAATGCATTAGTCAATAATTGTACAGTATTTGAAATGCATTAATCAATCATTGTACAGTATTTGATAATGCATTAGTCAATCGTTGTACAATATTTGATAATGCATTAGTCCATCGTTGTACCCTAAAAGTGCTTGACTTGTAGACAACATTTTATGGACTGAATATTGTGTGTTACAGAATCCACAGAAGACCAGGCCAACAAGTTACACAGGAGAACGTCCTATCTCATGGCCACTGCCAGGGACAGAGCCAATGCTGCACCCATTGAGAGAGCCTTCTCCCCGCCTCAGCTTATTGCAGACCACAGAGCTCAGTGAGTTGTCCCTTAGTTAGCTCCTTAGAGTTACCTCACTTATCCTTTCAACTTATTGTCACCTGCTCTGATATAACATAGTGAATACAGTAGGCTGTCAACTCTGTGACTATCTGGCATACGTATTATCAGACCTAGCTAAGAATGATTTTAAGTAATGAAAGAATTAACTGTTGTCTGCACCAGGGTTAGTGATTACAGGACATGCCCAAAAAATTTACAAAAATCAACAAAAATAAAATATATCATAATTACTATGTATACAAACTTAAGTTGCTGGGACACCAATATTTTAAATATAATTTGTCATCTATTATGTTGTGACTGATATCTGTTCTACATAAGTTAAAGTAGATTTCAAAAAGGTTAATCTTGAAATGTGTACAATATTACTAGTTTTGGACTTCCACATTGTCTAATAAATTGTTATGTACTAGTATAGAAGTTGAACTATTTAAATATTAACAACCTTTTCTCCTCACTCTTGCTAGGCCAGCTGCTGGCAGTATGAAACATCAGAATTCTGTCAAGCTGAACAAATTTTTTGGTGAAAATGTAAGACTTATGTTTTTTTTTGTCTTTTGTTGAACCTCATCTTCTCTATAATACATTATTTTGACTTTTAGACAAATCTTGCCATTTAGTGACATTTTCAAGGCATTTAGATAGCGACTCCTGATGTGTAGATATTGGATTAAAGAAACCCTAATATTTTTATTGCGGTCCAGATTCCTACCATTGCTGAGGGTGCAGAGTTGAAACCTGCACAGCCAGAGGAAGTTCCTGAAGTGATTCGTAAAGGTCCCCTCACCTGCAAGATATCGGTCATTGAGGGCAAGGTGAGCCATCGGAATAAATCTCAAAACCAATCTTTATTTAGCTCCATTGTTATTGCTGCTCCTGATGACAGTCTGGGTGTAAAGTTCAAAGTTCACCAAAGTTGTTTTGTTGCTATTGGCAGTGACTCCACACTGCACATTAGCTAATTCAGCAGTCTGTTAACCCTGTCTGGGTATTTTTAGATTTAGCTTTGTAGTTTTACATTGACACAGTGTTTATCAAGCTTGGTACATAGACAGGGTTATCAAATGCTTGACTGATAATATCGTCAACAATCAAACGGGTAAAGAAGAAAAAAAAGATATGCAAGGTTTACACAAGATCTGTTTTGACTTTTTTAAGTTTTTATTTAAAATAAAAAAAGATTTTGTGGAAATTATTTAAAAAAAAAAAAGGAGCTATCTCTGCCACATTTGATATACTTCTTTGGGTGACTGGAGGTCATGCGGTGTAGAGCTCACGACTGCCAATCTTAGAGTTCCGGTTTTGATCCTCTGTGAAAACTGGAAGTTTTCCAGGTTCTGTAGAGATTTGGTTGAAATTTCCCAAAGGTTACCCAGTTTTAAATAGGTAAATTGGGGGGGGGGGGGGTAAATGTGGCAGGGAGCTAAGTGTAAATGAATAGCCATGGCATGATGTCAGTCAAGACTATTCTTTGTATATATGGTATCAGTATTTTCTTTCAGGCCTTAAATGTTGTTGTGGTTGTTGTTTGTTGTTGTTGTCGCTGTTGTTGTTGTTGCTGTTGTTGTCGCTGTTGTTGTGGTTGTTGTTGTTGCTGCTGTTGTTGTGGTTGTTGTTGTTGTCGCTGTTGTTGTGGATGTTGTTGTTGCTGCTGTTGTTGTGGTTGTTGTTGTCGCTGTTGTTGTGGTTGTGGTTGTTGTTGCTGCTGTTGTTGTTGTTGTGGTTGTTGTTGTCGCTGTTGTTGTGGTTGTTGTTGTTGTGGTTGTTGCTGTTGTTGTGGTTGTTGTTGCTGTTGTGGTTGTTGTTGTTGTGGTTGTTGTTGCTGCTGTTGTTGTTGTGGTTGTTGTTGTTGTGGTTGTTGTTGCTGTTGTGGTTGTTGCTGCTGTTGTTGCTGCTGTTGTTGTTGTTTCAATCATGATCCCAGATCCCTCCCCACCCCCAACATCTGCCTTCAGTTTTTTGTTTCTTTTCAAAAATGTTTTAGTCGAGTGATACTTTTTTTTTTTTTTTTGCAGTACCCAGTTTGAAAAACTCCTTAACTAAAATAACGTCCCTCTTGATTCTAATAGTCAAAAAGAATTAAAAACTATGTCACAATCTTCTTACAAATGAAAGCTGTATGTTACGCAGGATTTACACATTATATTCATAATTCAGCATGCTTTTTGTGATAGAGGGGAATTCATTAAACTTGTTTTAACCTCTGACAGAAATGCAGTGATCGATCTTGGAAGACAGTTTATGCCATCCTGCGTCAGAATGAAATGTTTCTGATGAGAGATAAAGACAGTAACTCAGTAAGCATTTTTTTAACTAAGTCTCTACATACTGATTGTATTAATACTGTTATTAAATATTGTGCTATTATATGACATGGATTCCTTATACTTGTATACAAAGCAGAATTCATAACAAATGGTTGAGAATATTTCAGGGTGGTGGCCAATTAAGTGTTGATCTTATTGAATTTTCGTATTGAAATATAAACATTGAAATAAATGGCTTTTTGAAATGTATTTTCTTGAAATATGCCGTCCAGTTAGAATGTCTGTCCATTCTTGGTATGATCAATAAAGTCCCACCTGAATAATGTTTGTGACATGAGAAAAAGTTTCCTCTGTACTTTGATCTGTTTGTATTGTCAAGTGATGAAGTGGTTCGGCCATTTTTTATCTAAGATTTTATTTCCTATAATTCCAGACCATTCATGAAGATCAGCACATTCCTCTGAAATCCTGCATGGTGGAATCGGCCAGGGACTACGCCAAAAAGAAGAAAAACGTGTTTCGACTGAGTACCTACAATGAATGTGAATACCTGTTTCAGACGGAGGACCGAGGGACAATGTTGTGTTGGATACAGGCCATCAAGTCTATCAATGAACCAGAGAAAGCTGAGAAGATGGTCAGTCAGTTATTTGGAGAGTTTTTTTTTTCTGATCTGTGAGGTCCCTATTTGGATCAGATTTTTATCTATTAGATCCTATAAAACACTAAGGAGACGGTTTTTGCAGTGCACTTTTGTCATCCCCACCATAACTGATAGTGCGATGGCCATTGTGGCACCACGGGAGACATGGATAAAACTTAAACTGTGAATAGAAAAATTCCCTTGGTTCTTACCAAAGATCCAACTCCCCTCCGGTAGACAATCTATCGCTTGGCTGCACGACCATCCATCCCCTCAGTCACAAATCAAATCGATGGCATATTATTATTTTTCCTGGCAACTCCTGATGGGATTTCAAATTTTTTACCAGTTCAGATACTATCCCGATTATTTTCTACACCAACTCAGAACAAAAAATAGATTCAATAGAAAGTTTGGTCAGAAGCCCAAATTATAGATTCAATAGAAAGTTTGGCTAGAAGCCCAAATTATAAAATAGATTCAATAGAAAGTTTGGCCAGAAGCCCAAATTATAGATTCGATAGAAAGTTTGGCTAGAAGCCCAAATTAGAAATTAGGCTAAAATTTCTAATTTCTGTGCTAGCACAAATGGATAGAAATTCTGATGTATCATTTGTTCACTGTCAGTTACATGATAGCAAGTTTTCCCCTGAGAGACTTGTCTGAGAAATATTTGAAATGATGTAAATGAACACTAGGTATATGACTTGAAAAACAAATTTTGTAATTTTACAAGTGGCGTGCCAGATTTTGATGAGCTTTTATATAAAAATAATAAATACAACAAAAAATCATCAATTTTGTTGAAAAAGTTCACCCACCAAAACATTTTTTAGTTTAAAAATAATCCTTTTGGCTCTTTTTACTGAAGTTTACTTTTACTCCAGTTGTTTACCATTAAAATTCTATTTCCTGTTCTCCATGTTAGATTTTTCAATTATACTTGAGTTTGAATGATTATTTTAATTTTGCCTAATTTTATTCTTAAAAATGTCTTAAAAAAAGTCATCACTTTCCGTTGCTAAAAATAAGGACAAATGGGCGAGTAATTTGAAAAAAATTCAAAACACTCTTAAGAAAAGAAACAAAATTGGAATCGAGATCGAGCCATTGCTTTCACATTCTAGAATGCCAAAAGAGTGGATGACAATTGGTCGCTACATGGGCTTGGCCTCTATGGAAAAATCCAGATTGAAAAGAGTTGCAGCACTCAGGAAAGAAGTAGAGCTATTATGGAGCTTTTTAAATTTCCCAATACTGTCTTTGCAATCAGTGAGCAGAAAAATTGAAACTTTAATTAGAAGGTATGATGTTCATTTGAAAAAACCTGTGGGTGACATACGGGAGCATTTTGATAAGTTATTTGATGTCACAAACAAAACTGGTCAATGGTTATGTGCTGAGGACAAAAAACTTTACGAAATACAAATTCAAAGTGGAGGTAAGATGGGATATACTACAACTAAAATTGCTAGTCAAAGTACAATTCATCCATCAAAACGGAAAATTGTTTGCAAAATTAATGAGGCACAACAACAAAAAAGCAGTTTTGAAAGTTCCAGTGATTCAAGTGATAACGAGAATTCTCAAAGTAGCTCTGACGTCATCCACAGAAAGCTTGGATCAAAGCACACATAAGAAACAATCACAGCAATCTACTTCTAGTGCAGTTTCATTAGTTCAATCTGGGAAACTACCAGCTCGAAGAGCAGCATTGGTGAGCAAAGTTTTGCATAAGTCCGGCGTAAAAATAGCAACTCCTTCTCAGTCAGGTGTCTATCGAGCTGTATTCAGAGAAGCAAGTAAACTAAAAGAAACATTAATAAATACTCGCGTAATAGCTTATGGAGTTTACATTTTGATGGTAAAATTATTAAAAAAAAAGAACACCAAGTAGTTGTATTAAAAAATGAAGCAAAAGAAGTGAGGCTAGCCGTCTTAGTTTTACCTGATGGCAAGGCTGCTACGATTGGATCTGCCATTCAAAAAGTTTTAGATGAATGTAACTTATGGTCAGCTATAAAGATGATAGTGTCAGACACTACAAATGTTAATACAGGGTCGAAGTCTGGTGTTGTGGTGAAACTTCAGAAACTGTTTGTTCAACATGGTGAGTCTGCACCAGTCTTTATAGGTTGTCAGCACCATATACTTGATCGTGTTCTTAGACACGTGTGTGCTGCCTTGCTCGGTGATTCAACTGAGTCTCCTAACATAAATTATCCATTTGTAAATAAATTTGTAAAGATTATGAAATGTTAAAAAAAGATTTTGAAAGTAAAACAAAGAAATGTGCTCCAATTTTAGAAAAACAGGAAATAGGTTGGAGAGATGATATGAAATTTTTGCACCATCTAATTTGCTTTTTTAAGCATTTTAAGAATTCTCAACAAATGCCGAAAGTTAATTTTAGCGCACTGCCTTGCCTCAGCAATGCCCGATGGAACTCTGGAGCAATTTTTGCATTGTTGGCTTTCATACTATTGCCTGATGAACTAAAGAACCTTCAGAAATTGTGTGAATTTATATGTGGACATTGGAGTGATGCCTGGTTTTAGTGATCATCATTACAAAGCTGAACAATATGAACTTCTTTTCCATGCTGTTAATGATTATCCAAAAGGGTTGCGCTGTCTTCGAACTCATTGGTCTCAAAGTACATCTCCAATACTCACTCCACGTAGCAATGTTTGTGCAGAAAGAGCAATAAAAGTTCTGCAAGATATTATTCCCCTTTTGCCACTCACCAGAGAAACTGAATTTACGTTTTATTTTTACAAATAAACGTTTATGAAACAATACTTGAAATTATTAACAAATGTCAATTTTTCTAAAACTTCAAAATGTTTGGTGGGTGACATTTTTAAATTTTTTTAATAAATTTGATATGGTTTTGTGTTACTACAATAAAAACTCATCTGTTGATGGTATGCCATACAAGTGTTGTTCTGAAGTCATATACCTAATGAACACATTTGTACCTTTATGACTGTCAATCACAACATACCTGGGAAACAATGCCCAGAAACCCATTTTTTTCCTAACAACATAAAATTTCAGTATCAATCAAAGTTCTCAATAGGGTTTTAACCCCAAGCCTTCTGGCTGGCTATCATAGACACTACCACGCAACTGCAATGTAAAAAGAATAAAACTTTGAAGTTTATTGTCCATAATGAGCAGACCATTTCCACTTCAGGTTTCTTTAATTACTAAATATACTTAAAATTTACAATTTTCTTTTGAAACATTTTTCGGTATGGTTTTTGTATGGCTGTTGATTTAAGATAAAATAACTAGGAATGTTAAGCAAAACATTAAAGGCTCAGATAGGAATTTCATCAACTCCCCCCCCCCCCACCCCCTTCATTTTGTAGAATTATGGGAGAGATAACTTATCTTTGAACTGTTGTGTTGATCTATTAAAGTTTTAATTTTAAATGTGAGTTAATGGAGGTGACCTTACTGTTTGTGTTGTGCAGGAGGAAATGATCGCCTCAGAAAGAGAAAAGACCCTCCAGTCCACCATAGAAGTGGCCGTGTCCACCAGCAGCAAGATGTCTCCACAGATGGGCCACAAGGCCAAGAAACTGTCGGCCCTGTCCTTCAAGTCCAAGCTGTCCTCCTCACCCAGCATGAGAAGGAAAAAATCTGGTGCAACAGAGAAAGAAAAAGGTAAAAGCAGGTTGACTGCCAGTCGATTTATATTAGTGGGTTGACTGCAAGTTGATTTAAGTTAGTGGGTTGACGACATTGGTTTAAATTTGTGGATCACTTATGTTCAGCATGTTTATTCAAGTGAATTATTGGTGTGACATTTGTTGAACTGCTGTGTTTGTTGGCTTTGGGACATGCTGTCACATGAAACTCTCTTGTGCAGTAGTAAGAAAAGTCCATTAGCTGCTATGCTGCCAAAAATTATAAGATGCATTTTCTCCTCAAACAGTTAAAGATAAAAAAGGGTGGGTCTTTAGCGAGAGTTAGAACAGTTTTTTCTTTTGTTTTTCCTGGTGTAATAACTGGATGCAGCCTATGGTCCTGGTGTAATAACTGGATGCATCCTATGGTCCTGGTGTAATAACTGGGTGCATCCTATGATCCTGGTGTAATAACTGGGTGCACCCTATGGTCCTGGTGTAATAACTGGGTGCATCCTATGGTCCTGGTGTAATAACTGGGTGCATCCTATGGTCCTGGTGTAATAACTGGGTGCATCCTATGGTCCTGGTGTAATAACTGGGTGCATCCTATGGTCTTGGTGTAATAACTGGGTGCATCCTATGGTCCTGGTGTAATAACTGGGTGCATCCTATGGTCCTGGTGTAATAACTGGATGCATCCTATGGTCCTGGTGTAATAACTGGATGCATCCTATGGTCCTGGTGTAATAACTGGGTGCATCCTATGGTCCTGGTGTAATAACTGGGTGCATCCTATGGTCCTGGTGTAATAATTGGGTGCATCCTATGGTCCTGGTGTAATAACTGGGTGCATCCTATGGTCCTGGTGTAATAACTGGGTGCATCCTATGGTCCTGGTGTAATAACTGGGTGCATCCTATGGTCCTGGTGTAATAACTGGGTGCATCCTATGGTCCTGGTGTAATAACTGGGTGCATCCTATGGTCCTGGTGTAATAACTGGGTGCATCCTATGGTCCTGGTGTAATAACTGGGTGCATCCTATGGTCCTGGTGTAATAACTGGGTGCATCCTATGGTCCTGGTGTAATAACTGGGTGCATCCTATGGTCCTGGTGTAATAACTGGGTGCATCCTATGGTCCTGGTGTAATAACTGGGTGCATCCTATGGTCCTGGTGTAATAACTGGGTGCATCCTATGGTCCTGGTGTAATAACTGGGTGCATCCTATGGTCCTGGTGTAATAACTGGGTGCATCCTATGGTCCTGGTGTAATAACTGGGTGCATCCTATGGTCCTGGTGTAATAACTGGGTGCATCCTATGGTCCTGGTGTAATAACTGGGTGCATCCTATGGTCCTGGTGTAATAACTGGGTGCATCCTATGGTTCTGGTGTAATAACTGAGTGCATCCTATGGTCCTGGTGTAATAACTGGGTGCATCCTATGTTCCTGGTGTAATAACTGGATGCATTTTATTGTTCTGTGCGTCTTATATTCTGTGAAGTGCGGTGGTTTATTTTTTCCTAAACAAAAGACCAGTAGCAAAAATTTCACCATGTTGTTGTTGGCTAGATTGTGACTAATATATATCTATAAGTGACTGTTAGTTTTGCATATTATGTCTCTAGCAAAATTGTTTTCTTCAATGTCATTTTTTTCCTTTTGTTTAAGCAGTTGAAACCTTATAGAAATCACAATAAATTACACATTTTTCATTTGACTGTGCATTTCTCTTGTAAATTTATTGTCACACTGCATGGCAAGTTTTGCTACGTAAATTGCTTTGGACACATACCACATGATATGTTAGATAAATTCACTGTACGTAGTAAATGTTCTATGTTAGTAACATAATATAAAAGCATGTCATTATGTACCAATTGACTGCGCATAACTGATGTTGAATTTCTACGTTTACAGAAGAATCAATGAAGAAAGGTTGGAAGGGTCGTCTGCCCATGATGAAAAGTTTGAAGAAACACACAGAAGACAGTAGCCTGAGTGTCCTGACGGAACAGGAAGTGGACACAGACAAAATGCAGTTTGGTGTTCATCTGGAGGATTGTTTCCCCTCTCCACACAATGAGGTAAGACACAACAAAATTTGATTGACTATATAATAGATGCACATTGTTTCCTATTGTATCAGTTTTGGCTCTTTACTCTTTATTTAGTGTAATATTCAATTTACAAAAATTCTTCTAGCAATAAATGTTATTTACCAATTCATTGAGATTTTAATATGGGTGAGAGCTGCAAACTATTCTTTAATTAGTATAAACAATCTTTTAAAGATCTGCGCCATAATCAGTTTAACAAGATTTGGTCAAGAAATAATATTAAAAACCACTGATTCTATAGAAAGAAGTAATTCAGTCAACATAGAGCATCATGCTATTCTAAGAGCCACCTTTATTATTTTAATGCTGATTCTATGTTTCCAATTTTATTTATTTCAATTTTTTTTCTTTTTTTGATATTCGTTCGCTGGTTATCATTGGCAAGTAGATAACTCTTATGCTATAGTGCACTATCATTGTGATAGCTCAAATGTTAGCTGCTATTGTCTGTTAAAATGAAATGTGTTGAATTTTTGTCCCTTTTTTTTTCAGTACGTCCCTCTTATTGTTGAACTGTGCACCAGGATTGTGGAAGCCAGGGGATTGGAAGTCGTGGGAGTCTACAGGGTGCCGGGCAACTCTGCCGCAGTGAACGCCCTGACTGAAGAGTTCAACCGAGGCATTGACAGCGTGAACATTGATAATGAGAAACTGTTGGATATTAATGTCATCAGCAGTCTTTTAAAGTCGTTCTTTAGGAAACTGCCAGAACCTTTGATTCCAGCGGGTAAACAACTTAGGTGTCATTGATGAATGTTAATTTCTCTTGCTTTATTTTCTTGCTGTTTGCCCTCAAGTAAATCTATATCTTTTTTTTTTTCCTTTTTTTTTGTTATTTTTTTTTGCTTGTATATGACATAAATTGCACGAGGCAGATGAGAGTAGCTGTTTAAAATTTGATAGAATGCTCACTTTTATCCCCACAGGGATGTATGATGCTTTCATTGAGGCCAACCGCTATCCAGATGAGGACAAGAGGAAACTGAAGATCAAACGCCTGCTCCATCTCCTTCCCTCACACAACAACGAAACTCTAAAACACATGGCAGAGCATTTGAATAAAGTGGCGTCTTACGGTAACATCA
Source organism: Bulinus truncatus (assembly GCA_021962125.1). Taxonomy (NCBI): domain Eukaryota; kingdom Metazoa; phylum Mollusca; class Gastropoda; family Planorbidae; genus Bulinus; species Bulinus truncatus. The sequence continues at coordinate 4,078,919 of JAGDYQ010000084.1, read as the reverse complement.
ACAAAGTGAGTTGCGCATTTAATTTCATTGTTGTACTTAATTAATAAACAAAATAACATTACATCTGTTCACTTCCATTTTATATCATGTGAGTCGGGAGAAAATAATTGTATTTCCTTTATTGAGATTTATAAATCTAATTGATTTATTTCGGTTAATTATTTCTCAGAATTATTTTACATATGAAAAATTAGTTTGTAAGCCTCTACGTGAAATAATTCAAAAACTGTAAAGGAAGTAAAAAAAAGTGAAATACTACCCAGAAATTGCTCACAAAATGGTATTATTAATGTTTTTTGCTTGATACAAAATCCTATATTACATTTCATTTAACAATGTTCTACAGTCATTCAATAGAGAAATAAGCAAAAAAATAAATGTATCAAGACAATAAAAATCACAATGTGCTGACTTGGCATTGAACATTAAGAAAAGCATCCAATGAAAATGATGTAATAGTTAAATTATTAAAGCTATGAAGTATTATTAGAGAATTTATAACACCAGTATCTATGAAGTATTATTAGAGAATTTATAACACCAGTATCTATGAAGCACAGATATTATTAGAAAATTTATAACGCTGGCATCCAATATCAAAGAGAAATGTGCTGAGCTAAAAATTATTACACCCCCAAACTGAAATTTCAGATATAAAGACATGTAAATAAATTTATTTTTTGGTTCTTGCAATTGATTTTTTCGTTTAAGGTAAATGTTTGAATTGATTTTAGCCTGAAATATTAACAGTTTATTCGATTTTAACTTAACATTGCATTAATAATATCCACTATTTGTTAATGTTACTCAGAGCTAAAAGAACCATTTTTAAAAAAAAAAGGGAATTCTAGTTTTCAACATACTTCAATACAAAATAAACAAACCCACATTTTTGAGTTGATAAAAATTTATTTTCCATGGAACATTAAGGAATATTTTTTTAAAGCTTCTACATTTCTAATCTACAGATGGATGCCAAAAATTTGGCCATTATGTTTGGGCCAACACTTATTCGTAAGAAAGGAGACGACACAGTTTCACTAGTAACAGACATGTCTGACCAGTGTCGTATTGTGGAAAGTATCATTTTACATGTAAGTTTCTGCCCTTTACCTGAGTTTTTAATTTGACGTTTTTATGTGCTGCACATTTTAAAAATGTCCTCCATAAATTCTACGACATTTATTTAGAGTATTTAAATTCAACAAATGACTGTGCATTTTGACTGTTATGAAACATAATTTTATATGTTCCTCCTATTTCCAATAAAATAACATGTCTTTAGATTTTTTATGTAAAAAGATCAGGTCATTTTGACCTGGGCTGAATTAATCATTAAGCTTATGAGATGTTTGCACACTGGTGATGGAATCATATTGTCCATTTTTAAGTTGTTAGTCTCATGTCATTTTAATAGTGTTTCATGAGAGATGTTTCATGAGAGATGTTTTGTCTTTCTAGTGATTTTTTTTGAGAGTACATTTATGTGTAATTGATGTGATGTATCTATGATGTATCTGTATATCTGTGATGTATCTGTGTCCACAGCATGAGTGGTTCTTCAGTGCCTGGGATCAAGACAACTACATCCCCATGGAAACAACAGTGGAAACTGTCAGCGTGGATGATAATCAATCTTTACTGAAAGATGACGATGGTCAGTACCTGCTTGTCATCTTTTTTTTTTCAAAGTCCTTAAAAAATTAGGATGTTTATTTCTTACTTCCAGTTTATTGGGGCTGTACATTTTGTGTTGTGCCCAGTAAAAAGCTACATGGGGCTGTACATTTTGTGTTGTGCCCAGTAAAAAGCTACATGGGCCTGTACATTTTGTGTTGTGCCCAGTAAAAAGCTACATGGGGCTGTACATTTTGTGTTGTGCCCAGTAAAAATCTACATGGGGCTGTACATTTTGTGTTGTGCCCAGTAAAAAGCTACATGGGGCTGTACATTTTTTTCCAACCCCCACCTGTAAGAGCATATTTTGATACCATCCTGACCAGTCCCCATCAAAGTCTGTCTCCCACCTGTACAAACGTGTTCCAACTAAAATAAACCTAACCTCAGTACGACACCTTGTTCCAACTGGTTTAAATAAACCTAACCTCAGTACGACACCTTGTTCCAACTGGTTTAAATAAACCTAACCTCAGTACGACACCTTGTTCCAACTGGTTTAAATAAACATAACCTCAGTACGAGACCTTGTTCCAACTGGTTTAAATAAACCTAACCCCATTATGACACCTTGTTCCAACTGGTTTAAATAAACCTAACCTCAGTACGACACCTTGTTCCAACTGGTTTAAATAAACCTAACCTCAGTACACCTTGTTCCAACTGGTTTAAATAAACCTAACCTCAGTACACCTTGTTCCAACTGGTTTAAATAAACCTAACCTCAGTACAACTTGTTCCAACTGGTTTTTTACATGGACTGAATTATTAAATTTTGTATACTGGTCTTTAGTTGCCTTAATTGTCTTCAGTTGCCTTTAATTGTCTATATATAAATTTGTTTCATTTTTTAAAATTTAATTGCCTATTCATTAGCTTATTATTGATTTTCTGATTAATTTCATATTAAAATAAATTTGTTGATTCTTTTGTTTTTAATTTAATTTATAATAAATGTTCCAACTGGTTTAAATAAACCTAACCTCAGTACAACTTGTTCCAACTGGTTTAAATAAACCTAACCTCAGTACACCTTGTTCCAACTGGTTTAAATAAACCTAACCTCAGTACAACTTGTTCCAACTGGTTTAAATAAACCTAACCTCAGTACACCTTGTTCCAACTGGTTTAAATAAACCTAACCTCAGTACAACTTGTTCCAACTGGTTTAAATAAACCTAACCTCAGTAAGACACCTTGTTCCAACTGGTTTAAATAAACCTAACCTCAGTACGACACCTTGTTCCAACTGGTTTAAATAAACCTAACCTCAGTACGACACCTTGTTCCAACTGGTTTCAATAAACCTAACCTCAGTACAACTTGTTCCAACTGGTTTAAATAAACCTAACCTCAGTACGACAACTTGTTCCAACTGGTTTAAATAAACCTAACCTCAGAACGACAACTTGTTCCAACTGGTTTAAATAAACCTAACCTCAGTACAGCTTGTTCCAACTTGTTTTAATATACCTAACCTCAGTACGACAACTTGTTCCAACTGGTTTAAATAAACCTAACCTCAGTACAACTTGTTCCAACTGGTTTAAATAAACCTAACCTCAGTACGACAACTTGTTCCAACTGGTTTAAATAAACCTAACCTCAGAACGACAACTTGTTCCAACTGGTTTAAATAAACCTAACCTCAGTACAGCTTGTTCCAACTTGTTTTAATATACCTAACCTCAGTACGACAACTTGTTCCAACTGGTTTAAATAAACCTAACCTCAGTACAACTTGTTCCAACTGGTTTAAATAAACCTAACCTCAGTACACCTTGTTCCAACTGGTTTAAATAAACCTAACCTCAGTACAACTTGTTCCAACTGGTTTAAATAAACCTAACCTCAGTACACCTTGTTCCAACTGGTTTAAATAAACCTAACCTCAGTACAACTTGTTCCAACTGGTTTAAATAAACCTAACCTCAGTAAGACACCTTGTTCCAACTGGTTTAAATAAACCTAACCTCAGTACGACACCTTGTTCCAACTGGTTTCAATAAACCTAACCTCAGTACAACTTGTTCCAACTGGTTTAAATAAACCTAACCTCAGTACGACACCTTGTTCCAACTGGTTTCAATAAACCTAACCTCAGTACAACTTGTTCCAACTGGTTTAAATAAACCTAACCTCAGTTCGACACCTTGTTCCAACTGGTTTAAATAAACCTAACCTCAGTACGACACCTTGTTCCAACTGGTTTAAATAAACCTAACCTCAGTACGACACCTTGTTCCAACTGGTTTAAATAAACCTAACCTCAGTACGACACCTTGTTCCAACTGGTTTAAATAAACCTAACCTCAGTACGACAACTTGTTCCAACTGGTTTAAATAAACCTAACCTCAGAACGACAACTTGTTCCAACTGGTTTAAATAAACCTAACCTCAGTACAACTTGTTCCAACTTGTTTTAATAAACCTAACCTCAGTACGACAACTTGTTCCAACTGGTTTAAATAAACCTAACCTCAGTACGACACCTTGTTCCAACTGATTTAAAACATTTTTTATAAATTAAATTAAAAACAAAAGAAGCAACAAATTTATTTTAATACGAAATTAATCAGAAAATCAATAATAAGCTAATGAATAGGCAATTAAATTTTAAAAAATGAAACAAATTTATGTATAGACAATTAAAGGCAACTGAAGACAATTAAGACAACTAAAGACCAGTATACAAAATTTAATAATTCAGTCCATGTAAAAATAAAAGGCTGTGAGTGTCTCTCTTTAAGAACACAACCACCTGAAGTAAGTTCTCCTAGTGCACCAGCAATAGACTTTTGTCAAGGGATGAGCCTTGTGCACTGTTTCAAATGGCTCTAAAATTTCTGTCACACTCTTCATCAGTCCTTCCTCAATGTTCTCTTAACTGAGCCACAGTTAATTATTTAGTACAAATAATTCTACTACATTGGGTGAGACTGACTTGAGCATTGTCAAAACATGTTCCATCATCAAATTTTATATTGTCTTTAACCTTACTGACAACATACATTTTCAATGTGACACTAAATGAACGGTCATAAATTTTTGGCACACATTTCTACAGTCGTGTCAGTTAATGGGGCATTCACATGTGATGGTTCATGCACATTGTCTTTACTGATTAAGAATCCACTTATAGATTTAACTTTTGTGTCCAGTGATCGGGCTTTAAGAAACTAGAAGTATGCACAAACCAATTACAAACCGTTGGTACCATTGCCAGACTTAAATGCTAAGAGTATGGTGCACAGTGTACAGTGTACACATCACAAACAGTACACTCAGTCCTCTGATACACACCAGTTCAAAATATTTCCCAATATCGCTTTTTACCTTTATTATCCAAAATATGTAAACGTTCTTTCATAATGTCAACAGGTTTCTTGATATACGCTTTACTTGCCATGCTTAACAATAAAGTTAAATTTGAATTAAAATCATCAGACGCAGTGATACAGCATTAATTCAAACACGGTTTATCAAATCTTACCGCTCTGGCTACTAACCAAATCATAAGCTTCCCTCTTGTAATAATGTCAACAATAAACTATTATCTCTGTGTGACAGCAATAATCCTTATATAACTCTGAATATTTTCACACCACACTTGTTATAGGAATGACTCTTGAGAAGGATTAACACTTCAAATTTCACCTCACCTCGGTTTACTAATAGGTATTTAATATTAATTAGCAAGCAATTCAGTTCACAATTCAGACAGGACCGATGGATGGAGTATTGACAAGAACTAATGTAAATAAAAGGCTAATGCAGTGTTTCACTCTTAAACTAGTGAAGGGCCGATTAAACAATCTGGTGCGCTGTGGTTTGCCATTGGGTGGTTCAGAGCCATAGTGTTGGTTAGGCTAGTCTGGTCTCATATAGTGTAGGATTAGTCTGTGTTCCAATGAGCTAGTCTGGTCTCATATAGTGTAGGATTAGTCTGTGTGTTCCAATGAGCAATTCGGCGAACCTTGGGCTTACTCAATTAAAGAAAATTAAAAGCATATTTATTTTACTTATATAGCATTCATGGAAACAATTCATTGAAATTGGATAAACTGATACTCTTCAAAAGTATCAAATAAAACAGAATTTTTTATCATCTTTTTCTTCAAAGATTACCATTTAGTAAATGTTACATGTACCGGTATTTACATTTTTTTTTCTGAATTTCATTTTTTTCTTTTTCACAGAGGAGGCAGATTCAGCCATAAGTGCTAAACAGATTATTTCCTCCATTGTCGGAGCAGCCAGCAGGAAACTGCGCAATCAGCAGCAGACTAGAAGTAATGACTCACTGGACATGGCAGACAGCTGCAGCATTGCTACCACCAGCTCAGCAGCTTACACTTTGGATGACACGCTCCATTCATCCTCTCTGGCTAAATCCCTTTCTTCCATCGCCTCCTCACGCAGTGCCTCCGAAGAGTATCTGGACCGCAAGTCGTCCAGCAGATGCCCAGATGCAAGGACAGCTGCACCTATTGCAAACTCAGAACCAGATTTCATGGAGTTTGAGTTTGCAGACGCCACCAGTCCAACATTGTCCAATTTCCCAAGACATTTTTCGGATGATTCCCTAGCGGATAAAAATGATGAGCTGGAAATTTCTCATGGCCTTCCTAGCAGCCTAAGCAGAGAAGCTATTCACAAAACCTTGAAGAGGATCGGCAACGATGTCAGCACCCTGCTGCAGACGTTTGAGCAGAAACACATGAAGGACAGGGAGAGGCGGAGATGGGAACAGGAGATGATTGAACGCGAGCACCTCAGAACTCAGCTGGAACTGGAGCTAGAAGAGAACCATAGCGTTGAAGATTGGTTAGCCTGGAAAGGTTCTGTCCCTGCTTCTCGTATGCCTGATCTCGTGTCCAGCTCTTACCTGGGGCCGACTTATCCCTACGAAGACAGCAGATATAAACAAAGCAGCGAAGGCAAAGAAAGAGTGGAAGTGAAAAAAAGCACACTGCAACCACAAAGTCTGCTGCCGCAGCAGAACCAGATTACTCGGGTCGGCTCGCATGAAGACATTTTATCTCAGACAAAAATTCAAAAGTATGACTCGGGTCACACCGTGAACCTGCGAGGTCAGGTCCAGCGCAGGCCTCAAGAAAACCTGCAGAAACACCTGCAGCCCATGGCTGGTATTGACAGGGTCTCTCAGCGGTCGTCCACTCTGAGAAACAGTTTGACCAGGCGTCATGGGTCATTAGACTCCCTGATAGACATGATTGAAAAGCAAGATAAAAGAGCATCATGGGCTTCCTCAGACTCTGAAGACGGTTCTGACCTGCTGACCAGCATTACCACCACGTTTGACCAGAAGCTTCAGATTTTACTCAACCCAAAGTATAAACTAACTGGACGTAAGGCTGACCCCATAAGTGACCTTCCTAAAGATTCTTCCCTCAAAGCCATTGAGCCTTCCAAGCCTAGAAACTCCAGCACTAGTTACTCATTTCTAGACTCTGCAGATAAATCTTTTCGTGACCCCAGTCTCCACCGCTCTGCCAAATCCGACCCCAAAATTGGAATAGCATCGCGATTTGAAAGGAGCGATTCCAGCCGAGTTGTCTCACCAGTTCCATCAATACTTTCGGAGACATCAAATCTGACGCAGCAGAGAAAAAATACTCAGTTGCCTGACTTTCGATCATTTTTGACCAAATCTCATCTTTTTGAATCACAGGCTCCAGTTGTTCTAACTCAGCCTAAAAAGCTAGACACGAGTCCAAGGGCCACTGCAGTAAAAAAAGTTGATTTGAAAACTGGGTCGAAGCCTGAGAATACATCCGGTGTGACACAGCAGGACGAAACGAATTTCCCGACAGGAAAAGGTCCAACCCACCAGGACCATCAGGCCAACAAAGAAAATAGGAAAGGTCACGGGCGGCGGCGTCACACTGTGGGTGGTGTAGAAGATTTCGACCACATGCTGGCACTGTCCAGAGTTCTGGCAGAGGACCAGATCAGCCACCAGAGGTTGTCAGCCTGGGAACAGCTGCGGCCGGCCATAAAAGAGGTCACACATCAGGACAGGAGCATGCAGGCCTGGATACACAAAGAGCGAATTCGGGGGAGCACTCCCGACCTGTCTAGCAGTGACATTTGCAAATAATATTTTCCTTTGACTCCTTGTCTCAAATCAAAATATTTTGAGTCTTAAAGTATGCTTCCACGTTTTTCAGCAGCTTCCAGTTTTCTACTTTCCTTTATGGCGTCTCCCATATTCACATTTACAGCTATCCTGTTGCATAAAAATCCTGAATAGTCCTGTGTAGTTAAAGTTAAACAGATGTCTTGACCAGTGGATAAATAGCCTGCAGATTCAGACATGTCAACACAGTTAAACAGATGCTGTGACCAGTGGATAAATAGCCTGCAGATTCAGACATGTTGACACAGTTAAACAGATGCAGTGACCAGTGGATGAATAGCCTAGACTATCAGACACACACTTGTTTTCCCCTAACCCTCCACCAGTGCTGTGCTAATGCTAGTCTTGCCTTGAGAATATGTTCTTCCCGACTCACAAAAACTTGAACTGCTTTTTAATTAATTGAGGTGCATTTTATTTTTGCCAAACTCATAAAACAAAACAACAAAAATAATGTATTTGTTGACGTTGTGCATGTTGATTGAGTTATTAACATAACTTTTGTGTTTTTATTTGTCTTTGATGTACATGTTTATTATTGTTTGCTTTGAACTGTGGAGTTTAATTTGTGTCATTTACATGGTGACATGGTCACTGTTAACTATGGTTGTTCTCATGACAGTCCAGTGTTTGGCTGGTCATATTTATTAAAACCGTGAGCTGATTCTGTTGGCCCCCTGACATCAGTCTGGGACGTCATCTTTTATATGATGCTACGATCAAATGGAAATTAATCTCCGGTGGTGAGGATTATCGTACATCTGATTTGGATTATTGTATGTATAGCTGATTTCTTTTGTATATTGTCTAGCTGATTTTTATTGTCTATTGTACAGCTAATAAAACTATTTTGTAGATATATATGTATTTTTTTCTTTTTTCTCTGACTGCATTTCATATATTTTGTAAAAAAAACTTTGTTTCTGTGTTTGAAGCTTCTATGACTTACTAGAGATTTTTCATATTGACTTAAGATTACAGACAATTTAATTAATAATAAAAAAGCATGAAATTTATAATATAAAAAATGTTTCCCTTCATTGATTGTTAAAACTGTTTGTTAATTGACTAGTATATTTGTGTCTGTTAAAACTGTTGGTTAATTGACTAGTATATTTGTGTGAGTTAAAACTGTTTGTCAATTGACTAGTATATTTGTGTGTGTTAAAATTGTTGGTTAATTGACTAGTATATTTGTGTGTGTTTAAAATGTTGGTTGATTGACTAGTATATTTGTGTGTGTTAAAACTGTTGGTTAATTGACTACTATATTTGTGTGTGTTAAAACTGTTGGTTAATTGACTAGTATATTTATGTGTGTTAAAATTGTTGGTTAATTGACTACTATATTTGTGTGTGTTAAAACTGTTGGTTAATTGACTAGTATATTTATGTGTGTTAAAATTGTTGGTTAATTGACTACTATATTTGTGTGTGTTAAAACTGTTGGATAATTGACTACTATATTTGTGTGTGTTAAAACTGTTGGTTGATTGACTAGTATATTTGTGTGTGTTAAAATTGTTTGTTAATTGACTACTATATTTGTGTATGTTAAAACTGTTGGTTAATCGACTACTATAATTGTGTGTGTTAAAATTGTTTGTTAATTGACTAATATATTTGTGTGTGTTAAAACTGTTGGTTAATTGACTAGTATATTTGTGTGTGTTAAAACTGTTTGTTAATTGACTACTATATTTGTGTGTGTTAAAACTGTTGGTTAATTGACTACTATATTTGTGTGTGTTAAAACTGTTGGTTAATTGACTAGTATATTTGTGTGAGTTAAAACTGTTTGTCAATTGACAAGTATATTTGTGTGTGTTAAAATTGTTGGTTAATTGACTAGTATATTTGTGTGTGTTAAAACTGTTGGTTAATCGACTACTATAATTGTGTGTGTTAAAATTGTTTGTTGACTAGTATATTTGTGTGTGTTAAAACTGTTGGTCAATTGGCTAGTATATTTGTGTGTGTTAAAATTGTTTGTTAATTGACTAGTATATTTGTGTGTGTTAAAACTGTTGGTTAATTGACTACTATATTTGCGTGTGTTAAAATTGTTGGTTAATTGACTAGTATATTTGTGTGTGTTAAAACTGTTGGTTAATTGACTAGTATATTTGTGTGTGTTAAAACTGTTGGTTAACTGACTAGTATATTTGTGTGTGTTAAAACTGTTGGTTAAATGACTAGTATATTTGTGTGTGTTAAAACTGTTGGATAATTGACTACTATATTTGTGTGTGTTAAAACTGTTGGTTAATTGACTGGTATATTTGTGTGAGTTAAAACTGTTTGTCAATTGACTAGTATATTTGTGTGTGTTAAAATTGTTAGTTAATTAACTACTATATTTGTGTGTGTTAAAACTGTTGGTTAATTGACTAGTATATTTATGTGTGTTAAAATTGTTGGTTAATTGACTACTATATTTGTGTGTGTTAAAACTGTTGGTTAATTGACTACTATATTTGTGTGTGTTAAAACTGTTGGTTAATTGACTAGTATATTTGTGTGAGTTAAAACTGTTTGTCAATTGACTAGTATATTTGTGTGTGTTAAAATTGTTGGTTAATTGACTAGTATATTTGTGTGTGTTAAAACTGTAGGTTGATTGACTAGTATATTTGTGTGTGTTAAAACTGTTGGTTAATTGACCAGTATATTTGTGTGTGTTAAAACTGTTGGTTAATTGACTAGTATATTTGTGTGAGTTAAAACTGTTTGTCAATTGACAAGTATATTTGTGTGTGTTAAAATTGTTGGTTAATTGACTAGTATATTTGTGTGTGTTAAAACTGTTGGTTAATCGACTACTATAATTGTGTGTGTTAAAATTGTTTGTTGACTAGTATATTTGTGTGTGTTAAAACTGTTGGTCAATTGGCTAGTATATTTGTGTGTGTTAAAATTGTTTGTTAATTGACTAGTATATTTGTGTGTGTTAAAACTGTTGGTTAATTGACTACTATATTTGCGTGTGTTAAAATTGTTGGTTAATTGACTAGTATATTTGTGTGTGTTAAAACTGTTGGTTAATTGACTAGTATATTTGTGTGTGTTAAAACTGTTGGTTAACTGACTAGTATATTTGTGTGTGTTAAAACTGTTGGTTAAATGACTAGTATATTTATGTGTGTTAAAATTGTTGGTTAATTGACTACTATATTTGTGTGTGTTAAAACTGTTGGATAATTGACTACTATATTTGTGTGTGTTAAAACTGTTGGTTAATTGACTGGTATATTTGTGTGAGTTAAAACTGTTTGTCAATTGACTAGTATATTTGTGTGTGTTAAAATTGTTAGTTAATTAACTACTATATTTGTGTGTGTTAAAACTGTTGGTTAATTGACTAGTATATTTATGTGTGTTAAAATTGTTGGTTAATTGACTACTATATTTGTGTGTGTTAAAACTGTTGGTTAATTGACTACTATATTTGTGTGTGTTAAAACTGTTGGTTAATTGACTAGTATATTTGTGTGAGTTAAAACTGTTTGTCAATTGACTAGTATATTTATGTGTGTTAAAATTGTTGGTTAATTGACTACTATATTTGTGTGTGTTAAAACTGTTGGATAATTGACTACTATATTTGTGTGTGTTAAAACTGTTGGTTAATTGACTGGTATATTTGTGTGAGTTAAAACTGTTTGTCAATTGACTAGTATATTTGTGTGTGTTAAAATTGTTAGTTAATTAACTACTATATTTGTGTGTGTTAAAACTGTTGGTTAATTGACTAGTATATTTATGTGTGTTAAAATTGTTGGTTAATTGACTACTATATTTGTGTGTGTTAAAACTGTTGGTTAATTGACTACTATATTTGTGTGTGTTAAAACTGTTGGTTAATTGACTAGTATATTTGTGTGAGTTAAAACTGTTTGTCAATTGACTAGTATATTTGTGTGTGTTAAAATTGTTGGTTAATTGACTAGTATATTTGTGTGTGTTAAAACTGTAGGTTGATTGACTAGTATATTTGTGTGAGTTAAAACTGTTTGTCAATTGACAAGTATATTTGTGTGTGTTAAAATTGTTGGTTAATTGACTAGTATATTTGTGTGTGTTAAAACTGTTGGTTAATCGACTACTATAATTGTGTGTGTTAAAATTGTTTGTTGACTAGTATATTTGTGTGTGTTAAAACTGTTGGTCAATTGGCTAGTATATTTGTGTGTGTTAAAATTGTTTGTTAATTGACTAGTATATTTGTGTGTGTTAAAACTGTTGGTTAATTGACTACTATATTTGCGTGTGTTAAAATTGTTGGTTAATTGACTAGTATATTTGTGTGTGTTAAAACTGTTGGTTAATTGACTAGTATATTTGTGTGTGTTAAAACTGTTGGTTAACTGACTAGTATATTTGTGTGTGTTAAAACTGTTGGTTAAATGACTAGTATATTTATGTGTGTTAAAATTGTTGGTTAATTGACTACTATATTTGTGTGTGTTAAAACTGTTGGATAATTGACTACTATATTTGTGTGTGTTAAAACTGTTGGTTAATTGACTGGTATATTTGTGTGAGTTAAAACTGTTTGTCAATTGACTAGTATATTTGTGTGTGTTAAAATTGTTAGTTAATTAACTACTATATTTGTGTGTGTTAAAACTGTTGGTTAATTGACTAGTATATTTATGTGTGTTAAAATTGTTGGTTAATTGACTACTATATTTGTGTGTGTTAAAACTGTTGGTTAATTGACTACTATATTTGTGTGTGTTAAAACTGTTGGTTAATTGACTAGTATATTTGTGTGAGTTAAAACTGTTTGTCAATTGACTAGTATATTTGTGTGTGTTAAAATTGTTGGTTAATTGACTAGTATATTTGTGTGTGTTAAAACTGTAGGTTGATTGACTAGTATATTTGTGTGTGTTAAAACTGTTGGTTAATTGACCAGTATATTTGTGTGTGTTAAAACTGTTGGTTAATTGACTAGTATATTTGTGTGTGTTAAAATTGTTTGTTAATTGACTACTATATTTGTGTGTGTTAAAACTGTTAGTTAATCAACTACTATAATTGTGTGTGTTAAAACTGTTTGTTAATTGACTACTATTTTTGTGTGTGTTAAAACTGTTGGTTAATTGACTAGTATATTTGTGTGTGTTAAAACTGTTGGTTAATTGACTAGTATATTTGTGTGTGTTAAAACTGTTGGTAAATTGACTACTATATTTGTGTGTGTTAAAACTGTTGGTTAATTGACTAGTATATTTGTGTGTGTTAAAACTGTTGGTTAATTGACTAGTATATTTTTGTGTGTTAAAACTGTTGGTTAATTGACTAGTATATTTATATTTATGTGTGTTAAAATTGTTGGTTAATTGACTACTATATTTGTGTGTGTTAAAACTGTTGGATAATTGACTACTATATTTGCGTGTGTTAAAATTGTTGGTTAATTGACTAGTATATTTGTGTCTTTTAGAACTGTTGGTTAATTGACTACTATATTTGTGTGTGTTAAAACTGTTGGTTAATCAACTACTATAATTGTGTGTGTTAAAACTGTTTGTTAATTGACTACTATTTTTGTGTGTGTTAAAACTGTTGGTTAATTGACTAGTATATTTGTGTGTGTTAAAACTGTTGGTTAATTGACTAGTATATTTGTGTGTGTTAAAACTGTTGGTAAATTGACTACTATATTTGTGTGTGTTAAAACTGTTGGTTAATTGACTAGTATATTTGTGTGTGTTAAAACTGTTGGTTAATTGACTAGTATATTTTTGTGTGTTAAAACTGTTGGTTAATTGACTAGTATATTTGTGTGTGTTAAAACTGTTGGTTAATCAACTACTATAATTGTGTGTGTTAAAACTGTTTGTTAATTGACTACTATTTTTGTGTGTGTTAAAACTGTTGGTTAATTGACTAGTATATTTGTGTGTGTTAAAACTGTTGGTTAATTGACTAGTATATTTGTGTGTGTTAAAACTGTTGGTAAATTGACTACTATATTTGTGTGTGTTAAAACTGTTGGTTAATTGACTAGTATATTTGTGTGTGTTAAAACTGTTGGTTAATTGACTAGTATATTTTTGTGTGTTAAAACTGTTGGTTAATTGACTAGTATATTTATATTTATGTGTGTTAAAATTGTTGGTTAATTGACTACTATATTTGTGTGTGTTAAAACTGTTGGATAATTGACTACTATATTTGCGTGTGTTAAAATTGTTGGTTAATTGACTAGTATATTTGTGTCTTTTAGAACTGTTGGTTAATTGACTACTATAATTGTGTGTGTTAAAACTGTTTGTTAATTGACTAGTATATTTGTATCTGTTAAAACTGTTGGTTAATAGACTAGTATATTTGTGTGTGTTAAAAATGTTGGTTAATTGACTACTATATTTGTGTGTGTTAAAACTGTTGGTTAATTGACTAGTATATTTGTGTGTGTTAAAACTGTTGGTTAATTGACTAGTATATTTGTGTGTGTTAAAACTGTTGGTTAATTGACTAGTATATTTATGTTTATGTGTGTTAAAATTGTTGGTTAATTGACTACTATATTTGTGTGTGTTAAAACTGTTGGATAATTGACTACTATATTTGCGTGTGTTAAAACTGTTTGTTAATTGACTAGTATATTTGTGTGTGTTAAAACTGTTGGTTAATTGACTACTATATTTGTGTGTGTTAAAACTGTTGGTTAATTGACTAGTATATTTGTGTGTGTTAAAACTGTTGGTTAATTGACTAGTATATTTATGTTTATGTGTGTTAAAATTGTTGGTTAATTGACTACTATATTTGTGTGTGTTAAAACTGTTGGTTAATTGACTAGTATATTTGTGTCTGTTGAAACTGTTGGTTAATTGACTACTATAATTGTGTGTGTTAAAACTGTTTGTTAATTGACTAGTATATTTGTGTGTGTTAAAACTGTTGGTTAATAGACTAGTATATTTGTGTGTGTTAAAACTGTTGGTTAATTGACTACTATATTTGTGTGTGTTAAAACTGTTGGTTAATTGACTAGTATATTTGTGTGTGTTAAAACTGTTGGTTGAATGACTAGTATATTTGTGTGTTGGTTAATTGACCAGTATATTTGTGTGTGTTAAAACTGTTGGTTAATTGACTAGTATATTTGTGTGTGTTAAAATTGTTTGTTAATTGACTACTATATTTGTGTGTGTTAAAACTGTTGGTTAATCAACTACTATATTTGTGTGTGTTAAAACTGTTGGTTAATTGACTAGTATATTTGTGTGTGTTACAACTGTTGGTTAATTGACTAGTATATTTGTGTGTGTTAAAACTGTTGGTTAATTGACTAGTATATTTGTGTGTGTTAAAACTGTTGGTTAATTGACTAGTATATTTATGTGTGTTAAAATTGTTGGTTAATTGACTACTATATTTGTGTGTGTTAAAACTGTTGGTTAATCAACTACTATAATTGTGTGTGTTAAAACTGTTTGTTAATTGACTAGTATATTCGTGTGTGTTAAAACTGTTGGTTAATTGACTACTATATTTGTGTGTGTTAAAACTGTTGGTTAATTGACTAGTATATTTATGTGTGTTAAAATTGTTGGTTAATTGACTACTATATTTGTGTGTGTTAAAACTGTTGGTTAATTGACTAGTATATTTATGTGTGTTAAAATTGTTGGTTAATTGACTACTATATTTGTCTGTGTTAAAACTGTTGGATAATTGACTTCTTTATTTGTGTGTGTTAAAACTGTTGGTTAATCAACTACTATAATTGTGTGTGTTAAATCTGTTTGTTAATTGACTAGTATATTTGTGTGTGTTAAAACTGTTTGTTAATTGACTAGTATATTCGTGTGTGTTAAAACTGTTGGTTAATTGACTACTATATTTGTGTGTGTGAAAACTGTTGGTTAATTGACTAGTATATTTATGTGTGTTAAAATTGTTGGTTAATTGACTACTATATTTGTGTGTGTTAAAACTGTTGGTTAATTGACTAGTATATTTATGTGTGTTAAAATTGTTGGTTAATTGACTACTATATTTGTGTGTGTTAAAACTGTTGGTTAATCGACTACTATAATTGTGTGTGTTAAAATTGTTTGTTGACTAGTATATTTGTGTGTGTTAAAACTGTTGGTCAATTGGCTAGTATATTTGTGTGTGTTAAAATTGTTTGTTAATTGACTAGTATATTTGTGTGTGTTAAAACTGTTGGTTAATTGACTAGTATATTTATGTGTGTTAAAATTGTTGGTTAATTGACTACTATATTTGTGTGTGTTAAAACTGTTGGATAATTGACTACTATATTTGTGTGTGTTAAAACTGTTGGTTAATTGACTAGTATATTTGTGTGTGTTAAAATTGTAAGTTAATTAACTACTATATTTGTGTGTGTTAAAACTGTTGGTTAATTGACTAGTATATTTATGTGTGTTAAAATTGTTGGTTAATTGACTACTATATTTGTGTGTGTTAAAACTGTTGGATAATTGACTACTATATTTGTGTGTGTTAAAACTGTTGGTTAATTGACTAGTATATTTGTGTGAGTTAAAACTGTTTGTCAATTGACTAGTATATTTGTGTGTGTTAAAATTGTTGGTTAATTGACTAGTATATTTGTGTGTGTTAAAACTGTAGGTTGATTGACTAGTATATTTGTGTGTGTTAAAACTGTTGGTTAATTGACCAGTATATTTTTGTGTGTTAAAACTGTTGGTTAATTGACTAGTATATTTGTGTGTGTTAAAATTGTTTGTTAATTGACTACTATATTTGTGTGTGTTAAAACTGTTGGTTAATCAACTACTATAATTGTGTGTGTTAAAACTGTTTGTTAATTGATTACTATTTTTGTGTGTGTTAAAACTGTTGGTTAATTGACTAGTATATTTGTGTGTGTTAAAACTGTTGGTTAATTGACTAGTATATTTGTGTGTGTTAAAACTGTTGGTTAATTGACTACTATATTTGTGTGTGTTAAAACTGTTGGATAATTGACTACTATATTTGTGTGTGTTAAAACTGTTGGTTAATTGACTAGTTTATTTGTGTGTGTTAAAATTGTTGGTTAATTGACTACTATATTTGTGTGTGTTAAAACTGTTGGTTAATTGACTAGTATATTTGTGTGTGTTAAAACTGTTGGTTAATTGACTAGTATATTTATATTTATGTGTGTTAAAACTGTTGGTTAATTGACTACTATATTTGTGTGTGTTAAAACTGTTGGATAATTGACTACTATATTTGCGTGTGTTAAAACTGTTGGTTAATTGACTAGTATATTTGTGTGTGTTAAAACTGTTGGTTAATTGACTAGTATATTTGTGTTTGTTAAAACTGTTGGTTAATTGACTAGTATATTTGTGTGTATTAAAACTGTTGGTTAATTGACTAGTATATTTATGTGTGTTAAAATTATTGGTTAATTGACTACTATATTTGTGTGTGTTAAAATTGTTTGTTAATTGACTAGCATATTTGTGTGTGTTATAACTGTTGGTTAATTGACTAGTATATTTGTGTGTGTTAAAACTAATGGTTAATTGACTAGTATATTTGTGTGTGTTAAAACTGTTGGTTAATTGACTAGTATATTTATGTGTGTTAAAACTGTTGGTTAATTGACTACTATATTTGTGTGTGTTAAAACTGTTGGATAATTGACTACTATATTTGCGTGTGTTAAAATTGTTGGTTAATTGACTACTATATTTGTGTGTGTTAAAACTGTTGGTTAATTGACTAGTATATTTGTGTGTGTTAAAACTGTTGGTTAATTGACTAGTATATTTATATTTATGTGTGTTAAAATTGTTGGTTAATTGACTACTATATTTGTGTGTGTTAAAACTGTTGAATAATTGACTACTATATTTGCGTGTGTTAAAACTGTTGGTTGAATGACTAGTATATTTGTGTGTTGGTTAATTGACCAGTATATTTGTGTGTGTTAAACTGTTGGTTAATTGACTAGTATATTTGTGTGTGTTAAAATTGTTTGTTAATTGACTACTATATTTGTGTGTGTTAAAACTGTTGGTTAATCAACTACTATATTTGTGTGTGTTAAAACTGTTGGTTAATTGACTAGTATATTTGTGTGTGTTATAACTGTTGGTTAATTGACTAGTATATTTATATTTATGTGTTAAAATTGTTGGTTAATTGACTACTATATTTGTGTGTGTTAAAACTGTTGGTTAATTGACTAGTATATTTATATTTATGTGTGTTAAAACTGTTGGTTAATTGACTAGTATATTTGTGTGTGTTGAAACTGTTTGTTAATTGACTAGTATATTTGTATCTGTTAAAACTGTTGGTTAATAGACTAGTATATTTGTGTGTGTTAAAACTGTTGGTTAATTGACTAGTATATTTGTGTGTGTTAAAACTGTTGGTTAATTGACTAGTTTATTTGTGTGTGTTAAAACTGTTGGTTAATTGACTAGTATATTTGTGTGTGTTAAAACTGTTGGTTAATTGACTAGTTTATTTGTGTGTGTTAAAACTGTTGGTTAATTGACTAGTATATTTATATTTATGTGTGTTAAAACTGTTGGTTAATTGACTAGTATATTTGTGTCAGTTGAAACTGTTGGTTAATTGACTACTATAATTGTGTGTGTTAAAACTGTTTGTTAATTGACTAGTATATTTGTGTGTGTTAAAACTGTTGGTTAATTGACTAGTATATTTGTGTGTGTTAAAACTGTTGGTTGAATGACTAGTATATTTGTGTGTGTTAAAACTGTTGGTTAATTGACTACTATATTTGTGTGTGTTAAAACTGTTGGTTAATTGACTAGTATATTTATGTGTGTTAAAATTGTTGGTTAATTGACTACTATATTTGTGTGTGTTAAAACTGTTGGTTAATTGACTAGTATATTTATGTGTGTTAAAATTGTTGGTTAATTGACTACTATATTTGTGTGTGTTAAAACTGTTGGATAATTGACTACTATATTTGTGTGTGTTAAAACTGTTCGTTAATTGACTACTATATTTGTGTGTGTTAAAACTGTTGGTATTGACTAGAATATTTGTGTGTGTTAAAACTGTTGGTTAATTGACTAGTTTATTTGTGTGTGTTAAAACTGTTGGTTAATTGACTAGTATATTTATATTTATGTGTTAAAATTGTTGGTTAATTGACTACTATATTTGTGTGTGTTAAAACTGTTGGTTAATTGACTAGTATATTTATATTTATGTGTGTTAAAACTGTTGGTTAATTGACTAGTATATTTGTGTGTGTTGAAACTGTTTGTTAATTGACTAGTATATTTGTATCTGTTAAAACTGTTGGTTAATAGACTAGTATATTTGTGTGTGTTAAAACTGTTGGTTAATTGACTAGTATATTTGTGTGTGTTAAAACTGTTGGTTAATTGACTAGTTTATTTGTGTGTGTTAAAACTGTTGGTTAATTGACTAGTATATTTATATTTATGTGTGTTAAAATTGTTGGTTAATTGACTACTATATTTGTGTGTGTTAAAACTGTTGGTTAATTGACTAGTATATTTATATTTATGTGTGTTAAAACTGTTGGTTAATTGACTAGTATATTTGTGTCAGTTGAAACTGTTGGTTAATTGACTACTATAATTGTGTGTGTTAAAACTGTTTGTTAATTGACTAGTATATTTGTGTGTGTTAAAACTGTTGGTTAATTGACTAGTATATTTGTGTGTGTTAAAACTGTTGGTTGAATGACTAGTATATTTGTGTGTGTTAAAACTGTTGGTTAATTGACTACTATATTTGTGTGTGTTAAAACTGTTGGTTAATTGACTAGTATATTTATGTGTGTTAAAATTGTTGGTTAATTTACTACTATATTTGTGTGTGTTAAAACTGTTGGTTAATTGACTAGTATATTTATATTTATGTGTGTTAAAATTGTTGGTTAATTGACTACTATATTTGTGTGTGTTAAAACTGTTGGATAATTGACTACTATATTTGCGTGTGTTAAAACTGTTGGTTAATTGACTAGTATATTTGTGTGTGTTAAAACTGTTGGTTAATTGACTAGTATATTTGTGTTTGTTAAAACTGTTGGTTAATTGACTAGTATATTTGTGTGTGTTAAAACTGTTGGTTAATTGACTAGTATATTTATGTGTGTTAAAATTATTGGTTAATTGACTACTATATTTGTGTGTGTTAAAATTGTTTGTTAATTGACTAGTATATTTGTGTGTGTTAAAATTATTGGTTAATTGACTACTATATTTGTGTGTGTTAAAATTGTTTGTTAATTGACTAGTATATTTGTGTGTGTTATAACTGTTGGTTAATTGACTAGTATATTTGTGTGTGTTAAAACTAATGGTTAATTGACTAGTATATTTGTGTGTGTTAAAACTGTTGGTTAATTGACTAGTATATTTATGTGTGTTAAAACTGTTGGTTAATTGACTACTATATTTGTGTGTGTAAAACTGTTGGATAATTGACTACTATATTTGCGTGTGTTAAAACTGTTGGTTAATTGACAAGTATATTTGTGTCTGTTAAAACTGTTGGTTAATTGACTACTATAATTGTGTGTGTTGAAACTGTTTGTTAATTGACTAGTATATTTGTATCTGTTAAAACAGTTGGTTAATAGACTAGTATATTTGTGTGTGTTAAAACTGTTGGTTAATTGACTAGTATATTTGTGTGTGTTAAAACTGTTGGTTAATTGACTAGTTTATTTGTGTGTGTTAAAACTGTTGGTTAATTGACTAGTATATTTATATTTATGTGTGTTAAAATTGTTGGTTAATTGACTACTATATTTGTGTGTGTTAAAACTGTTGGTTAATTGACTAGTATATTTATATTTATGTGTGTTAAAACTGTTGGTTAATTGACTAGTATATTTGTGTCTGTTGAAACTGTTGGTTAATTGACTACTATAATTGTGTGTGTTAAAACTGTTTGTTAATTGACTAGTATATTTGTGTGTGTTAAAACTGTTGGTTAATAGACTAGTATATTTGTGTGTGTTAAAACTGTTGGTTAATTGACTAGTATATTTGTGTGTGTTAAAACTGTTGGTTGAATGACTAGTATATTTGTGTGTTGGTTAATTGACCAGTATATTTGTGTGTGTTAAAACTGTTGGTTAATTGACTAGTATATTTGTGTGTGTTAAAATTGTTTGTTAATTGACTACTATATTTGTGTGTGTTAAAACTGTTGGTTAATCAACTACTATATTTGTGTGTGTTAAAACTGTTGGTTAATTGACTAGTATATTGTGTGTGTTACAACTGTTGGTTAATTGACTAGTATATTTGTGTGTGTTAAAACTGTTGGTTAATTGACTAGTATATTTGTGTGTGTTAAAACTGTTGGTTAATTGACTAGTATATTTATGTGTGTTAAAATTGTTGGTTAATTGACTACTATATTTGTGTGTGTTAAAACTGTTGGTTAATCAACTACTATAATTGTGTGTGTTAAAACTGTTTGTTAATTGACTACTATATTTGTGTGTGTTAAAACTGTTTGTTAATTGACTAGTATATTTGTGTGTGTTAAAACTGTTGGTTAATTGACTAGTATATTTGTGTGTGTTAAAACTGTTGGTTAATTGACTAGTATATTTATGTGTGTTAAAATTGTTGGTTAATTGACTACTATATTTGTGTGTGTTAAAACTGTTGGTTAATTGACTAGTATATTTATGTGTGTTAAAATTGTTGGTTAATTGACTACTATATTTTTGTGTGTTAAAACTGTTGGATAATTGACTACTTTATTTGTGTGTGTTAAAACTGTTGGTTAATCAACTACTATAATTGTGTGTGTTAAATCTGTTTGTTAATTGACTAGTATATTTGTGTGTGTTAAAACTGTTTGTTAATTGACTAGTATATTCGTGTGTGTTAAAACTGTTGGTTAATTGACTACTATATTTGTGTGTGTGAAAACTGTTGGTTAATTGACTAGTATATTTATGTGTGTTAAAATTGTTGGTTAATTGACTACTATATTTATTGTGTGTTAAAACTGTTGGTTAATTGACTAGTATATTTATGTGTGTTAAAATTGTTGGTTAATTGACTACTATATTTGTGTGTGTTAAAACTGTTGGTTAATCGACTACTATAATTGTGTGTGTTAAAATTGTTTGTTGACTAGTATATTTGTGTGTGTTAAAACTGTTGGTCAATTGGCTAGTATATTTGTGTGTGTTAAAATTGTTTGTTAATTGACTAGTATATTTGTGTGTGTTAAAACTGTTGGTTAATTGACTAGTATATTTGTGTGTTAAAACTGTTGGTTAATTGACTAGTATATTTGTGTGTGTTAAAACTGTTGGTTAATTGACTAGTATATTTATGTGTGTTAAAATTGTTGGTTAATTGACTACTATATTTGTGTGTGTTAAAACTGTTGGATTATTGACTACTATATTTGTGTGTGTTAAAACTGTTGATTAATTGACAAGTATATTTGTGTGTGTTAAAACTGTTGGTTAATTGACTAGTATATTTGTGTGTGTTAAAACTGTTGGTTAATTGACTAGTATATTTGTGTGTGTTAAAACTGTTGGTTAATTGACTAGTATATTTGTGTGAGTTAAAACTGTTGGTTAATTGACTAGTATATTTGTGTGTGATTAAATTGTTGGTTGATTGACTAGTATATTTGTGTGTGTTAAAACTGTTGGTTAATTGACCAGTATATTTGTGTGTGTTAAAACTGTTGGTTAATTGACTAGTATATTTGTGTGTGTAAAATTGTTTGTTAATTGACTACTATATTTTTGTGTGTTAAAACTGTTGGTTAATTGACTAGTACATTTGTGTGTGTTAAAACTGTTGGTTAATTGACTACTATATTTGTGTGTGTTGAAATTGTTGGTTAATTGACTAGTATATTTGTGTGTGTTAAAACTGTTGGTTAATTGACTAGTATATTTGTGTGTGTCAAAACTGTTGGTAAATTTACTAGTTTATTTGTGTGTGTTAAAACTGTTGGTTAATTGACTAGTATATTTGTGTGTGTTAAAACTGTTGGTCAATTGGCTAGTATATTTGTGTGTGTTAAAATTGTTGTTAATTGACTAGTATATTTGTTGTGTTAAAACTGTTAAAACTGTTGGTTAATTGACTAGTATATTTGTCTGTGTTAAAACTGTTGGTTAATTGACTAGTATATTTGTGTGTGTTAAAACTGTTGGTTAACTGACTAGTATATTTCTGTGTGTTAAAACTGTTGGTTAATTGACTACTATATTTGTGTGTGTTAAAACTGTTGGATAATTGACTACTATATTTGCTTGTGTTAAAACTGTTGGTTAATTGACTAGTATATTTGTGTCTGTTAAAACTGTTGGTTAATTGACTAGTATATTTGTGTGTGTTAAAACTGTTTGTTAATTGACTAGTATATTTGTGTGTGTTAAAACTGTTGGTTAATAGACTAGTATATTTGTGTGTGTTAAAACTGTTGGATATATGACTTCTATATTTGCGTGTGTTAAAACTGTTGGTTAATTGACTAGTATATTTGTGTCTGTTAAAACTGTTGGTTAATTGACTACTATAATTGTGTGTGTTAAAACTGTTGGTTAATTGACTAGTATATTTGTGTGTGTTAAAACTGTTGGTTAATTGACTAGTATATTTGTGTGTGTTAAAACTGTTGGTTAATTGACTAGTATATTTGTGTGTGTTAAAACTGTTGGTTATTTGACTAGTATATTTGTGTGTGTTTAAACTGTTTGTCAATTGGCTAGTATATTTGTGTGTGTTAAAATTGTTTGTTAATTGACTAGTATATTCGTGTGTGTTAAAACTGTTGGTTAATTGACTAGTATATTTGTGTGTGTTAAAACTGTTTGTTAATTGACTAGTATATTTGTGTGTGTTAAAACTGTTGGTTAATTAACTAGTATATTTGTGTGTGTTAAAACTGTTGGTTAATTGACTAGTATATTTGTGTGTGTTAAAACTGTTTGTCAATTGACTAGTATATTTGTGTGTGTTAAAATTGTTGGTTAATTGACTAGTATATTTGTGTGTGTTAAAACTGTTGGTTTATTGACTAGTATATTTGTGTGTGTTAAAACTGTTGATTAATTGACCAGTATATTTGTGTGTGTTAAAACTGTTGGTTAATTGACTAGTATATTTGTGTGTGATAAAACTGTTGGTTAATATACTAGTATATTTGTGTGTGTTAAAACTGTTGGTTAATTGACTAGTATATTTACATTTATGTGTGTTAAAATTGTTGGTTAATTGACTACTATAATTGTGTGTGTTAAAACTGTTTGTTAATTGACTAGTATATTTGTGTGTGTTAAAACTGTTGGTTAATAGACTAGTATATTTGTGTGTGTTAAAACTGTTGGTTAATTGACTACTATATTTGTGTGTGTTAAAACTGTTGGTTAATTGACTAGTATATTTGTGTGTGTTAAAACTGTTGGTTGAATGACTAGTATATTTGTGTGTGTTAAAACTGTTGGTTAATTGACTAGTATATTTGTGTGTGTTAAAACTGTTGGTTAATTGACTAGTATATTTATGTGTGTTAAAATTGTTGGTTAATTGACTACTATATTTGTGTGTGTTAAAACTGTTGGTTAATTGACTAGTATATTTATGTGTGTTAAAATTGTTGGTTAATTGACTACTATATTTGTGTGTGTTAAAACTGTTGGATAATTGACTACTATATTTGTGTGTGTTAAAACTGTTGGTTAATTGACTAGTTTATTTGTGTGTGTTAAAATTGTTGGTTAATTGACTACTATATTTGTGTGTGTTAAAACTGTTGGTTAATTGACTAGTATATTTGTGTGTGTTAAAACTGTTGGTTAATTGACTAGTATATTTATATTTATGTGTGTTAAAATTGTTGGTTAATTGACTACTATATTTGTGTGTGTTAAAACTGTTGGATAATTGACTACTATATTTGCGTGTGTTAAAACTGTTGGTTAATTGACTAGTATATTTGTGTGTGTTAAAACTGTTGGTTAATTGACTAGTATATTTGTGTTTGTTAAAACTGTTGGTTAATTGACTAGTATATTTGTGTGTGTTAAAACTGTTGGTTAATTGACTAGTATATTTATGTGTGTTAAAATTATTGGTTAATTGACTACTATATTTGTGTGTGTTAAAATTGTTTGTTAATTGACTAGTATATTTGTGTGTGTTATAACTGTTGGTTAATTGACTAGTATATTTGTGTGTGTTAAAACTAATGGTTAATTGACTAGTATATTTGTGTGTGTTAAAACTGTTGGTTAATTGACTAGTATATTTATGTGTGTTAAAACTGTTGGTTAATTGACTACTATATTTGTGTGTGTTAAAACTGTTGGATAATTGACTACTATATTTGCGTGTGTTAAAACTGTTGGTTAATTGACAAGTATATTTGTGTCTGTTAAAACTGTTGGTTAATTGACTACTATAATTGTGTGTGTTGAAACTGTTTGTTAATTGACTAGTATATTTGTATCTGTTAAAACTGTTGGTTAATAGACTAGTATATTTGTGTGTGTTAAAACTGTTGGTTAATTGACTAGTATATTTGTGTGTGTTAAAACTGTTGGTTAATTGACTAGTTTATTTGTGTGTGTTAAAACTGTTGGTTAATTGACTAGTATATTTATATTTATGTGTGTTAAAATTGTTGGTTAATTGACTACTATATTTGTGTGTGTTAAAACTGTTGGTTAATTGACTAGTATATTTATATTTATGTGTGTTAAAACTGTTGGTTAATTGACTAGTATATTTGTGTCTGTTGAAACTGTTGGTTAATTGACTACTATAATTGTGTGTGTTAAAACTGTTTGTTAATTGACTAGTACATTTGTGTGTGTTAAAACTGTTGGTTAATAGACTAGTATATTTGTGTGTGTTAAAACTGTTGGTTAATTGACTACTATATTTGTGTGTGTTAAAACTGTTGGTTAATTGACTAGTATATTTGTGTGTGTTAAAACTGTTGGTTGAATGACTAGTATATTTGTGTGTTGGTTAATTGACCAGTATATTTGTGTGTGTTAAAACTGTTGGTTAATTGACTAGTATATTTGTGTGTGTTAAAATTGTTTGTTAATTGACTACTATATTTGTGTGTGTTAAAACTGTTGGTTAATCAACTACTATATTTGTGTGTGTTAAAACTGTTGGTTAATTGACTAGTATATTGTGTGTGTTACAACTGTTGGTTAATTGACTAGTATATTTGTGTGTGTTAAAACTGTTGGTTAATTGACTAGTATATTTGTGTGTGTTAAAACTGTTGGTTAATTGACTAGTATATTTATGTGTGTTAAAATTGTTGGTTAATTGACTACTATATTTGTGTGTGTTAAAACTGTTGGTTAATCAACTACTATAATTGTGTGTGTTAAAACTGTTTGTTAATTGACTACTATATTTGTGTGTGTTAAAACTGTTTGTTAATTGACTAGTATATTCGTGTGTTTAAAACTGTTGGTTAATTGACTAGTATATTTGTGTGTGTTAAAACTGTTGGTTAATTGACTAGTATATTTATGTGTGTTAAAATTGTTGGTTAATTGACTACTATATTTGTGTGTGTTAAAACTGTTGGTTAATTGACTAGTATATTTATGTGTGTTAAAATTGTTGGTTAATTGACTACTATATTTGTGTGTGTTAAAACTGTTGGATAATTGACTACTTTATTTGTGTGTGTTAAAACTGTTGGTTAATCAACTACTATAATTGTGTGTGTTAAATCTGTTTGTTAATTGACTAGTATATTTGTGTGTGTTAAAACTGTTTGTTAATTGACTAGTATATTCGTGTGTGTTAAAACTGTTGGTTAATTGACTACTATATTTGTGTGTGTGAAAACTGTTGGTTAATTGACTAGTATATTTATGTGTGTTAAAATTGTTGGTTAATTGATTACTATATTTGTGTGTGTTAAAACTGTTGGTTAATTGACTAGTATATTTATGTGTGTTAAAATTGTTGGTTAATTGACTACTATATTTGTGTGTGTTAAAACTGTTGGTTAATCGACTACTATAATTGTGTGTGTTAAAATTGTTTGTTGACTAGTATATTTGTGTGTGTTAAAACTGTTGGTCAATTGGCTAGTTTATTTGTGTGTGTTAAAATTGTTTGTTAATTGACTAGTATATTTGTGTGTGTTAAAACTGTTGGTTAATTGACTAGTATATTTGTGTGTGTTAAAACTGTTGGTTAATTGACTAGTATATTTGTGTGTGTTAAAACTGTTGGTTAATTGACTAGTATATTTATGTGTGTTAAAATTGTTGGTTAATTGACTACTATATTTGTGTGTGTTAAAACTGTTGGATTATTGACTACTATATTTGTGTGTGTTAAAATTGTTGATTAATTGACAAGTATATTTGTGTGTGTTAAAACTGTTGGTTAATTGACTAGTATATTTGTGTGTGTTAAAACTGTTGGTTAATTGACTAGTATATTTGTGTGTGTTAAAACTGTTGGTTAATTGACTAGTATATTTGTGTGAGTTAAAACTGTTGGTTAATTGACTAGTATATATGTGTGTGTGATTAAATTGTTGGTTGATTGACTAGTATATTTGTGTGTGTTAAAACTGTTGGTTAATTGACCAGTATATTTGTGTGTGTTAAAACTGTTGGTTAATTGACTAGTATATTTGTGTGTGTTAAAATTGTTTGTTAATTGACTACTATATTTTTGTGTGTTAAAACTGTTGGTTAATTGACTAGTACATTTGTGTGTGTTAAAACTGTTGGTTAATTGACTACTATATTTGTGTGTGTTGAAATTGTTGGTTAATTGACTAGTATATTTGTGTGTGTTAAAACTGTTGGTTAATTGACTAGTATATTTGTGTGTGTTAAAACTGTTGGTAAATTTACTAGTTTATTTGTGTGTGTTAAAACTGTTGGTTAATTGACTAGTATATTTGTGTGTGTTAAAACTGTTGGTCAATTGGCTAGTATATTTGTGTGTGTTAAAATTGTTTGTTAATTGACTAGTATATTTGTTGTGTTAAAACTGTTAAAACTGTTGGTTAATTGACTAGTATATTTGTCTGTGTTAAAACTGTTGGTTAATTGACTAGTATATTTGTGTGTGTTAAAACTGTTGGTTAACTGACTAGTATATTTCTGTGTGTTAAAACTGTTGGTTAATTGACTACTATATTTGTGTGTGTTAAAACTGTTGGATAATTGACTACTATATTTGCTTGTGTTAAAACTGTTGGTTAATTGACTAGTATATTTGTGTCTGTTAAAACTGTTGGTTAATTGACTAGTATATTTGTGTGTGTTAAAACTGTTTGTTAATTGACTAGTATATTTGTGTGTGTTAAAACTGTTGGTTAATTGACTAGTATATATATGTGTGTTAAAATTGTTGGTTAATTGACTACTATATTTGTGTGTGTTAAAACTGTTGGATATATGACTTCTATATTTGCGTGTGTTAAAACTGTTGGTTAATTGACTAGTATATTTGTGTCTGTTAAAACTGTTGGTTAATTGACTACTATAATTGTGTGTGTTAAAACTGTTGGTTAATTGACTAGTATATTTGTGTGTGTTAAAACTGTTGGTTAATTGACTAGTATATTTGTGTGTGTTAAAACTGTTGGTTAATTGACTAGTATATTTGTGTGTGTTAAAACTGTTGGTTATTTGACTAGTATATTTGTGTGTGTTTAAACTGTTTGTCAATTGGCTAGTATATTTGTGTGTGTTAAAATTGTTTGTTAATTGACTAGTATATTCGTGTGTGTTAAAACTGTTGGTTAATTGACTAGTATATTTGTGTGTGTTAAAACTGTTTGTTAATTGACTAGTATATTTGTGTGTGTTAAAACTGTTGGTTAATTAACTAGTATATTTGTGTGTGTTAAAACTGTTGGTTAATTGACTAGTATATTTGTGTGTGTTAAAACTGTTGGTTAATTTACTAGTATATTTGTGTGTGTTAAAATTGTTGGTTAATTGACTAGTATATTTGTGTGTGTTAAAACTGTTGGTTTATTGACTAGTATATTTGTGTGTGTTAAAAATGTTGATTAATTGACCAGTATATTTGTGTGTGTTAAAACTGTTGGTTAATTGACTAGTATATTTGTGTGTGATAAAACTGTTGGTTAATATACTAGTATATTTGTGTGTGTTAAAACTGTTGGTTAATTGACTAGTATATTTACATTTATGTGTGTTAAAATTGTTGGTTAATTGACTACTAAATTTGTGTGTGTTAAATCTGTTGGATAATTGACTACTATATTTGCGTGTGTTAAAACTGTTGGTTAATTGACTAGTATATTTGTGAGTGTTAAAACTGTTGGTTAATTGACTACTATAATTGTGTGTGTTAAAACTGTTGGTTAATTGACTAGTATATTTGTGTGTTTTAAAACTGTTGATTAATTGACCAGTATATTTCTGTGTGTTAAAACTGTTGGTTAATTGACTAGTATATTTGTGTGTGTTAAAACTGTTGGTTAATTGACTAGTATATTTGTGTGTGTTAAAACTGTTGGTTAATTGACTAGTATATTTGTGTGTGTTAAAACTGTTGGTTAATTGACTAGTATATTTATGTGTGTTAAAATTGTTGGTTAATTGACTACTATATTTGTGTGTGTTAAAACTGTTGGATTATTGACTACTATATTTGTGTGTGTTAAAACTGTTGATTAATTGACTAGTATATTTGTGTGTGTTAAAACTGTTGGTTAATTGACTAGTATATTTGTGTGTGTTAAAACTGTTGGTTAATTGACTAGTATATTTGTGTGTGTTAAAACTGTTGGTTAATTGACTAGTTTATTTATGTGTGTTAAAATTGTTGGTTAATTGACTAGTATATTTGTGTGTGTTAAAACTGTTGGATAATTGACTACTATATTTGTGTGTGTTAAAACTGTTGGTTAATTGACTAGTATATTTGTGTGTGTTAAAACTGTTGGTTTATTGACTAGTATATTTGTGTGTGTTAAAACTGTTGGTTAATTTACTAGTTTATTTGTGTGTGTTAAAACTGTTGGTTAATTGACTAGTATATTTGTGTCTGTTAAAACTGTTGGTCAATTGGCTAGTATATTTGTGTGTGTTAAAATTGTTTGTTAATTGACTAGTATACTTGTTGTGTTAAAACTGTTAAAACTGTTGGATAATTGACTATTATAATTGTGTGTGTTAAATCTGTTGGTTAATTGACTAGTATATTTGTGTGTGTTAAAACTGTTGGTTAATTGACTAGTATATTTGTGTGTGTTAAAACTGTTGGTTAATTGAATAGTATATTTAAGTGTGTTAAAACTGTTGGTTAATTGACTACTATATTTGTGTGTGTTAAAACTGTTGGTTAATTGACTAGTATATTTGTGTGTGTTAAAACTGTTGGTTAATTGACTAGTATATTTGTGTGTGTTAAAACTGTTGGTTAATTGGCTAGTATATTTGTGTGTGTTAAAATTGTTTGTTAATTGACTAGTATATTTGTGTGTTAAAACTGTTGGTTAATTGACTAGTATATTTGTGTGTGTTAAAATGTTGGTTAATTGACTACTATATTTGTGTGTGTTAAAACTGTTGGTTAATTAAATAGTATATTTGTGTGTGTTAAAACTGTTGGTTAATTGACTAGTATATTTGTGTGTGTTAAAACTGTTGGTTAATTTACTAGTTTATTTGTGTGTGTTAAAACTGTTGGTTAATTGACTAGTATATTTGTGTCTGTTAAAACTGTTGGTCAATTGGCTAGTATATTTGTGTGTGTTAAAACTGTTGGTTAATTGACTAGTATATTTGTGTGTGTTAAAACTGTTGGTTAATTGACTAGTATATTTGTGTGTGTTAAAACTGTTGGTTAATTGACTAGTATATTTATGTGTGTTAAAATTGTTGGTTAATTGACTACTATATTTGTGTGTGTTAAAACTGTTGGATTATTGACTACTATATTTGTGTGTGTTAAAACTGTTGATTAATTGACTAGTATATTTGTGTGTGTTAAAACTGTTGGTTAATTGACTAGTATATTTGTGTGTGTTAAAACTGTTGGTTAATTGACTAGTATATTTGTGTGTGTTAAAACTGTTGGTTAATTGACTAGTATATTTGTGTGTGTTAAAACTGTTGGTTAATTGACTAGTATATTTGTGTGTGTTAAAACTGTTGGTTAATTGACTAGTATATTTGTGTGTGTTAAAACTGTTGGTTAATTGAATAGTATATTTATGTGTGTTAAAATTGTTGGTTAATTGACTAGTATATTTGTGTGTGTTAAAACTGTTGGTTAATTGACTAGTATATTTGTCTGTGTTAAAATTGTTGAATAATTGACTAGTATATTTGTGTGTGTTAAAACTGTTGGTTAACTGACTAGTATATTTCTGTGTGTTAAAACTGTTGGTTAATTGACTACTATATTTGTGTGTGTTAAAACTGTTGGATAATTGACTACTATATTTGCGTGTGTTAAAACTGTTGGTTAATTGACTAGTATATTTGTGTCTGTTAAAACTGTTGGTTAATTGACTAGTATATTTGTGTGTGTTAAAACTGTTGGTTAATTGACTACTATATTTGCGTGTGTTAAAACTGTTGGTTAATTGACTAGTATATTTGTGTGTGTTAAAATTGTTTGTTAATTGACTAGTATATTTGTGTGTGTTAAAACTGTTGGTTAATTGACTAGTATATTAGTGTGTGTTAAAATTGTTGGTTAATTGACTACTATATTTGTGTGTGTTAAAACTGTTGGTTAATTGACTAGTATATTTGTGTGTGTTATAACTGTTGGTTAATTGACTAGTATATTTGTGTGTGTTAAAACTGTTGGTTAATTGACTACTATATTTGCGTGTGTTAAAACTGTTGGTTAATTGACTAGTATATTTGTGTGTGTTAAAATTGTTTGTTAATTGACTAGTATATTTGTGTGTGTTAAAACTGTTGGTTAATTGACTAGTATATTTATGTGTGTTAAAATTGTTGGTTAATTGACTACTATATTTGTGTGTGTTAAAACTGTTGGATATATGACTACTATATTTGCGTGTGTTAAAACTGTTGGTTAATTGACTAGTATATTTGTGTGTGTTAAAACTGTTGGTTAATTGACTAGTATATTTGTGTGTGTTAAAACTGTTGGTTAATTTACTAGTTTATTTGTGTGTGTTAAAACTGTTGGTTAATTGACTAGTATATTTGTGTCTGTTAAAACTGTTGGTCAATTGGCTAGTATATTTGTGTGTGTTAAAATTGTTTGTTAATTGACTAGTATACTTGTTGTGTTAAAACTGTTAAAACTGTTGGATAATTGACTATTATAATTGTGTGTGTTAAATCTGTTGGTTAATTGACTAGTATATTTGTGTGTGTTAAAACTGTTGGTTAATTGACTAGTATATTTGTGTGTGTTAAAACTGTTGGTTAATTGAATAGTATATTTATGTGTGTTAAAATTGTTGGTTAATTGACTACTATATTTGTGTGTGTTAAAACTGTTGGTTAATTGACTAGTATATTTGTGTGTGTTAAAACTGTTGGTTAATTGACTAGTATATTTGTGTGTGTTAAAACTGTTGGTTAATTGGCTAGTATATTTGTGTGTGTTAAAATTGTTTGTTAATTGACTAGTATATTCGTGTGTGTTAAAACTGTTGGTTAATTGACTAGTATATTTGTGTGTGTTAAAACTGTTGGTTAATTGACTACTATATTTGTGTGTGTTAAAACTGTTGGTTAATTAAATAGTATATTTGTGTGTGTTAAAACTGTTGGTTAATTGACTAGTATATTTGTGTGTGTTAAAACTGTTGGTTAATTTACTAGTTTATTTGTGTGTGTTAAAACTGTTGGTTAATTGACTAGTATATTTGTGTCTGTTAAAACTGTTGGTCAATTGGCTAGTATATTTGTGTGTGTTAAAACTGTTGGTTAATTGACTAGTATATTTGTGTGTGTTAAAACTGTTGGTTAATTGACTAGTATATTTGTGTGTGTTAAAACTGTTGGTTAATTGACTAGTATATTTATGTGTGTTAAAATTGTTGGTTAATTGACTACTATATTTGTGTGTGTTAAAACTGTTGGATTATTGACTACTATATTTGTGTGTGTTAAAACTGTTGGTTAATTGACTAGTATATTTGTGTGTGTTAAAACTGTTGGTTAATTAAATAGTATATTTGTGTGTGTTAAAACTGTTGGTTAATTGACTAGTATATTTGTGTGTGTTAAAACTGTTGGTTAATTTACTAGTTTATTTGTGTGTGTTAAAACTGTTGGTTAATTGACTAGTATATTTGTGTCTGTTAAAACTGTTGGTCAATTGGCTAGTATATTTGTGTGTGTTAAAACTGTTGGTTAATTGACTAGTATATTTGTGTGTGTTAAAACTGTTGGTTAATTGACTAGTATATTTGTGTGTGTTAAAACTGTTGGTTAATTGACTAGTATATTTATGTGTGTTAAAATTGTTGGTTAATTGACTACTATATTTGTGTGTGTTAAAACTGTTGGATTATTGACTACTATATTTGTGTGTGTTAAAACTGTTGGTTAATTGACTAGTATATTTGTGTGTGTTAAAACTGTTGGTTAATTTACTAGTTTATTTGTGTGTGTTAAAACTGTTGGTTAATTGACTAGTATATTTGTGTCTGTTAAAACTGTTGGTCAATTGGCTAGTATATTTGTGTGTGTTAAAACTGTTGGTTAATTGACTAGTATATTTGTGTGTGTTAAAACTGTTGGTTAATTGACTAGTATATTTGTGTGTGTTAAAACTGTTGGTTAATTGACTAGTATATTTATGTGTGTTAAAATTGTTGGTTAATTGACTACTATATTTGTGTGTGTTAAAACTGTTGGATTATTGACTACTATATTTGTGTGTGTTAAAACTGTTGATTAATTGACTAGTATATTTGTGTGTGTTAAAACTGTTGGTTAATTGACTAGTATATTTGTGTGTGTTAAAACTGTTGGTTAATTGACTAGTATATTTATATGTGTTAAAACTGTTGGTTAATTGACTAGTATATTTGTGTGTTAAAACTGTTGGTTAATTGACTAGTATATTTTGTGTGTGTTAAAACTGTTGGTTAATTGACTAGTATATTTGTGTGTGTTAAAACTGTTGGTTAATTGAATAGTATATTTATGTGTGTTAAAATTGTTGGTTAATTGACTAGTATATTTTATGTGTGTTAAAACTGTTGGTTAATTGACTAGTATATTTGTCTGTGTTAAAATTGTTGAATAATTGACTAGTATATTTATTGTGTTAAAACTGTTGGTTAACTGACTAGTATATTTGTGTGTTAAAACTGTTGGTTAATTGACTACTATATTTGTGTTAAAACTGTTGGATAATTGACTACTATATTTGTGTGTTAAAACTGTTGGTTAATTGACTAGTATATTTGTGTGTGTTAAAACTGTTGGTTAATTGACTAGTATATTTGTGTGTGTTAAAACTGTTGGTTAATTGACTACTATATTTGCGTGTTAAAACTGTTGGTTAATTGACTAGTATATTTGTGTGTTAAAATTGTTTGTTAATTGACTAGTATATTTGTGTGTGTTAAAACTGTTGGTTAATTGACTAGTATATTAGTGTGTGTTAAAATTGTTGGTTAATTGACTACTATATTTGTGTGTGTTAAAACTGTTGGTTAATTGACTAGTATATTTGTGTGTGTTATAACTGTTGGTTAATTGACTAGTATATTTGTGTGTGTTAAAACTGTTGGTTAATTGACTACTATATTTGCGTGTGTTAAAACTGTTGGTTAATTGACTAGTATATTTGTGTGTGTTAAAACTGTTGGTTAATTGACTAGTATATTTGTGTGTGTTAAAACTGTTGGTTAATTGACTAGTATATTTATGTGTGTTAAAATTGTTGGTTAACTGACTAGTATATTTGTGTGTGTTAAAACTGTTGGATATATGACTACTATATTTGCGTGTGTTAAAACTGTTGGTTAATTGACTAGTATATTTGTGTGTGTTAAAACTGTTGGTTAATTGACTAGTATATTTGTGTGTGTTAAAACTGTTGGTTAATTTACTAGTTTATTTGTGTGTGTTAAAACTGTTGGTTAATTGACTAGTATATTTGTGTCTGTTAAAACTGTTGGTCAATTGGCTAGTATATTTGTGTGTTAAAATTGTTTGTTAATTGACTAGTATACTTGTTGTGTTAAAACTGTTAAAACTGTTGGATAATTGACTATTATAATTGTGTGTGTTAAATCTGTTGGTTAATTGACTAGTATATTTGTGTGTGTTAAAACTGTTGGTTTTAATTGACTGGTATATTTGTGTGTGTTAAAACTGTTGGTTAATTGACTAGTATATTTATGTGTGTTAAAATTGTTGGTTAATTGACTACTATATTTGTGTGTGTTAAAACTGTTGGATTATTGACTACTATATTTGTGTGTGTTAAAACTGTTGATTAATTGACTAGTATATTTGTGTGTGTTAAAACTGTTGGTTAATTGACTAGTATATTTGTGTGTGTTAAAACTGTTGGTTAATTGACTAGTATATTTGTGTGTGTTAAAACTGTTGGTTAATTGACTAGTATATTTGTGTGTGTTAAAACTGTTGGTTAATTGACTAGTATATTTGTGTGTGTTAAAACTGTTGGTTAATTGACTAGTATATTTGTGTGTGTTAAAACTGTTGGTTAATTGAATAGTATATTTATGTGTGTTAAAATTGTTGGTTAATTGACTAGTATATTTGTGTGTGTTAAAACTGTTGGTTAATTGACTAGTATATTTGTCTGTGTTAAAATTGTTGAATAATTGACTAGTATATTTGTGTGTGTTAAAACTGTTGGTTAACTGACTAGTATATTTCTGTGTGTTAAAACTGTTGGTTAATTGACTACTATATTTGTGTGTGTTAAAACTGTTGGATAATTGACTACTATATTTGCGTGTGTTAAAACTGTTGGTTAATTGACTAGTATATTTGTGTCTGTTAAAACTGTTGGTTAATTGACTAGTATATTTGTGTGTGTTAAAACTGTTGGTTAATTGACTACTATATTTGCGTGTGTTAAAACTGTTGGTTAATTGACTAGTATATTTGTGTGTGTTAAAATTGTTTGTTAATTGACTAGTATATTTGTGTGTGTTAAAACTGTTGGTTAATTGACTAGTATATTAGTGTGTGTTAAAATTGTTGGTTAATTGACTACTATATTTGTGTGTGTTAAAACTGTTGGTTAATTGACTAGTATATTTGTGTGTGTTATAACTGTTGGTTAATTGACTAGTATATTTGTGTGTGTTAAAACTGTTGGTTAATTGACTACTATATTTGCGTGTGTTAAAACTGTTGGTTAATTGACTAGTATATTTGTGTGTGTTAAAATTGTTTGTTAATTGACTAGTATATTTGTGTGTGTTAAAACTGTTGGTTAATTGACTAGTATATTTGTGTGTGTTAAAACTGTTGGTTAATTGACTACTATAATTGTGTGTGTTAAAACTGTTGGTTAATTGACTAGTATATTTGTGTGTGTTAAAACTGTTGGTTAATTGACTAGTATATTTGTGTGTGTTAAAACTGTTGGTTAATTGACTAGTATATTTGTGTGTGTTAAAACTGTTGGTTAATTGACTAGTATATTTGTGTGTGTTAAAACTGTTGGTTAATTGACTAGTATATTTGTGTGTGTTAAAACTGTTGGTTAATTGACTAGTATATTTGTGTGTGTTAAAATTGTTTGTTAATTGACTAGTATATTTGTGTGTGTTAAAACTGTTGGTTAATTGACTAGTATATTTTGCGTGTTAATACTAATAGTCAGCACATACCGAAAGTCACCATTAACAAAATAAAACTCTCAATGAATTATTTTCGTGGAACAGATTCGTGAGTGAATCAATTGTTGGTGTGAATCAATTGTTGGCGTCTGCTCCCATTCAATCATTTTGGTTTTACTATTTCTAATGACTTTTAATTACTCACTACTTACTGTTAAACTATCTACGGTATGTGTATGTCTTACTCTATAATGTACGTCTTACTCTAAGACGTACTTACAGAGCAGGAGCAAATAGGGGTTCTGGAGTGGAGGTTTCTTAGAGGGCAGAACAGTAAACTTTACATTGCATAGATATGAATGTTGCAGTCAACTTTACATTACATAGATATGAATGTTGAAAAATATAAAGCTCAACTTTCACGAGACAGATCAATGATGGGAGTAACTCAGATAAATACGATTTAGTCAGTAATTATTTAATCATCTTTGTTTTTGTTTTTTTTATTCCTTCACATTTTCCTGAACCCCCACCCGCCCCTTGTTGACACAGGTGAAGATATTGGGTCAAGCCCCACCCCCAAAGTCCACACACCTTATTGTACCTGACACTGATAGCTGTGAGTTGAGGTAACTCTGCCCCATGTGTCGCTAACGCTTAAGTAGACATGGGTGGGGGCAGCACCGAGGTGGAGGGCCCCCCCGAGGTGGAGCGCCCCCCCCCACCCGTCGATTGTCATGGAGGCCTAAGGGACGGGAAATGGCTTTCAAAACCAGTAGCTGATTTATTATGCTGCAAAATTTATTTGGGGAAGGGAGGGGGGGGCTTGAGTGGCCTCCGTTGGTCAGTGAGGGGGGGCTCAGAGTCGCTGACAGGGGCCCTGATGTTTCATCTGCTTCATTCTTTAATGTGATTTTTTTCCCCTTAATGTGCTGCACATTGATTTGATTTGAAGTTGAACAAAGTTCACTGTTTTTTTAAGTTGAATGGTGTTACTTTTTAATAATGTGAAACAAAGTCTGGGGGATGATTTAAATGACTACACACAGGTTTATACACACAGGCCAGACCTTTGGGTGTGCAGAGAAGGGTAGGAGTCACAGGCATTACACTGCAGCGGGCTCAAAGAGTCGCTAATTGGGCCCAAGAAATCCGGCATGGCCCAACATTCCATAAATTTCTTTTACATTATAATGTTTTTGTGACATTAAGACACTTACACAATGATCTGTGATAAAAATGTGATAATGAATGAGTGTGAATGTAACATAACAATGATGGTAATAAATGTTGGAAATAAATGACAGAAATAAATGATGGTAATAAATGATGGAAATAAATGTTGGTAATAAATGTTGGTAATAAATGATGGTATATCAACATTCAATACATAGCCGTTCATATGTCTTCGGGACGCCCAAGGCTAAGGTAGCAAAAGGGGGCCCTGCTGTGACACTCCCTCTTACGCCACCCCCCGTGACCCCCCTGACAAATGTGACGTACATAGCAGAGTATTTTGACACGTCTCTTCTCAACCAGTATACGCTGCAAAAAATGGCTATCAGAGGTCTGTAATTGTGAACTTTAAACTTTAAATTATGCTCCCCCCCCATTAAATACCCAACTAGGTGGGCCCTTGGAAGTAGGGGGAGCAGACGGCAGCCTAGTCTGTCTATCCATACAAACTAATATGAAATATGTGCATGTAGTTTTATGTTAATATGTACACACAAACTTTTTACGGAGTTGGGGGGGGGGGGGGAACTGCATAGGCAAACAAAACATTTCAAGTAGGAAACCCACTTGGACACATCAACAGCCTGGGACACACCAATAGCCTGGAACACATCAACAGCCTGGGACACATCAACAGCCTGGGACACACCAATAGCCTGGGACACATCAACAGCCTGGGACACATCAACAGCCTGGAACACATCAACAGCCTGGGACACACCAACAGCCTGGGACACATCAACAGCATGGGACACATCAACAGCCTGGGACACACCAATAGCCTGGAACACATCAACAGCATGGGACACACCAACAGCCTGGGACACACCAACAGCCTGGAACACATCAACAGCCTGGGACACACCAATAGCCTGGAACACATCAACAGCCTGGGACACATCAACAGCCTGGGACACATCAATAGCCTGGGACATACCATTTCAAGTGACCAAATGTTAATCGTCAAGCTGAATTCACCATTTTTTTACTCTATTTTTTGCCTACCGCCACAATGTTATTTAGCAAATTGAAATCATGTTGGCAAATATCGTTGTTCTCTGGTGCACATGTTATATCTAACCTGAATACCCTACACATCAAACATACATGGTTCTCTGAACATCGAGACACAGCGGGTGAGACTGCATGTGTACAGTCACGTGACGAGCCCCATGAAACAGAACAACGGAAACGCACCAGTGAGCTAGGGGAGGTAATCAGAACTCACATCTTACCTAGTCGACTGTTTGAGCTGTTGCCCGTGGTATATCTTGACCTTTTTTTAACCTCTCACCAACCCCTTACATTTATGTTCTGTGTTGGAGTCTACTGTCTACACCAGGGGTTCCTAGCTTATGTGCCACGCTCCACACACATATTCCCTTTCCAACCCAGTGTTATCAAAACATTTTCATCGGGTTCGAAATTGAAATCATGCTGGCGTAAACATTTTGAAAACAAAGACTAGGGACGATTAATAAATAGTCTTCAGTTTAATGAATATTATAACTGCCATCATATATATATATATATATATATATATATATGGCATATAATTCCAAGAAAAAGAGATTTGTACAGCGGTCTCTTATTGCTATCAAGGAACTCGCATTTTTCTCCCATGGCGCGATTTTTTTTTGTTTCCTGCGCCCATTCTTGCATAAAGACTACAAGTGACCCAGTTTTCACAGCTAAATGTCAACAATCTGTGGCTCACTGCATCTCCCCACCTCCTACCCCACCCTCTCTTAGCTTATTAGCTAGCTATTTATGTTTTACTTACACACGGTCTCAAGTGCAGAAGTTGTTACTAAACAAAGGGAAATAACAACTCACTACAGTCACTGCGAAATCCGCGAAGTAAGTACGTTCATTTATTTGTCTTGATGATAAAAAGATGCATTTCTATTTAATATGAAGATATGGGTTTGTGTCGTCTATATATCTATGGTTTGTATTATTGAATACAGCATATTGAGAAAATTGCGGAAAACGAAAAACCCAATTAGGCATGATTTTAAAGTTTTTTTTTATATTAGTACTTCAGATATAGTATCCATAAATCCGTTTAAATCTCGTAGCAACAACGAAATATTTGGCCACAATAGTTTTTATAAATCAAAAATTAGCACAAACTGAGTGATGTCTGTTTATCAAAGTTTAATTCCATTTATCATTTTGCAATTTAAATAGTGTGTTTTAATATAACAGTTTGAAATTTAAATAGTGTGTTTTACTATAACAGTTTGAAATTTAAATAGTGTGTTTTACTATAACAGTTTCAAACAGTTTGAAAGATTTTTGAAAAAATCTGGTCCTACGTTTTATCCTTTGTTCCGTATTGTGAACTCCTATTTGAATAATTTAGAGTGTGCTATTGGTTAATGAAGTAGCATCACAGATTAGATAATATCTAATATGTGAGCAGAATTAAAACTGGTAATTGAAATCTCAGGAGTGCTGATGTGTAGCAGCTTTTTTATTTTTTACTGCTTTTGTTAAAACGAGGGGGAAAAAATAACTGGTTTATACCTAAATAGTTGATGCTGCAACGCCAGAACCAAAATTTTATTAAATAAATGTATTGGTATAATAAATAAAATAAGGATTGTGAAATTGTCCTGGCCGGAGACAGTGGCGTAGCGGGGGGGGGGGGCGCTACTCACTAAGGGGCGCCAAATAGTATATTTTACATATTTAATATTGCATGAATGTGGTTTTCGATTGGTATTGTGCCCCGGGCGCGAGTTAAGCTCGCTACGTCACTGGCATGAGATGACCAGGCATGAGTACAATCAGAGCCACATTTCTTTTTAATATTTGCTGATTTAACAAGGTTTAGCCATGAAATGTAATTACATTATAAACAACAACATGTACACTGTAAGCAGCACTAAACTCTCTACTGAAGTAAAAGCCACAGGTGTACAAGGCGATTCATTAAAAGTACACATGCCAATCTACAAATCATAAAGCTTCAGCAGAGGTGTAACGCATACCACCTGGGCCCCAGACAGGGGAATTATTTTAAAGGGGCGCCCTTCAAACATTTTACGGCAGCCCCTCCCCCCGGCCCCTCATCCCACAAGCTATTAGCGACAGGAGGCATTGAATGTCTTCGGGAATCATCTATTGTAGTGTCTTTTTTTTTTTTGTTTTTCCTTGGATGGTGTTTCTTAAAATGACACCATTAGAAAAAAAATATTACCAGCTACACAGACAGACAACCAGCTTTGGGAGATGGATGAAACAGTTGCACGTTTGTTTCCCCTTAATTGGATTTTTTTTTATCAAAGATTGAATTTTGGTATTTAGTATTATTTAATCTTTGTGATTTCCCCAAATTATCAGTTTTCAGTTGAATATATAATTGGTTATAAATATTTACAGACATGCGAG
The DNA here is from genome assembly GCA_021962125.1 of Bulinus truncatus. Classification (NCBI taxonomy): domain Eukaryota; kingdom Metazoa; phylum Mollusca; class Gastropoda; family Planorbidae; genus Bulinus; species Bulinus truncatus. Next base: position 4,037,664 of record JAGDYQ010000084.1, on the reverse strand, counting down.
AGAAAGAAAGAGAGATAGAAATACCGAGGGAGAAAGAAAGGAAGATCGAGAAAAAGCGAGAGAGACAGACAGACAGAGGGACAAGGAGAGATAGAGAGACCTGGGGGAGAAAGAAAGGAAGAGCGAGAAAGAGAGAGAGAGAGACAGAGTAAGAAAGAGGAAAAGCAAGAGAGAGAGATAGACAGACAGACAGACAGAGAGAGAGAGAGAGAGAGAGAGAGAGAGAGAGAGACAAAGAGAGATAGAGAGACCGAGGGAGAAAGAAAGGAAGAGCGAGAAAAAGAGAGACCGAGTAAGAAAGAAAGGAAGAGCGAGAAAGAGAGAGAGAGAGAGAGAGACAGACATACAGAGAAAGAGAGAGAGAGACAAAGAGAGATAGAGAGACCGGGGGGAGAAAAAAAGGAAGAGCGAGAAAGAGAGAGAGAGACCGAGTAAGAAAGAAAGGAAGAGCGAGAAAGAGAGAGAGAGAGAGAGAAAGAGAGATAGAGCTACCGGGCGGGATAGAAAGGAAGAATGAGAGAGAGAGAGAGAGATAGAAAGAGAGACCGGGAGAGATAGAAAGGAAGAATGAGAGAGAGAGAGAGAGAGAGAGAGAGAGAGAGAAAGAGAGATAGAGAAACCGGGGGAGATAGAAAGGAAGAATGAGAGAGAGAGAGAGAGAGGCCTATATATTATGTTCATATTTTAAAGTTTTATTCAAATTTACCTGACAATACTTATTATTATTACCTGTCAGGAATTTTTGTAATGAATCAAGCGAGTCACGGACAATTGTGAAGTAATTTAAAACTCTTTCACTTTTGGTTTCGGTTTCATTCATCGATTTTTTTTTTACATTATGTCGAATGTTTTACTTGCTTGAGCTGTCTCAATTCACGAATCGCTGCCGATCTACCTCCCTGAGATAACTCCCTTCACAACAATAGAAATATCTTTTCATATTTATTCCTATTATGATTGATTATTCAAAGTAGGTTAGTATATTTCTTTAGATAAATTGTGTGTATTCTGTGAACTAAAGCAGGACATGAACTCTGTATGAAGTATTAGGATTTAAATAACAACTCTTCTTTATGTGACATATCAGGATTGAAAAATCAACTCTACTCAGAAGTAATTAGTCTACAAAACAAAGCACGATGACCATTTGAATAGCCATACAAAAGATGGTGAATTAAAAACTAAAATTGGATAACAAACATACGAGCCTAGGACACGGATTTTTTTGTTCAAAACAAGAAATTCCAAGAAACTTGAGTTTCGGTATTCAACTCTTATATACACGTCATAGCGACAGTACTCCCTCCCTTCCATCTGGCCCTTTTATATTTTTGTTAAGTAGGGAGTAAAAGTACTATTCCTTTCTTTAACTTCGCACATTGCACGAAGAGTATCTTGTTCAGTTGATTTGTGAAGTTGGAAGATATCTTGTAGTTGCCAGTGGCTTATGTGATAGACTAGAACTCTTTGTCGCTTTAAGGTAGGAATAAAAATTCATCTTATGACGTTATAGACTACTGTTGTTTGTTTTTGATGTTTGTTTTTGTCAGCCAACGAGTTCATAGGTCATAGGTCAATTTTTACTAGAATGAAAAACCGAAGAATTGATGAACGGATGATTGGGTGGATGAAAGAGTGCAGAAAGGCAACGTGGGGGCGCTGTTTAGCTCACTCGTGGAAATTGTATTAAATCAAAATTTGAGGATTGGGGCGACATTTGGAATTAGGCGCTGAATAAGTGAATGAATTTATTGATGGGAAAATGTATAGAACGTTGAATGGGTCAATATGTGTGTGTTTGTGTGTGATAATGTGTGTGACTGTGTGGGGTATTGCGCATGTGTGATTGTGTGTGTGTGATTGAGTGTGTGTGTGTTTGTGTGTGATAATGTGTGTGTGTGTGACTGTGTGGGGTATTGTGCATGTGTGATTGTGTGTGATTGAGTGTGTGTGATTGAGTGTGTGCGATTGTGTGTGATTGAGTGTGTGTGTGATTGAGTGTGTGTGATAGAGAGCATGTGAGTGAGTGTAAGAGTGTGAGAGAGAGCGTGTGTGAGTGAGTGTATGTGAGTGTGTGTGTGCGAGAGAGATAGAGAGAGAGAGAGAGAGTATATGTAGGTGTGAGTGATAAAGAGCTACCAGTTTTCGTTGTTTACTTGTCACGGTCCAATATATCGCAGTAGAAAAACCCAGACAATTGATACAAGTCTTTTTAAAGAGAAATAATAAGGGGAAATAATCTAAGGTACTGAACATTAAACAATAAACGTTTCTACAGATAATTCTATGCACTTAATTTTATGTTAGTAAGACTGCAACCTTACAATTTCGCGACTGAATAATTTAAAACTATGTGCACTACTCTATATATCAGCTCGGTTGCCGTAAACAAAAAATCACAAAGGTTTTTTTTTTTTTAATATTTCATTTAAAATGTTCATAAACTGGGCTTGGTTATATTGTTATATTGAAAATGAAACTAAAATATTATCGCCAATACCAAAATTTCGTTTTCCTGGCATTTTATCTATAGGTGTCAAACAGTGCAGAAAGAGAGATAGCTTATTAGTCGAATCAATAATTATTGATTATCGATTAGTTAAGAAATTGGCAGGCATGAAGGCAAGTTAAGTCTAGATATATGTTTAACTTCAGTGCATTCATTTATGTCGGACAAACTTTAAAAAAAAATTCAGTCAAGGGAATGGTTTCTTAATGCACAAAGACGTAACTAGAGAGGAGCATAGGAGCGGTCACAAGGACGTAACTAGAGAGGGGCGTAGGAGCGGTCACAAGGACGTAACTAGAGAGGGGCGTAGGAGCGGTCACAAGGACGTAACTAGAGAGGGGCGTAGGAGCGGTCACAAGGACGTAACTAGAGAGGGGCGTAGGAGCGGTCACAAGGACGTTACTAGAGAGGGGCGTAGGAGCGGTCACAAGGACGTTACTAGAGAGGGGCGTAGGAGCGGCCGCCCGGGGAGGCACTTACTTAGCCAACAGCAAGGGTCGGCATTTTTTTTACCAATTTAGTAATTGTTTTTCCAAGTTAATGGGAATTTCCCGCTTCCGGTTATCATTATCGTTTGTTAGGCTACAGTATTAGTCTACCGTCAACCACCAGGGACGTATTCTAGGCGGTAATCAACATAATGGCCCTCCGCGGCCTTACGTGGACTTGATTAATCCGCGAATATGTTGACAAGATGGGGCCCAATAGTATATAGACTGGACGAGACAGTTGACCAGAGGGGGCCCCATAGTGTATAGACCGGACGGGCCAGTTGACAAGAGGGGGCCCAATAGTATGTTAAACTATTATTTACACGTCAATCTAGCGAGAGATTGTATCCCAGTGGCCCACAAATCTGCTACGACGGGCCTGGTCTTCCACTGACCATACCTATGTAATATGTATGTAATAACTGTATGTTAAAATGGTCTTCCACTGACCAGACATATGTAATATGTATGTAATTACTGCATGATAAAATGGTCTTCCACTGACCAGACCTCTGTAATATGTCTGTAATTACTGCATGTTAAAATGTTTTGGTCTTCCGCGCAGAGTCCTTTTTTTTATATAAACATCGTCTTCCACAACCTCTCAAATTCATGTTTCATGTTCCGCCCTGATTTGTAAGCAACGTCATCGTTCAATGAGACTCGAACTCCAGAATTCTGGTCTGACAGTCACGCTCTACTTGTACCGCGATAATATTTTGCAAGATTTGAAATGGGGTGGGGAGGGGGGTGAAATAATGGAATGAAAGAAAAGTCTGGTGGCTCATTGTGAGCCGTATTAAACTCATCGAAGAGTCACATTCGGCTCTCATAGCATCACGAGCTAGTTCGTGGTTGGCTGTTGTCATTAATGTATGCAAGCGTAGGTCAACAGTTATTGTCACGTGACCATGATTGTATTTGTCTATGAATGCTTGCCACGTATTATGCTCGTTAATGTCGGTGTTTGTATGTTCAGTATTATGTTCGTTAATGTGTCAGTACATATGCTTCTATGCACGTACATTGAATCAGCCAGATAAATGAGCGCCCAATCTCTGTTTCTGAAAGCCAAATTAGTGAGAACTCAGTCAGTGGTATTTATACCGCTAATTACAGCGATTGACCTCTGACCTTGTGTGCCTTGTTAATTACGTCATTTGACATTTATTACGTTTCTTCTGGACCGTATCGTATTACACACAATACATATCAAGTTATATTTGTCATCACAGTACACTAAGTAGGCAGCTGCCTTGTGGGAATCGAAAAACGACAATCTTACAGTTTGACCATGACCTTTTAAGTAGTGCACCATGCCATGGAACTCATCCCCAGATAAGTGATTCCAAGAACTGGACTCTTGGTGTTTGTACAGATAGAGAGCGAAAATAATATATATATATATATATATATATATATATATATATATATATATATAATAGCGATTAGGGTTCTGCGTTAAATCGAAAGTAAAGAATTAATACAACAGTATTCCAGTTTAAAATACAATCATGAAAAAATCGGATCTGCCCGAAACCAAAATAAATAACCTAGCCCATAGATACATAGACTAGATAGCTTATGCTTGTTTAATAGAGACCGAAAACGTGTTAAATTTACGGACCCTAACTTTATAAAGAGAAGAGTACAATTCTGTACAGTTCTTTATTTTTTTACCCAAAAAGATTTTCTTCCTTTAATTAAAAAAAAAATTCCCATTCATGCTAGAGGTTGGCGCTTTTAAAATCTACTGATGTGTCTGAGGGCATTTTATTCAATGTTAATTGAAAAAGAAAATTTTGAAAATTTTTCAAGGCAAACAATGCAAAATGTCTTCTGCTACTAATTTCGGTTACTAAAGATTTCTATGCGTACTACGTCATCATAGTTGCAAAGAATTTGTAAAAATATATAGGTTATACTCATTGTATTCGAGCACCGACCATATAACACGTTTACATAGCCCGTAAAAGATCTAGTCTTATATATCTATGACCTAGCCTACCGATCAAGCCTAAGGGGATATTACCCTATGCAAATATTTTGCAGGATACAGCCAGTACATTGAAATAGAAAGCCGTGAACCACAAGTTGGTGGTGGTACACACTTTGATAACAACTGATGTAATAAATTAAAAACATTACATTTTCATTTTATGTGTCATTCAAGTGACACAGAGACTAAAGGGCTAAAAATAACTTCCTTTTGAAAATAATTGTGTGTAAAGTGTTCTAACATAGCTCACAAAAACTGTCAACTACAAAAGAAAATAATTTAGATATAGGCGTAGAACGTATGTATTACTTACAGGTCCGTAGCTTGTGGGGAGGGGGACCAGGGGAGCCAGCCCCTCCCCCTGCGTTTTGTCTGGCCCCCCTCTGCTTATTTGCTCTACTTAGTAACATTTATTTCCTGCCCCCCCCCCGCTAATGCCTTGCCCCTGCTGTAGAATGCCTGGCCCCTGCTGTAGAATGCCTGGCCCCTGCTGTAGAATGCCTGGCCCCTGCTGTAGAATGCCTGGCCCCTGCTGTAGAATTTTCACGCTACGGGGCTGATTACTAAATACATGCATTTAGGCGTAGAACGTATGTATTACTTAATACATGCATTTATTTTTTTCGCACGATTTCATCTTTACATGTCATAGTGACATTCGACTGCTTCCCATGCTGCTTGTCTGGTCGCCATGACCTTCATTGTTTTATTGAGAGATGTTTTGGGCGTGGTCGAGATTTCATTGCTGACCTCTCCAGCCTCTCTAGACTGTCTGACCTCCATGACCCCCATGTTTATGTTTGTGGTTTTTTTTCCCTTGTTGTGTTTACATTTTTTCAATCTTCACATCACAGATGTTTTATGTTTATTGTATTCCACACAACCACACAGTCACACACTGAGGGGCAATGACGACAAGGACCAGCCACAGTGACCACGCGGCCACTGAGAATGAAATGAAACCGTTGAACCATGAACCAGACGGCGTGGTTATAGACACAGGTACATAGTTTGTCCAGCTCATAGATATTTATTTGGGTAGTATTGGTGAAATGAGATATTTACTTGGGTAGTATTGGTGAAATGAGATATTTACTTGGGTAGTATTGGTGAAATGAGATATTTACTTGGGTAGTATTGGTGAAATGAGATATTTACTTGGGTAGTATTGGTGAAATGAGATATTTACTTGGGTAGTATTGGTGAAATGAGATATTTACTTGGGTAGTATTGGTGAAATGAGATTTTTACTTGGGTAGTATTGGTGAAATGAGATTTTTACTTGGGTAGTATTGGTGAAATGAGATTTTTACTTGGGTAGTATTGATGAAATGATAATCGACAAAGAAAGTTAAGGGTCATTCACTTATTACTTACCGTTTTCTAATTCTTGCAATTGGACACTTTCTCTTTCTTTCTCTATCCCCCCCCCCCAAACTCTTGTGCGTAACGCTTTTTTTAAACCATCCCTTACCAGTGTGTACCTCACTTCGGACTCCCCCCCCCCATCTTTTCCAATTTTAAAATGTGACGTAATAAGGGAGGGACACCTAGGTGGACCATTACATCTCGGGCAATAATTTTTTTAAAGTCTAAATTCAACACTTGCAGGTAAAAATTGACATTTTTGTCAATTCAAATAATATTAGTCGTAATTTGTCGATTGTCACGGAGCCATATATAGGCCTTTAGTTTGTAACACAGGAGTAGTGTTCCATATATGTTTCAACTAGATAGGCCTTTAGTTTGTAACACAGGAGTAGTGTTCCATATATGTTTCAACTAAATAGGCCTTTAGTTTGTAACACAGGAGTAGTGTTCCATATATGTTTCAACTAGATAGGCCTTTAGTTTGTAACACAGGAGTAGTGTTCCATATATGTTCCAACCTGATTCATGATTCTTTCAAAACGATGCAGATTGATATTTTAATATTTAACTTTTGCTGGGACAGAAAATAGATCCGTCAGGGCAGCGGTAAACAGATTTGTCAATGAATGCTTAATTTTTTTTTACATTGACCTCCGCACAGGTGAAATGACAGGTAATGGTGAGGTGTCAATTGAAGGTGATATGACATTAGACCGTGAGGTGTCACTGGATGGTGATATAAAATTAGACTGTGAGGCCAAGTCGCAAGGGTGTTTAACCTGCACGGATGGGGCCGGCATCAACAAAAAACCGACGCCCGCCAAGGGCGTAGGAGGTGAGGAAGAGGAGCCCAAGTCGCTGTTTGGGTTCGTGTTGGAAAAACTTGGTCCCAGAAGTAAGAAGGTAGGCGGCTTTGAATTTTACACACCATCTCCCTGTAGTAGCAGGTTTACACACAATCACCCTGTCATAGCTTCAGGTCCAATAGTGTGCACTATGTTTCAATTGAGAAACACGTGTTACATTGTTTCATTTTTTTTTGATTCAGTGAATTAGATCTTGAATTAAGAAACTGTCTGCTGTATGGGACGGATGGTCGTACGGTGTAGAGCGCTCGACTGTCGATCAGAGAGCCCGGGTTCGAATCTCAGGGAGAACCTTGGGATTTTTTCAGGTCCTGGTGAAAGTCCCCAAGTCCACCCAGCTTTAAATGGGTACCTGACTTTAAGTTGGGGGAGTAAAGGCGGCTGGGCGTTGTGCTAACCACACAATCTCTTCATAAGCCGAGGTTATAGAAACAGAAGAAACATATACATCGTCTGCCCCGATGAACCCTTAGGGGCTTAAGGGAACTTTGCATTTTTTTAATAAAGTTTTAAAAATTAACAAATCTCATTCGCATACTTAACAACATTAATAATTATCTTTACGGTGATGTTTTAAAACAGTCACCGTATTCTCATAAAGACTATTAGTTTACAGTTTATCAAAGTAAGTACAATTATGTTTAATTTCACGTACAATTAGTGTTTTAAAATATAAGGATATTAAAGAACTTTTAAGTTACATTAATTATTTCTGAATATAAACAACCTACACAGCTAAGATGGTTTCAACTACCACTAGACCTGAAATTTAAAAATAAATAAATAGAAATGCAAAAAAAAGTAAGAATACAAACATTCTAAAATAGAGAGAAAAAAGAATAAAAACAGTAGTGATACACAACATAGAGAGTAGTGATACAACATTGAGACTAGTGATACAACATAGAGAGTAGTGATAAAAGATAGAGAGTAGTGATACAACATAGAGAGTAGTGATACAACATAGAGAGTAGTGATACAACATAGATAGTAGTCATACAACATAGAGAGTATTGATACAACATAGAGAGTAGTCATACAACATAGCGTGTAGTCATACAACATAGAGAGTAGTGAACATTTGTGATATTTTTTCCTTTACAAATGTAAAGATTCTTTCATTTTTATTCCATTCATCCCCTCCCCCACCCCGACCCCAGGTACTGGCCGTGACGTCACTACTCCTGTATGTCACATTTTTCATCACCGCCATCTTGCTAAGCACCCTGGGGACATGCTACGATGAGCAGGACGTCCTGCCCTTGGTCTACTTGACCGTAACGGTTAGTCTCTTTCTGGTCACGGTGTACGCCAAGGACAAGGTCATTGGCTGGTTACGTCAAAGAGTCGCTGCCCCGGTGGAGAAATTCGTCAAGAAACATTTGACTATTTTCCAATGGTCAGTACTAACTTGTGTGTACACTCCGTCTTGAATGGGTGTATGTGTGCGCATGTGTTTGTGTGTGTATGTGCTTTTGTGTGTATGTGTATTTGTTTGTGTATGTGTTTGTGTGTGTATGTGTTTGTTTATGCACGTGTTTGTGTGTGTATGTGTTTGTGTATGTATGTTTCAGTGTGTGTATGTGTCTATGTGTGTATGTGTTTGTGTGTATGTGTTTGTGTGTGTATGTGTTTGTGTATGTATGTGTGTGTATGTGTATTTGTTTGTGTATGTGTTTGTGTGTGTATGTGTTTGTGTGTGTATGTGTCTGTGTGTGTATGTGTTTGTGTGTATGTGCTTTTGTGTGTATGTGTATTTGTTTGTGTATGTGTTTGTGTGTGTATGTGTTTGTGTGTGTATGTGTTTGTGGGTGTATGTGTTTGTGTGTGTATGTGTTTGTACGTGTTTCTCATTGTTGTCGGCAAATACGAAATAATAGAACATGTAATGGGGCCTCCAAGTGCATCTTCCGATGAAATTAATACATTGTTGTTGTTGTTGTTGTTTTATAAAAGTCATGCAAAATTGCAAATAATTGATGGGGTTGCGTTTATTGATTCTGCAAGAGAGACCTCCCCCCCCCCACCCAAATTAAAAAGTTTATCATACTGTCCGTGTGGAAGATGTTTGAATACAGAATGCATTCGATGAAGAGATTTCCTTTAATTTATATATATATATATGTCAGTTCATGTTTGTACTCCATCCATCTTTTCTGGGCCCGGCACGCCGGTCACATTTTGGAAGTTTGCCAACCTTTGTTGCAGACGTTAATACTTCAGAGCTTCTCTTTTTATCCTCCATCTGCCCCCTTCTACTAATACGTTATTTCCTATAGGAAACACACATTTTATCTGACGTGTAGCACATCATTTATCTCATATACCTAGCTATTTAGACACTTAATTTCATCAACAATAGGCCTATATTTATCATTTTTTTGTTTTGTTTCATGTCGTCCTGTTACCAGGCTGTTGATCCTACTTTTGGCATTGTCCGTTTTGGCCGTAATTCTGGTCTCTGCTGTTAGCAGGCCGCACAATTTGGTGTCTTTAATCGGCTGGAGCATCCTGCTGGTCCTATTGGTCACCTTTTCACGCGCTCCTAGAAAGGTAAGTTTAATGGTTCCATCTTTTGACTTTATTTTGTCTATTTAATTATTTGGAAGTTTCAATGGAAGAGGAGATCAGCAAGAGGAGATGGGGCTGGATAGGCAACACATTATGAAAGCCATCAAGTGACATCACTAGGTAAGATGGAACACTCAAGGAAAAAGAAAGAGAGGCCGACAAAGAAAGACCTGGAGGCGAGAATTCGAAGCGGACATCACCAGGATGGGGTTCAGCTGGAAGCAGCTGGAAGCAGCTGGAGAGAATGGCTCAGGACAGAAGTCGCTGGAGATCTTTAGTGGGTGGCCCATACAATGATGATGCATTATTATTCCTAGGATTGTCATCCTCTTCGATACAATGTTTATCATACAACTCTCTAACGGTCTTAAACTAAAATTGTTGGATATTTTTAAGTTTTCCGAGTTGTCTGGATGCAGCAGAAAACGGAATATCCAGTCTGGCCGTCAATCACCAATCACGTGATTACCCCGTTAAAACCCCGCCCATTTTCGAGCCATTCAGAAAACCGCGTTACATAGAAGGGAAATAATCGCAGAATTACTATGGTTTATAACTAAGCAGATTCATAACTGGGTAGATTCCCTTTAATTCCTTTTTTTTTGTCTACATTAATAACTAAACCCACAATTGAATGTTACTTCGAACAAATGAACGTATTTATACTTTCCTTTTAATTTCAAATGAAAAATCTCATTCTTGGCTTGTGAGCTTGAGGAGGGGTGGGGAGAGGGGGGGTGTTGATTTGGGTGTGGGCGGGGGGGGGGGGTGCGGCTCTTTATGACTGAGCCCATTTTATGGTTACATGTTCAATTTCTGAGACACTAACACACGATCACTAGCTCACAGCCTCACGACAACCGAGTTACAACAGGACAATCTTTAATGTTTTCTTTTAATTCTGGGTTATTTTTTTGTTTTAATTCTGGGTTATATTTTTTTTGTTTCTTTCTGTGCACCTATAAGATCATCTGGCGGCCGGTGATTGGTGGATTTCTCCTCCAGTTTTTCATGGCGGCACTGGTGCTGAAATTGGAGTTTGGTTTTCGTCTGTTCAAAATCATTGGTGACCTATTTAAAAAGTTCATGGACTACAGTGAGTACGGCTCCAGTTTCGTTTTCGGCTCCACCAGCGAACATTTTTTCGCTTTTAAGGTGAGTCACTTCAACCTCTTCCCCCTCCCCCCTCTCCCCCCCCCTACACACAATAAGCCCCTACGTTTAAACTTTTAATTACAATGAAGAAAGTCTATTCATAAGTTTAACGAACTTATATACGCATCAATGAATCTACATAATTCCAGTTAGAGATCCTTGGGAGGGGGGTTTGTATAGTGTTGGGGGCCCCTTAGATAGACACTCGAGCCTTATGAATCTCTAACGGACTTTAACCGCACATCTAGGAACGGGGCCCCCCTCTCCAGCTAGTCTCGGGACCTAACAATCATTTACGGGCTCTCAAATAACACACACTCAACTATTGCTGTCATTTAATAGAAGAAGAAAGTAAAGTTAGGATGTGACCTTATACTGGTGACACCCCCCCTATCCTGTAGCCTACGTGTAAATACAGACATAACCAAGACAATAATTTTCTATGTCACATAAAAATCAATATTTTATTAATGTTACAAAATGAACCGTTGTATTCAAAAACCGACCTCGCGTGTCCACTTCTTCTATCCAGGTGCTTCCGGTCATCATTTTCTTCAGCACCGTCATCACCATCCTGTACTACCTGGGAGTCATGCAGGTCGTCATTGAGAAGATCGCCATGTTTATGAAGTTCACTGTAGGCACTACTGGGGCTGAATCGTTGTGTGCTGCCGGTAACATTTTTGTTGGTTGTGTAAGTAGTTGATTGGTTGTTGTAGAGAGTTACATTCGAATCCAAGCGGACTGATTGATTATATGATATTTGTTGGGAAGACTGATTTATTATATGATATTTGTTGGGCAGACTGATTTATTATATGATATTTGTTGGGCAGACTGATTGATTATATGGTATTTATCAGGCAGATTGGTTGATTACAATGTATGTATTGGGCAGATTAGTCAGAATAATAAATCTCAATATGAAAGTTCTATTGCCAACGTGCGTACACACATACACACAAACACACTAATACACACACAAACAGAGACCCACCCTACAAACACACATAGTGACAAACACACGTATATAGATATGAGAGAGAGGACATCAGATACAGAGAGGAGCAGGGAATGGGAAACAGAGAATACTTAGATAATTTTCTACAGAAGAAATCATATCTGAGTAATGATTCTCTTTGCCGAGCATGACATCTTCCTTTACTTAAAGTTAAAAAGAAAGATAATATAGCTGTTCTAGGTAGTGTTTTTTTTTTTTTTAGATTTTACTCAGTATTGGTGACAGAGCCTCTGTCCACACAGACACAATTACAATTTTATTTACTTTGCTCCTTACAAGACAGTCACGTGTTTATTCTTCACACATTTCCAGACTGAAGCCCCCATTATGATCCGACCATTCCTGGCTGAGATGACCAACTCCGAGCTGCACGCTGTGATGGTTAGTGGGTTCGCGACTATCGCTGGCGGAGTTATGGCTGCCTACATCATGAATGGGGTAATTTAATATTAATATACTGTAGAATTATACACTGTGTATATGGCTTCCTACATGATATTTAGTTCCTAATATGTGAGCATTCTCTGAATCCTAACGACTCTTTACATTTAGGCACTCTACATGGAGCTGTTCCAACATTACTAAACAATTGTTTGATTGTTGTCTCCTGCAGGTCCCTGCCGCCTACCTGATTACAGCGTCGGTGATGAACGCCCCTGCGTCTCTGGCCGTCTCTAAAGTTATCTACCCTGAACTAGGCAGGAGCAGAATAGGAAAGATAAAGACGATGATGAATGAACAGCAGTAAGTTGTGATTAGCAGTAATTTGTTATGAGCAGTACATTGCGAACAGTAGTAATTTGTTTGAGCAGTAATTTGTTATGAGCAGTAAATTGTGAACAGCAGTAAGCAGTGCCGAACCTGGGGATTTGGGGGCCCGGGCGGGGCTTGTCCTCTTTGGGGGCCCCTGCATTTTTGACATTCGACACCATGACATGAGATAAAGTACTTAATATTTAATGTAAAAAAAATTTGGGGCCACCTCAGGCTGGGGCCAGGGGGGACTTTATAATTTGGGCCCCCTTCCCCCCATCCTAGGGACGCCTCTGACAGTAAGTTGTGGTTAGCAGTCAGTTGTTATGAGCAGTAAATTGTGAACAGCAGTAAGTTATGATTATCAGTAAGTTGTGAACAGCAGTAATTTGTTATGAGCAGTAAATTGTGAACAGCAGTAAATTGTGATTAGCAGTAATTTGTTTATGAGCAGTAATTTATCAGAGAACTCGCAATGTTCATTTATTTAGGATGTGTGTGCTTGGGCGTGAGTGTTTGTATTTAGAACTAGGTCAGTAGGCTTGCATGGTGTGTCATGTGACGTGTCATAACACAGCTAAATATAGATCATACAGAGGGGAACTCGGGTGCTTGAGGTTAGGGCCGTAACCAGCTCGTTATATGCTGCCCCCAATCACATGTCATAAAATTAATAAAGTGGTTTAAACACACCCCCTTTCTGGTGGCAAAGTACGTGCCCCTCCACACAGACACAGATCGCCCCTTCCGCTTCTCCCTGTTAGCGCCACTGTGTTAGATATGTCAAACGGATGCTTTTACCGCTAAGTAACAAAACTAGTCACTACAGAACACCTGGTGTTAGAGTGACGCCATCAGAACGGCTCTGACCTTTACCCTAGACAGGGTCACACAATTCATTCGTTTTTTCAGGTCTGTTTAGACCGTTGCCTTCGTAATACATGAAGACAGTGTCCGACCAAAGGTGGGCATACATTTTGAGTGGTAAATTTGTCAGGTGGGCCGGTGACCGGTCCAAGGGCAGATGGATGAAGCAGTGCCGAACCTAGGGATTTGGGGGCCAGGGGGGCTTGGCCTCTATGGGGCCCCTGCATTTTGACATTCGACACCATGACATGAGATAATGTACTTAATATGTAATGTAAAAAAATATTTGGGGGGGGGCTCCCTCAAGCTGGGGCCAGGGGGGCTTTCAAATTTTGACCCCCTCCCCCACCCTAGGTACTCCTCTGGGATGAAGTGGTACCGGGAACTAATTATACATTAAATGTAAACGTTTGTCATATGTGGTTTTGTGTATTTTATTACTTGTATGTAATATATATATTTTACTTGACACTTCTTCTTCTGGTAGGTGTATATAAATTATTTGTAGTATGACCGATTAGCCAGTCTCTTCTGAGTTTCTTGTATATTTATTATTTGTACATTAAATGAAGTGTCCACAGATATGTGTGAGACGTAACACATATATTAACAGTTATGAAACACTGAATAAACAGTTTGTTGAAATATATATATGTATTTATTTACACTTGAATAATCTTACTTTAATGATGTATAATATAGTAGAATAAAATGATGATGTCGTAGTTCCTCTAGTCTTGTCAATTATCCTCTCAAGAAATCTATCGTCTAATCATGTCTGAAGAAATATATCGTCTAATTATTATCGTCTGCTCTAACTAATATTTTCTACTTCCGCTTAGCTAAGTGGCCAGATAATTCAAACCATCTCTGTGCCAACTATAAATTCTATAGCCTAATCTGATTATTACAACGTTAAAACATAAAAAGGGCTAGTGCTGTGCTTTACTCTGTAACTGAGTGGCGATTGGGGTTCGCCTGATTTGGCCCGAGGATCATATTTTGCCATAGGGGCTGGCTTAGACTGGAATCCAATCTGACACATTTTTTTTAATTTACCGTCATACAGTTATCACATCTATCGCTGCTACATTCACAGGCAGTACAACAATCTGCTACACGCCGCTGTCATACAGTTATCACATCTATCGCTGCTACATTCACAGGCAGTACAACAATCTGCTACACGCCGCTGTCATACAGTTATCACATCTATCGCTGCTACATTCACAGGCAGTACAACAATCTGCTACACGCCGCTGTCATACAGTTATCATATCTATCGCTGCTACATTCACAGGCAGTACAACAATCTGCTACACGCCGCTGTCATACAGTTATCACATCTATCGCTGCTACATTCACAGGCAGTACAACAATCTGCTACACGCCGCTGTCATACAGTTATCACATCTATCGCTGCTACATTCACAGGCAGTACAACAATCTGCTACACGCCGCTGTCATACAGTTATCACATCTATCGGTGCTACATTCACAGGCAGTACAACAATCTGCTACACGCCGCTGCCTCAGGGGCGTCAGCTGGAATCTCACTTGTGGCCAACATTGCTGCCAACCTGATCGCGTTTGTCTCCCTTCTGTACATAGCCAATGGCGTTGTCTCCTGGTTCGGGGCTTTTGTCTGTCTGCCGGATCTGACGTTTGAGGTACTAACCTAATTATTTCTGATTTAAGGGTCAGGTTTATCGGTGATGTAACTTAGGGAAGGGGGGGCGGGGTTGTTACTGGAGAAGAGATTTTGTTTTAATTTAATAGTTTATTGGGTGAGTGGAGGATGTATCTAAGAAGAAGAGTGTTTGTGTAAGTAAATGACCAATGAAAAGTCACAGATAAATAATAATAATATGAAAATAACATAACCTACATTTTTTTTTTGGTTCCACGACTTTTGACCCCGCGACATTTCGACCCCGCAACATTTCGATCCCACGACATTTCGACCCCGCGACATTTCGATCCCACGACATTTTGACCCCGCGACATTTCGATCCCACGACATTTCGACCCCACGACAGTTCGATCCCACGACATTTCGACCCCGCGACATTTCGATCCCACGGCATTTCGACCCCGCGACATTTCGATCCCACGACATTTCCACCCGCGACAGTTCTGTTTTAAATATATGTATTATTTTTGTTCAACCTGTGTATAATTGTTTAAGATATTTGTAAACAGACAAAGAAATAATAATTCAAACATTATTTTTATCAGTTGATACGGTTAAATTGTCCGGGGTCAAACTGTCCCGGGGTCGAACCGTCCGAGTTCGAAAAGTCCGGCCACCATTTTTTTAAATTTAATTTTGAAATTATCCCCCTTGATGCAGAAATGTCTCTTAAATTTTTTTTGTTTCTATTCATAAAAATTTGACATTTTATTTTTTTATCTCCTGACCCCGCCCCCCCCCCAGTTGATCTGCGGGTACATCTTACAGCCACTGGTGTTCACCATGGGGGTACAGTGGCAGGACGCTGGCCACATCGCCCAGCTCATCGGGATCAAAACTTTCATCAACGAGTTCGTGGCATACAACAAACTGTCGGACATGATGAAAACTAGGTCACTGTGTGGCCATGGAGACGTTATATCGGTACCTGGTCCATTTTGTGTAGTACTCAAAATTATAATAGTAACATGATAAAAATTTCTTTAAGTAACAGTTTAGATCAGTGCTTCCCAAAAACTTTCGACATCGGGGTACCCCCCCCCCCCTCGATTTATTATTTTAGTAATACAGAGTACCCCAAGTAAAATAAACCAATCAAACTTGGCTTTTGTTTCTACGATCATGGTTTCCTCTCATTTCATTGTTTTCACATTAGCCTCCTTGCATGTTTTCCCAATGCTCTCAACTCGTGTAGCGCGTACCCCATCCAAACATTTTGAGAAACACTGCTATAGAAAATGTGGCCCGAGCCCCGGTGCCTAGTCCCCCCCCCCACTCACGAAAAAATAATTGGTCATATTTTAGTTCTAGAAGGGTGGGAGTACCCCCATCTTAGTTACAGACGTGGTTGACTGTACACTAGCAGAAACTGACCGATATGTGAGAATCAACTCTTACACCAGCTGTCCCATCACTTATGATCACTCATTGTATGATAATCAAGTCTTACTTCAGTCATCTCTGAACTTTTGGAGCACAGTCACTTTCAATCCTATGTAATAAATAAATTACTTTTGGCTGGTTTGGGGAAAGTCTCGGTTTTCAGGAGTTGAAGGCTTTCTGTGAGAGACACTTTATGTACAGATACAAGTTAATAACTAAAAATAATTCCAAGTCCTCACTTGAAGGCACCAAATCAAGAATTTCCAGAACACAAGGTTCGCACATCTTTAGCATTTCATGTGATTAACCGATGCTAGTATACTAAATGGTAGTTTAAATAACTTATTTATTTGTTAGTACTATTCAGATTTAAACACCTGGACAAAATTAAACTCATTTATCTTCAAAGTTTTGTTGAAACTTTAAACTATTTGATTTAGATTGAACATTTTTGATTTAAATTGAACAATAATTCTGTTCAGGCGAGGTCAGAGATCATAGCGACATTCGCACTTTGTGGGTTCGCCAACTTTGGCTGCATCGGTGTACAGCTAGGGGGTCTGGGGCCCATGGCCCCGTCACGGCTGGTGGACATGACCAAGTTGGCGGTGTCGGCCATGTTTGGTGGACTTATAACTAACCTGATGTCAGCTTGTCTAGCAGGTAAATACATTTTGAAAACTTGAGTGAAAAGTTTTATTTTTAATGAAATTTTAGTGAAACATAATAATTATTTTATTTTACTTTTAATGTTATACCATTTCACAAAAACATATGTTCATCAATGAGCCCCTCTAGTGTAGCTCTAACATATTTTCACCAATGAACCCTTCTAGTGTAGCTCTAACATATTTCCACCAATGAACCCTTCTAGTGTAGCTCTAACATATTTCCTAGTCTATAATTTATAACTTGTAAAATTGCTTTGGCCTACGATATAAGATTAGGCTTACAGTAAGCAGTGGCGTAGCGAGAAGGGGGCAAGGGGGGCATCATGCTCCGGGCGCTACTCACAAATGGTCCGCAAAACATATAATATTATATGGTTTTCGAATAGGGGGGAGGCGCTAAAAAGGGTATTGTGCACCTGGCGCGAGTTAAGCTGGCTACGCCACTGACTGTAAGTGTATAGTAGTCACAATATATTAGTCTGTACTAGGGAAGATAACTGTAAATGTATAGGAGTCACAATATATTAGTCTGTACTAGCGGAGATAACTGTAAATGTATAGGGGTCACAATATATTAGTCTGTACTAGGGGTGAATTCAGCTGTTTTCAACCGTTTAGTCTTAGGTTTATTGGTTCCCCATCGCGCCACAAGCCTAATGTGAGCCTAGTACTACGATATGAGCCTAGTACTACGATATGAGCCTAGTACTACGACGTGAGCTTAGTACTACGACGTGAGCCTAGTACTACAACGTGAGCCTAGTACTGCGACGTGAGCCTAGTACTACGACGTGAGCCTAGTACTACGATGTGAGCCTACTACTACGACGTGAGCCTAGTACTACAACGTGAGCCTAGTACTACGACGTGAGCCTAGTACTGCGACGTGAGCCTAGTACTACGACGTGAGCCTAGTACTACGATGTGAGCCTACTACTACGACGTGAGCCTAGTACTACAACGTGAGCCTAGTACTACGACGTGAGCCTAGTACTGCGACGTGAGCCTAGTACTACGACGTGAGCCTAGTACTACGATGTGAGCCTACTACTACGACGTGAGCCTAGTACTACAACGTGAGCCTAGTACTACGACGTGAGCCTAGTACTGCGACGTGAGCCTAGTACTACGATGTGAGCCTAGTACTACGATATGAGCCTAGTACTACGACGTGAGCTTAGCACTACGACGTGAGCCTAGTACTACGACATGAGCCTAGTAATACGACATGAGCCTAGTACTACGACGTGAGCCTAGTACTACGATGTGAGCCTAGTACTACGGCATGAGCCTAGTCCTACGACGTGAGCCTAGTACTACGATATGAGCCTAGTAGTACGACGTGAGCCTAGTACCACGACGTGAGCCTAGTACTACGACGTGAGCCTAGTACTACGACATGAGCCTAGTACTACGATGTGAGTATCACGTCCTCTCAAGGACAGTCCAACATGTTTCAAATTCAATATTTTATTAGCAACACTTTTGTAACAGTGGTACAAGATGACAAAGAAACCATGGACCCCACTAAAATGTCACCGGTCGGGGTTCGTGCATGCTAAGTCTTCTTGGACTATGGAGCTGTCAGATAACTATAATTTTATTTCCTTTTTTTTTAGTTAGGGGCCGTTCACATATTATATAACTCAAAAATGTCAATTTTTACCCCTCCCCCCCTCATATATCAGTGTGTAACACTTGTGTGATATAACAATATAACAAAAAAAAAATTGCATCCACCCCCTCCCCCCAGCTTGAAAATTCTACAGCAGGGGCCAGGCGTTCTACAGCAGGGGCCAGGCATTTTACAGCAGGGGCCAGACATTCTACAGGAGGGGCTAGGCCAATAGCAGGGGAGGGGGGCAGGAAATAAATGTTACTAAGTAGATCCAACAAGCAGAGGGGCCAGACAAAACGCAGGGGGGGGCCCCTGCCCCCCCCCCGCACGCTACGGGCCTGCCTCCTCCTGCGGCGTTATATAATATGTGAAAGTCCCCTTACTCTCATTACAAATTTTTAATCTTTTATTTTTCAGGGCTTCTGATTGGTGAGTTATCGAATGAAATATCTTGTAATGTAACAACATCTGCAGCTACTGTAATGGCTAATCTAACAACATCTGCAGCTACTGTGATGGCCAATGTAACACTAAGTCTGTAGCAGATTTTATAATGACAGACACAGAAGTTGTATTCTCATCTTACTGTTGAACTTGGAATGATTTCAATTTAATATTGTCCAAACAGATGCCATTAAAATGTCACAGTTTAATTTTTGATGTTTTTTTTACATTGATGACAATTTCAGTGGCATTACTTGTAATATAGCTACCTTGTTAAAGTCCCTCTACTTGTAATATAGCTACCTTGTTAAAGTCCCTCTATTTGTAATATGGCTATCTTGTTAAAGTCACTCTATTTGTAATATGGTTAAAGTCCCTCTCCTATTTGGGCTCCGCCGCTTTTAAAATTTCTTAGAAATAATTTACTTCAGTTGTCAGAACCTGTGCAAACATTTCTCTGGCCACGTCACTGCATTTATGAGGATGACTTCCATGGTGGCATTTTGTTCCAATGCAATCAAAATATAATATATTATCAGCAATCTAGAACATTGGTTAATTATGTCAGAATTGTATCATATGTTAAATTGGAGGGAAATTATTTCTGACATAAGCCAAGCCATAATTGGTTAACCGTAACTAGACACTGAAGGTATATTGTGCCTTATATTCTAAATCCAATCTTACATAATGCATTTCTTTGAATGAACTTTAAAATATTTTTTATTGATAGTTTGACTCATTTTTAATTCACAAAGTTATGACTTTATCAAAATGTTGAGCAGCATTCCCCTTTTAAATTGTTAAAAAAATAAAATGGGGGAATAAACGTATAGAACACTATTTAAATTGTGAATTATCTCCCTTTGACTTCTGCACGTTTACGACCATAGATAATATTTATCTTTTTGGTTTACGATAAAGATTCTTTCAAGATTGAAACAAATCTGGCATATAAAATGAACATGATCTGTGCCAGTTGGTATGTTTTTATTTTAAAATCACTAGAACCATCCTAGACATACATGGCTATATAAGACAGTGATGGATATTCAGAGTGTACATGCACTTACATTTTCAAGGAAAAAAAAATACGATTTAAAATTTTTTTTATTTGTCTATGACTTTCAAAAATGTATACATTTTTTGTACTCTCCAATGTTTTATTGTTAAAACATCAAAAATATTTTTTTTAATGTGATTTAATAATTTTTTTTTAAAACTAGTTCATACTTTTTTATTTTTATGTGAAACAATTTAATATAATTTGTTTATTAAATCCTTATGCTTAAATATGATAAATCTGTAATTTATAATCTTTTTCACAATATTCAGCTTAATAATATTTACATGTATTGTACAAACAATGATATGCACCAGACAAATAGATGCACCCTGCTTTTAGAGCAGGAAGAAAAAAAATTCCACAGCCTCATTTTTCACACCTTGTAAGGAAAAAATACGTCTGCTATTATTATAAGTAGTAGAGATGTGTGTCATGTGAAGTTATTTACCAGTACAGTATAGTGGTTGTCTGACAAACCAATGTTCCAGTTTTGAATTTTTGCAACTAAATTATGGAAGAAATGGAAGGACTTAGGTGTGTTTCTTTTGCTGAGACCATTATATGATGCTGGGCATAAAGAAGCACACTAAGAAAAGTCCTAAATGAATCTTGGAATTTACAAACTAACAACATTATTCAAGTAAACACATTTAATTAAAAAATGTGTCCACGTCGTCAGGACTACAGCTGTGACATTCAAGGTCCGAAAACTGCAATCTGTGTCCCCATTTTCCCAAAAAGGACTTAGTTTTGCGGAAACAAAATGAATAAATTTCAAAGCAACAGGGGTCCCCAGGGATCTGGACACTGACAAATGTTCAAGTTGTCTCACCCTTACAGCCCTTATGACCTTGTTAACATAAACTAGCTGACAGAAAGCCATCTTGAAAATATTAAGCAAAAACGAATACAGCTACAAGATGTTAATGGTGGACAGATGGTCGTGTGGTAAAGCGCTCGACTGTCGGCCTGAGGGTCATTAGTTGAATCTTTGGTGAGGACCCAATGGATATTTCAGGTCCTGGCTAGAGTCCCCGCTATACTCCATGGCCAATGCACGATCGGCAACGGTGGGGATGAAAGAAGGGCACTGCAAAAACTGTCCCATTATAGGATCTAAGAGATTTTATCTCATCCTTACAAGGACTTCACACGCAAGATGTTATTATCGTTGGTCTTAAGTAAGGAACACGACCATACAAGATCTGCACTTTATATGTGCCTGACTTTATGCTGACATCACGGTCATGCAATATTTCAGAGCACCATGACCAGGCGGACTGAACCATAAATCATAAACACAAGACATATGACACATCATAATTTACAGAAAATATGAACATTTCAACAATAAAAAAAAATAAATGGAAGAAACAGTGAATAAAATTTATTAAATAAAAAGTATACGAAAATGCACGGATAATCAAAAATATTTTTTTTTTGTTTAAGCACTTCACAATAAACAACAATAGAATGGGTAGTAGGAGATTAATCTGCCACAATTTTTTTTATTACCGTAAAGTTCAACATGTAAACAAAAACTGATTTAATCTTTCAACTCTGACCCTCACACACACCCCTTAAATTTCTTTGAACCGACCTCTATCATAAACAAAAGTTGAATGCTCCTTCAACTCTGACCTCAAAAACACCCCTTAACATCTTAAAACCAACATGTATCATAAAAAATGTTTACAAGCTGCTCAATACAAAGAACACCTATTGTTACACAACTAGCAACATATCAGCAACATTTGAAATATCAAACAGCAAATATTTAAAAGAAATAAAACAATTAACAAAGAGCAGAAAAACAGCTGCTTTACTTTTGTTTTTTAAAAAAAACAAAAATCTTAAATTAATAGAACTTCAGCATTTGAAGGGTGCCATTTTTATCAAACTTGAAAAAAAAAAAAATTCACCTAAAATTCGATGCAGCAAGTGGTCACTCTTATTCACTCCTGCTTGATAGTTACACAAAAATTTCTTGCAGCAAGTGATCACTCTTCTTCACTCCTGCTTGATAGTTACACTGTTCAGGTGTTCCTCCATCTGCTCCTGTGCCAGTTTTTCCTGCCTCCTCAGGATGGCCTCTTTGGCTTTCTGAATGGCTGTGGCTATATCATCCTCTTCCTCTGCATCCTCATCCAGACCCTGGCTGTCAGATGAGACATCTTTGGGCTCAGGGGTCGCCGGCCTGTCGATCAAGTCTGCAGCATCAAACTCGTTGTTGCTGTCCACCGAGTTGAGGCCATCCAGCTCTTCTCCTGGCGTCTCCGGTCGATCAATGTCAATTTTTTTCTGCTTCTGTTGTTTTTTCCACTTCTTTCTTGCCGCCTTTTTACTGAGATAGATTAAAAAATGAAGAGGTTTTTTTTTTAAATACAAAAGATTGAAATATTTTTGTTTTATAATATTACAAATACATTAAAATAATAAGATGGGAAAATTAAGATTTGTTTCTAGAAAAATATGAATATGAGCGGGAGTGAGTCTTTGCACATTTACTTATGGGTATGTGAGCGAAGGGTTCATTAATCGTTTTTATTCGATTATTTTTAGAGTGCAGATAATGGGCTGAAATCAGGGTTCTCAAAGAAGTTCAAATAAATTAGAAATACTATGGTTCGATAGATTAGAAATACTATGGTACAATAAATTAGAAATACTATGGTACAATAAATTAGAAATACTATGGTTCTGTAACAATAGCTTTAGATAGGTCTATACAATTTTAGAACCACTGTCAAACTCATGGGTCCATGATACAGTCATATGTTTTGATAACTAGAATTCCAGCGGTTGATCTTTGTTTAGTGTAAAATTGGTTGTCATCACAGGTCTATGACCCCAGAGATAGGTGACGATAGATGTAATTAGGCAGACAAAGGAATACTAGCCCATAGTGAGTTTTTAGCCGCACCAATCCCTAGGCTGGAATAAGATTCATTAATATGTAGATGAGTTAGAAAGGATGTTGGGAGGCCAATCAAAAGTTCTGGGCGTTTGGGGCACGTGATAATTCACCAACACATAAATAAGAGATGTAGCTGGAATTTCAGGAGACCGACGAGAGACATCGAGACCTACCGATCGACAGACTGACGATAGAGATAGAAACATCAAGACACCATATTAGATATACGTACTCTTGCCTGTAGGACAGTATACATATTAGATATACGTACTTTTACCGCAAGACAGTATACATACTAGATATACGTACTCTTGCCTGTAAGACTGTATACATGTTAGATATACGTACTCTTACCGCAAGACAGTATACCTATATTGACAAGTTATTAAGTATACGTACTCTTATACGATAAGACAGTATACAGGTGTTCAGAGAGAAATCAAGTCATTAAATATACGTACTCTTACTCATACGAGAAGACAGTATACATTCAGAGATAAGTTGAAGTTTAACAGTACACAGTCAACGTTTATTCTGCTAAAGCATATTTGTGAATATTTCGGCACTTGAGTGCATTTATATGTGTTTTACTATTATTTAAATAAATGTTATTGAATCGTGAAACTTGGCTTTATTCATGGTGTGTTTGTGTGTGAGTGCCAAGAGACTGAACGCTACCATCTTTGAAGTAAAACCAGAGAGAATATCGGCTACTACATAACCTAAGATCAACAAACTACATAACATTTAACTACGTAACATTATATACAAAAAATATAGTGTTACAGGTTCGATAGATTAGAAATACTATGGTACAATAAATTAGAAATACTATGGTTCAAATAAATTAGAAATACTATGGTTCAGTTAATTAGAAATATTATGGTTAAATTAATTAGAAATACTATGGTACAATAAATTAGAAATACTATGGTTAAATTAATTAGAAATACCCTAGTTCTAAAGATTGGAATGTTTCTTTTTTAAAACTATTTCTGTCTTTAATCAACTAATCGCCATTCTGTGTTACTCAGGCCTATTTCATCTTTATGTGTAATTGTGAGTCTTCAGATATGTTAGTGCATTCATAACCAGGAGATGGAACCACTGCAGGTAATTTCAGCATACTTTTTTTAATAGTTGATGATTACTTTAAGAAGCTTATTTAATAGTTGCAATAGTTAACAAAATGTTAGGAAGATTGCAAGAATCTAATACAGCGACAGAGCTTCCATTTGTGGAACCATTTAAATTACTATTTGTAAATATGAATAGATTAAAATGTATGATATGAATTTCTGTCAATGAGGTCAAGTTTTTACGAAATAACCCAATTTATGAGACCTGTTTTTCTAAGTCAAATGTAACAATGGTGTGCCTTACATTTTTCTTTTTTCACGTAAATTCTTTTTCCACTCCAGGTGGTTCTGCTCAAATATAGAATTGATCATCTCTTTGGTGACAGAGGAATCTGTTTTCAACAGCTGTATAAAGACACCACCGGCTGTACGGCGACGATACCCATCCTGTGGAGGTTTGATATACTTTAGCAATAACATTACATACATGTGGATGTGCCATTAAAAATTATTAAATAACAAAAATTTTAACAAAAGACAGCCAATCAGTTTATAGAATGAGTTTTTTTTTGTATTTATACATCTCACTTCCTTTTTAAAAGATTGTTTTGATAAAAAAAAATATCAATGGCATCGAACTTTTTAAATCGTACATTAAAATTCAAAAATACTTTTAGATAGAACCAAGCTTAAAATTAACTTGCATAACTGTGATGTATATCAAAACAAAAGGATTAACTTACATTAGTCAACATGCCGCCAGCTTCTTCAACGTCGACTGTCATGTTGTACAGCCTAAGAGCAGCATCAGATCCAATGGTTTCAACTATCCTCGCTATCAAAAGAAAATTAAACATATGAACTAAACATAAAAGACATTAGTTGGAATACATGTTAATAAACCGCAGATGAACTAAATAGATACATTTTAGAATTTAGTCATTGTACAAAACTATCATCATATATAATAATATTCATTTCCAGTGTGCGTTAAATCGAAAGCGGAAAACAAGAATTCGAAATGGCGTCTTGCCAGCGTATCGATTCGAGAGATGTTTTTTTTAAGAATCTACAGTTTTGAATTGATTCTGCGGTTTTCAAACGTGAAAGCCAAATGCCAAAATGTAAAATAATTCCATTTGAATATTTTTTTGTTTGTTTTTGTGTATTTCTACAACATATTACATCTTTAAATTGTAATAAAATCATGAAATTATCGGATCTGACCGAAACCAAAAATAACCTAGTCTACCCATCAAACCTAAGGGAGGCTATTCAAAAAGCAAAATAAACCTAACAATATGGCGGCATCATCAGTCGAGAACATAAGCACCTTGCTTAAAACAGTTAATATGATTTTCAAAAATAAAGTAGGTCTGTAAAATGATAAAACTATATGACCACTTTAATAAAATAATGAGGTAAGTTCATGTTTTTAAGGTAAGTGTCTTTCTTATTATCAGAATGATTTTAGCTGCGGTTTGCACAAAGCTGTTGTTAACAAGAACATCCAGTCATCCTCGACATCATAGTAGTAATAATTATTATTCACGAACAGTGAATGACAAGTAAATATAACAAAGACAACACAGCCTTGCAAATCTTTAGATGATTAATGTCATGTTTATGGCGTTTTGGTAAATTATGTAAAATTTAGTATTATCTCCGAATAATGCATCACTTTCCATTAAATCTTTCAGTAATCTATCCACAGCAATAAAACAATGAGTTTTGATTCTGTCAAAGTCTATGGAGAAAAAATTACTAAAATTCCTGTGTATAAAGAGGTCTTGATGCAATAAAAAAATCTTATGTACATAATTTAAAAAATGTAACATAGTAGAAATTGTACAAAAACTCATTTCAACTGTAATTAACCAGTTATTTTATCTAAAAGGTCCATTTTAGGGCGACTACCTTTTATTTTATTTAACCATCCTTTTTAGGGCTATTACCTTTTATTGTATTTATCGGTCCTTATTAGGGCCACTACCATTTATTGTGTCTTAACGGTCCTTTTTAGGGCCACTACCATATATTGAATCTTCAAAGTCCTTTTCAGGGCTAATGAAAATTTTACAATTAGCTTGAGTTTGCTTGCTGCCATGAGTTTTAATAAAAAAGTTCCTTTCAGGACCACCTAAAAGTAAAGTTTATTTAATTAAGTACATTTATAAGTAAAATATAAACATTGTTGAGATTAATTCATAGTTATTAGTATTTTAAAAAGTGCTGCAAATGTTTTGTGGGTACAGCTAGTATAATATAATAATAGTGATGTGGGTTCTGCGTTAAATCGAAAGTCAAGTATTGCAGTTAAAAATACAATCATAAAAAAATCTGATCTGCCCGAAAACAAAAAAATAGCCTAGCCTACTGATCAAGCCTAAGGGGATATAACTCTATGGAAAGTTTTTGCAGGGTACAGCTAGCATACTAATAAACAGAATATAAAAACATTTCAGGCTTTACTTATTTTCGCAAAGTACATATTAATAAACAACATACAAACTAAACAATACATTTTAGACTTAGCTTGGTGAATGAGGCCACATTCTACTTAATACTATTTTTTATTTTATGCAAAGACTGTGAAGTAATTCACAAAGCTGTTTTTATATACTATTATAAAATCCAGGTCTGAACAGAGTTATTTAATGACTCCATGATGATGAGATGTCACCTTCACAATTTGTATCAAAACTGTGGTAAGGCAGTGTTCTCTTTACACAACCATCACAGCTTCTTAGGTGAAGGTGAACTCAAAGCGAGGGAGGATGCACACATGTCTATCCCTCAGGACTACAGCAACTGCCTTCAGTGGCTATTGTGGCAGGAAATATGATGCTTGGTAATTCTTTACATTACTGAATTTTACCTACTTCTACAGTAATATATCTACTATCTATAGACAGTTTACTGATATTTAGTTGTTTTTTTTTTTGTAAAATCTTCTATGACAAGAAATGTTACTGAAGTGGGGCCCTCTATGACAAGAAATGTGACTGAAGTGGGGCCCTCTATGACAAGAAATGTTACTGAAGTGGGGCCCTCTATGACAAGAAATGTTACTGAAGTGGGGCCCTCTATGACAAGAAATGTTACTGAAGTGGGGCCCTCTATGACAAGAAATGTTGAATATGCAACCCGGAGCTTGTAGACCAGGCTAGAGCTCATAGATCTGGTTCACTATTAAAGCATCACCAAGCCACCATTAGCTAGTTTTAAAATGCATAAAAGCTTATGTGCCCTTAGGATGACTGAAGAGTGCAGCGACAATGCAGCACCAATGTTTGTCTATGCTTTACAAAGACAAAATTAAACTTTGAAATAATTAGCAATTTCCGGCCAACACCTTGAATGATGAAAATGCACTTTTGATGATCATAGCACTAATTATGTAAAATATCAAATGGAGAAATTTAATGAATGTAGAGAAATTTACATTTTTTGTGTAAGATTTATAGCTTTGATGAATATAAGTTTACTTAGAAGAACATAACTATTTATAAGGACAATCGTTTATTGATAAATTATACTTTAAGTATGGCTTGCTGTATACCAAGGTAAATTTAAGAGATTTTAAATTTTTCTGTTTCAGTTAATCCATAATTAGTCACCTGAGCTTAAAACATCTAAACCTCATTACATAATTTGTTAATGCTAAAAGATGTAAAAATGACACTTACTAAATAATTCAACTTTAGGTTCCAACAGGTTATTTGTAATACTGCTTACAATCTGTTGGACACTTCGGCTGACATTCACATCCAGCTTCTCATGCTTTGGTGTAATCTTGTTTCTCTTTTTGCCAAAGTTGCTCTTCCTTTTCCTTGACCCATGCAGATTTCCTTTCCCATCCTTGTCTATTTCAACATCTTCAAATATGTCATCATTATTGACTTCAGGCACAACTTCCACATTAGGCCTGGAGTCTTCTTTGGCTTTAGTAAAGTCATATGTCTCAACATCACGGCAAGATGCCAAACTTTTATTGACTGTAAAAGTCTGGATCTCTTGTGACAACACTTGCTCTGTTATCACTGAGCTCCAAATATTGTTTTTTTTTCTTGTGCTATTACCGGGATTATAATCAACACACATTGACTCGTTGGATAGCAGCGGGTTGATGAATGGAACTTCAACACCTCCCGTGCCTTGAGCATCACATTTAATTGGATTACTACGAGCTCGTTTCAGTTCTGAAGGGCTTTCATCTTCACTGCTGTCAGAATCTTCTGAGTTTATCGTAATCTGAGGTATCTGTGGACGATGGCCGGGTATATTTCTGTACAAATTGATAGGAGCTGGTCTTGAGTCTTGGTGACACAGCTGGAATAGAAAATGCAATAATTAAAAAAAAATCATAATCATTAAAATTTATTTTTCAGCTTTTTTTTTTAGCTCATGTGCTTTTCAAGTTCATCAATGTTTAATTATTTTTTTTTGTGAGGTGGTCTCTAGATATACTGTAAATTCACAGACAACCCAAAAATTAACTGAGTGATTCCTACTAAGCCCTTCAAAAACTTCTCTAATATTCAGCACAGAAGAAGAACCTAATCTGACAACCACTCCACTGTAATAGATTTATTTCTTGGAGAAGTGGTAAAATAATAGCTTTACAAGCATTTACAGACCATGACAAGTAGCTTAAAATGATATCATAAGTTCAATACAGTAAACTCAAATACCTGAAATTCTAAATAACAAGAGCAAAAGATGTAAAAATTAACATTTTATAGCCATAAAATAAAGTATTGTTAGAGTATCAGTATGTATATTAAAATTTATATATTTTTGCAAGCACATGGATATTGCACCAGTGAAATTAAGTTTTAATCTCTTCATGATAAAGATTATCTGAAATGGATATTTTTTTCCAAAATATATATCAACCTCATCATTATCCGTATCTGAGTTTGTACATTCCCCATCTTCTATTTCGTTATCAGACATTTTCTTGATTTAGAATTCTTCTATGTTGAGAAAATACAATACAACACACAGACAGAAGTAATTTATTCATCACTGACCTGTATTATTGTCATTTGTTTTGTTTTTTTATTATTTTAAATCTGCTTCGTTTTTTTATTATTAAATAGATTCGATTTTTTTTCTATTTTAGTCTAAGACTGTTTGTGGGAGAAGTGGTGGTGGGGGGGGGGGAGGGGGGCTAGTAAGATTAGACTCAAACCAAATTTATAAATAAAAAGTACTAGTATACTAAATCATTGCTGCTATCGCTCCATTGATTATATACATTGATTTAAATATTTTATTCTTATTGTTCCCATCGCTGCTTCCGTCAACTCTAATCAATGGGTGGCTCTCTCAGTTGCATACAGGACGGGCGTATTTGTGTGTGCTAAAAGGGTATGTGTGTATGTGTATAATACATGTTTGTGTGTGTTATACTGGGTTTGTGTGTGTGTATGTGTGTTGTACTGGGTTTGTGTGTTAAAAGGGTTTGTGTGTATGTGAGCTTTACTGGGTTTGTGTGTGTGTGTTAAAAGGGTAAATGTGTATGTGTGTTATACTTGGTTTGTATTGTTAAAAGGGTATGTGTGTGTGTGTTTTATTGAGTTAGTGTGTGTTAAAAAGGGTATGTGTGTTATACTGGGTTTGTGTATGAGTGTGTGTTTATTATTTTCATTTGCCATCCACCAAGAAATCTATCTATTGGTCACAACCAACATGTGAAGTAATCAAATTGTCGTATAAATTGTTGATTAAGAAATAATTTAAATATCTGGTGAGCCCACACGTTGACAATCGGTGAGTCACTGGTGAGCCCACACGTTGACAATCAGTGAGTCACTGGTGGAAAGTAAAAAAAAAAACAACATTTTCTTGTATTTTATAACACAACATACGGATTGTACAACTAGTCCACAGCTTGGGCTCACTAGTAGTATAGGTGCAGCCACTGTCTGTAACATTTCTTGTCAAATTCAATTGCATAAATTCATACCGAGTGCCAAATATTTTTTTAAAATCTCATTTGTAAGAATAAAAAAAATATTTAAAGTTGAAATGAATGAATGAGATATAATGTATTCATACAGAGACACGATGTTCCCGACACTTTGCTTTCACCATATCCCCCCTCCCTCCCCCACTCTTACAAATTTGCCAGCGTCTCTAAGTACCTTATAACGGGTAAGAGTAAAATGTATCATGGGACTTGGCTATTTTATGATTTTTTTTTATATATTACTGTCATTAGTATTAAACAAATATAACAATAATCAGTGCTTTTTTTGCACCTTTTTCAATGTGGGGAAAAATTATTACTTTTCTTGTATTTTAACGTTTATTATTAATTTATTATATTATTAATTTGTTAAAATTGAATTATTTTAAAATAGCATCTTTGCAGCTGTGATTTAGCTTGCATCGAGGTGCGAACTGGTAGTTAAAAGTTAGGCGATCCTTCATTGAGTACCGGCACCTAATTTTTTTTTTACAAAAAAGAGCACTGACAATTATCAATATCAATACAAGCAAAGGGAATAATCCTAGTTAAACCAAGTAGGCAGATAATGAATGTTTATTAAACTTATTATTGGGTTTTTCTTGCCGTTGTGAAAATATATCTTTTTTTTATACTTATTTATTTGGCGATTAAAGGTAACAGTTGGCACCGGGTGCCCGAGCTGGATATATGCTAGGCACCAGCCCTGAATAAGTTTATATTATTAGACAGACATGTGGACATAACTAGGTGCCCGAGCTGGACATATGCTAGGTGCAGCCCTGAATAAGTTTATATTATTAGACAGACATGTGGACATAACTAGGTGCCCGAGCTGGAGATATGCTAGGCACCAGCCCTGAATAAGTTTATATTATTAGACAGACAGACATAACTAGGTGCCCGAGCTGGATATATGCTAGGCACCAGCCCTGAATAAGTTTATATTATTAGACAGACATGCGGACATAACTACCTTTTTTTTACTCATAGTTAACAAAATCATCAGCAAACTCTCTAAACCTGTGACCATAATTATACGAACGTTTATCATTGTGTCTGAGCACTCTAACGATGGCGACATTTTGAGATGCATTACACTCAAGGAACGTTTTAAATTAAAAAAAAAAAGAATAATCAAACAGGGAAACATGAAAACACGTCAAACTAATCTTATAACAATAGAATTCAAAAAGGGCATCTGATATGACGCACCATGACTAACTTTATATCAGAAGAGTATTAGTGAACATTTAAG
Organism: Bulinus truncatus; assembly: GCA_021962125.1. Classification (NCBI taxonomy): domain Eukaryota; kingdom Metazoa; phylum Mollusca; class Gastropoda; family Planorbidae; genus Bulinus; species Bulinus truncatus. The sequence goes on along the minus strand of JAGDYQ010000084.1, from coordinate 4,005,955 downwards.
TTCACTGCTTTGGCATCCGACCAGACAATAGAAGCAACCTGTATTAAAATACGATTAGCTGTGGAATATCTCATAGTTTCTGGTATCTTTTTGTTTTTATAAATAAATTAACATATATTACTGTAAAGATTATTGAGGAGTGCAACCTTATAACGAATACGTTATGATAAAGAAGAGCAACTGTGGTGCTTCATGGTTCATAACATGTAACGAATAACACAATATGAAATATGATAAAATAAGTAGTTAATCCGATATGCAAGAATACAACTCCTATGCAACAACAATCCAATTATATAGAAAGGAATTATCACATATTAAAATTGATCTCACTTATCATATAAATCAATATCACTTCTCATATAGCGAAAATTATCTCTATGACTGTGACTATCTCTATGACTCTGACTACCTCTACGACTCTGACTATCCTTTTCTGACTCTCTTCTCTTCTTTGACCCCCAAACTGACTCTTATATATCTTGTTTACATAAGAACTTGAACTTTCTACAAACAGCTACCATAGAGCAAATAGCCGATCATAATTTCTATAAATACAATTCACTGGGTCCAGAAATGGCCAGACTCTGACCTCATGACCAATTGCTTGACCTCGACACACACACACACCAGTGCGTTTAACACACGCAACTACACTATAACTACACTTTAAAAATGACTATTTATTTGTTTTCCAATGTTTCATTTATATTTATCATTTAAAGAAGAAAACATGAATTAATTCAACTGTTCAATTATCATGTTTATTTCTCTATAACCCTAATATTATACCAAAAAAGTGTGTACGGGAATTGTATGCAAGTGATGAAAGATACGGAAGAAATCACTAGGTTCGGCACTGATTTCATCCCTAAAGTGACTTTAAAAAAATAAAAATACATTTTTTAACGATTATTTTTCTTCTTTCTTCCAACGTCATCCTACTGCTACTGACTAATGCAACAACGAATCAGTCGGTCAGCAGCAATACTGACCAGATCTCTAACTGGACGGAGGGGGTGATGAAGATTTTTCAATGTCCGTTTTGAGGAGGGGGGTGAGTTCAAACTTTCTGAGGTAGAGTTATTACCGGGCACTAAACATAATTAGCCCATCAGTCAGGGCCCCCACAGCATCAGATTTAACTTAATGTAGGCTTTAGAGGGGCGGGGGGGCAGGCAATGTTTATTGTTGATGTCAGTCTGAATTGCTCTAATCACCACTTTTATAACTTCCATGTTTTATTTTATTTCCATCTATTTACAGAATTAAGAGAAATACACGAGGAACACGGAGAAGTCACCTGTTTTATGGGGGATTTCCGAAATCGGAACCTATCAATATGAAATTTACGAAAATTCCCGTCTATTACAAAAAAAAAAACGATTCGGCACAACGCCCATTTTACAATACAGTGTGGTTCATGTGGATGCTAACGCCAACCCGACCACCAGGTACTTTGTGGCTGTCAAAGACACCACGAGAGAGGGATTCACACTGAAATGTGGCACTTGGAGCAACTCCCTGGTTCACGCCTTGAAAGTTGCGTGGGTAGCTTTCTATTACGAGTAGTAACAATGGCACTGACACTCAAAACAGTCCTAGAAATGTAAACGTTGAAATGTAGACGTTGAAATGTAAACATTGAATTGTAAACATTGAAATGTAAACATTGAATTGTTAACATTGAAATGTAAACATTGAATTGTTAACATTGAATTGTAAACATTGAAATGTAAACATTGAATTGTTTACATTGAATTGTAAACAATGAATTGCAAACATTGAAATGTAAACATTGAATTGTTAACATTTAAATGTAAACATTGAAATGTAAACATTGAAATGTAAACATTGAAATGTAAACATTGAAATGTAAATATATTTTTTAAAACATTCATAAAAAAAATTATTGTGAAAACTTCCTAGAATTTTTCCTAGATGTCGGAATTCGATAAAATGTCTAAAGTTAATTTTTTAAAGATGGAATTATAATTAATACATTTCATTTATTAGCATCAGGAGCTATGCAGTTTACTTTTATATACAGTGATAATAAACACAATTGCAGTACATGTCTATTATATATACGTTTTTTTTATTTTGCATTGTCCTTAATCCGGCATATTGAGTCGTAAAAATGACGTAACAATGAGTAACACAGAGTAACACTGAATAACACCGAGTAGCACTGAATAACACCGAGTAGCACTGAGTAACACCGAGTAACACTGAGTAACACTGAATAACACTGAGTAACACTGAATAACACTGAGTAACACTGAATAACACTGAGTAACACTGAATAACACCGAGTAACACTGAATAACAACGAGTAACACTGAGTAACACCGAGTAACACCGAGTAGCATTGAGTAACACTGAGTAACACCGAGTAACTCTGTGGTTTTTTTAGGATGTCTGCTATTCTTCTGGTTTTTGTGTTCAGTTAAGTTTATAATGTGTTTTTAAATGCTAATGTTCTCTTACAAAGTGTTACGTTTGACAAATAAAAGTGGCTTAAGATTCTCTAGCGTTCGAAGTCATGGAATTAAAAGATGATCTAGGCAATCGTCAATCTAAGTATAAATAATGATTCAGTAAAATGATATGTTTTTAAAACATTATATTTATAAGTGTGATTTAGTTATATATGACGTTCCTTTGGTTACGTAGGCCTATCCTACCTGGCAACTGGTTAGGGTCCATGAGAAATCGGTACCCCGTCGATTTCAATATGTGCTGGATATAATCTAAAAATTTTACCTTTGGTCCCTGGTAGCGTTATAATGACAAGATATTAGAATACCTAACTACATTTCAGTCTAGTTGTTGATTACATTAACGTATGTGTGTTGGACACTCAGAGAAGAGTAGGATGTAGATGGTGCGCCAAACACAATATACAAACATTTTGAACAAACACGATATACAAACAGCACATCCGGTCCAGTTGTACTACCCCCAAATGTCTTATTGAAGACGGCTGTGTTTGTAAACATTCCATTGGCCATTAGGCTCAATTAGGGGAAGTACCTAGCTCAGTAAACATTGGCATGTCCACTGGACAGTATACAAGCAAAGAAATAGGTCTTGAAAAAATTGGACGAACTGCCAGACGGCTGTGTTTGTAAACATACCATTGGCCAGTAATTCCAGTTAGGGGAAGTACCTAGCTCAATAAACAAGAGTTGTGTCAACTTCTATGTCAGTTAAATAACAACACTTTTCGACCTAGTAGTCATAACTAAATGAATGATATACAATGAAATGCACTGGTGAAGCTGGCTATTTATATAAAAATCAAAACTTCTAGAGATTTCTAGAATTTCCCGGAACCTTCTCAAGTATTCCACGTTTTTCTAGAAGCTTCTATAACCTTCTAGAAATATATATATATATATATATATATATATATATATATATATATATATATATATATACAGTGGATTCCGCTTAATTGGGACAAATCTCAAAGAAACCAAACCAAGAAGTCAATAGTAAATTTGTATTTTTAATTGGGACAGCCGCTTAATTGGGACAAAAAGCTTCGGTCCCGATGTGTCCCAATTAAGCGGAATTTACTGTATATATATATATATATATATATATATATATATAGGAGTGAGAGAGTGGAGGAAGAAGACCATGGATTTGGAAAAGTGGATAAGAGTAGTATGGCAGGCCAGGGAACTAAATGGACTGTAGAGACAAAGGAAGAAGATATACATATATAATATAACGCGATTTATTTGTGCTGCATGTTCGCTAGAATGTAAGCAGATGTTGAAGTCGTGGTATGGACAAAGAGTACAACATGGCTCGTCGCATGGCATACATTATTTGTAGCATTGAGGAGCAAACAATTGTGCTAATGTATTTATTTCACTTCATCTCATTACGGATGGACATTTACCAGGTTGGGACATTTAGCGACATCGTCAAACTCATTGGTGGTGGAGATAAATTTGGTAACCAATTGTTAGTTCACATCATGGTCGCAGCCTGGGAATTTGGGGCCTCTGACTAGTAGGATATCACCCTTCACTTTAATTAATCAGTGAAAAAAATTATTAATTGTAATGGGGACCCCCCACCAAAAGACTTGAGGCCTCCCTGACCAGTGTCCGGGCTGGCTCTCCCACAATTTACCCCCCCCCCCCCCGGGTCATAGGTTGTGGAAAAAAAACAACAACAATAGAAAATAAAAATGACGTGAAAGTTGTAGTGACAGCAGCAACAACAACAATAGATAATAAAAATGACGTGAAAGTTGTAGTGACAGCAGCAACAACAACAATAGAGAATAAAAATGACGTGAAAGTTGTAGTGACAGCAGCAACAACAACAATAGAGAATAAAAATGACGTGAAAGTTATAGTGACAGCAATAACAACATCAACAATGGCCATTATGAACAGAGCGACAAATTACAAACTATGTAACAATCACCTAACTTTTTTGTTAATGATGTTTTTTCCCCTTACAACATGTATGAGTGGGAGAAATACCGATGAAGAGAGGAGGATGCAATATTTCTTCCAGATGGAAATCCATCAGAATGACGTCATTTGTTTTTCTCTCGCGCAAATTGACAAATGACATGTCTGTAAACTTGCTCAGATCCACAGATTTATTCAAAGGCTTATGCTGTATGGAGGTGAATTAAGAAGAAGAAAATAGTGCATTGAACTATACGTCCCATGACTAATTGAATAGTTGTGGTGCCGATAGTACCGATGCAATGGTGCCGATATATATATATATATATATATACATATATATATATATATATATATATATATATATATATATATATATATATATATATATATATATATGGGTTCTTCCTGCTGTTGTGAAAATATATAGCTTTTGATACTTATTCATCAGGCGAGAAAAGTGAAACTGTTTGTACTCGTGGCCCTTGTGTACTCTAGTCGCAGAACTAAATAAGACTATATTATCAGACAGACATACCTACCTTATTACTCATTGTCTGCATTTAGACGGAACTCTAAACAAAATGAACAACAAACTCTTTAAACCTGTTGCCACAAAAATACAAACATTTAGCATAATGTCTGAGCACAATAATGAAGACGACATTTTTAAATGCATTATATAAATATAAATAAATAAGATAATTAACAAACAGGGAAGCTGGGAAACAGGTGTATCTGTTCCCGATATATAAATATATAATTAGAAAGTGACATCTTACATGACGCACCATAAAGATATTTATAGCATAAGAGTTCACGCTAACATTGAGTTCATTTATATTGCCAGAGATAAGAGAAAAAGAAGCAGCCAGTGATACAGTAAGATAAGCTGTGCTCTGTTGGCTATATCAATGTTTTTGGTATCTTTTTATTATTATACAAAAACAGATAAATGCGTAGTAATATTTATTTGTTATCTGATATTTTTGTTTATTATTTATAGACATTAAAACATGAATTAACCAGGGGTGGGCAAACTTTTTCTACGGAGGGCCATATTGAAAACTTGATTGTTATCGGCGGGCCGCATAATATTTTGTCTACTTTTACAATTATAAGTTACAACGTATGAAAATATGAACTAATAACAATACCTATGGATGTATTTGTCATTTTATTTCACATTCACCCTATATTACACATGAACATTACATTTAAAAAAACGAACTAGATCAGTTCAATGCTACTTAATGGTAATAAGACTTTACTAATCATATTAATTCAACTAAAGTTTATTGTTACCTGTCATAATAATTATGAAGACAAATGAACATAGTTTACATACAAGTTGACCACAGAGTACATTTATAATTAATGAGAAGTATGCAACTGTTCACAATTTCGCATAATGTTTGTGAACTGTGGAACCAGTTTACTTACTGGTTGTGATTCACTTGACAGCATGTAAATTGCAGTCAGTCAACATCGATCTGTTCTTAGACTTGTTTATTTTCATACAAGAAAACGTTTGCTCACAAATGTATGTGAACCCCAATAGTGACAAAAGCTTGGCAGCAAAGTTTTTTAGTTGTGGAAATGCCATTGCTGGCAAACATCCTTAAACTCCAGCAAAAGAACTGGCTTGAACTTCTCCTTCAGGTCATAATCTGCTTGTAGGTCTTGCAGTTCTAACTAATATTCTCGGGCCATAAAACCGATTTAACATCCCTAGATTCGAATCAAGTAGTCGGGATAAAATAAAAAAAAAATACAGCGAAAACTCTAAACAAAAAAAATTACCATCGACAGAGGATCGCAACATGCATACAGGCCGCATTATATACTCTGACGGCCGCATGCGGCCCGCGGGCTGTATTTTGCCCACCCCTTAATTAAGCTATCTGGTCAGTTATTATTTATTCCTCTTTAACATTAATGTTATACTGAAAAGTATGTACAGGAACTGAATACAATTGAAAGATACGAAAGAAATCAAACTAAAAGTAAAATAGGACAGCTTCGGTAGCACCCATTTTGCCCTTTAAACTAAAGCCGAATAGTCACTGATTAGTACAATAACTATGGATGCACTGCATGAGAAATAGGCAGATGTTTGGACAGGCTGAATTTTTTAAGCCACTTGAAGGAGTTGGCTCTCAATTACATCACCACCATGTCACCGGGCCTGATTAATAGAGTGTCAGCTTTTGGGTTCACGTGGTTTGTACACACGCGCACAACCAATTAAGTTTGTACATATGATCGCAACAGTGTCAGCTTTTAGACTCAAGTGCACAACCAATTAATTTGGCCCTCCAACACAATCACAACATTATTTTTTTTTAAACCACAATCAATGAGTTGACATAAACTGTGCACTTTTAGAGGTCTTTATCTGTATTGTGTACTAAAACATGCACAGTTTGAGTGCAACATCACGTCGTTCCTATTCCACTTTTAGGTTAGGTTTTTAGCAATTAGTTAATATTTTCCCCGTCGATTTCTGTCAAGTCAGATCATTTTATTTTTCTACCTGCTAATGATGTTTACATGTTTTGCAAATGTTCTTAATTATAGATTAAGATGCAAGTGATACCATGTAACATGTATAAATAGAGGAGGTAACGAGACATGTTTACCAAACTTCATTTACAGACATCAATAGCTGGAAGAGAAAGTGAAACATGACAACAATGTTTTGGCTTTTATCAGTTTGCGTTTTGCTGTCTTTTTGCTGTGAAGCAGGTAAATAAACCAGAATGTAACCAGTTTCTTAGTTTAAATTATCACATGATTTATTCATTTGTAATTCCTTGTATTTGTTGATGTTTTTGCCATTATCGGCATCGTCACTATTTCTATCAAGAACAGTCACAGATACAAATATTTACAATTGACTATTAGGGTGAGCTCCCTTGATAATTCGTCTCGATTTGTGAGGGGGCATCATATGGCCTAACGTTTAGCATTTTTTCATATCTTTCTTTTGATTTAAGAGCGCACCATTTTTTTTTCTTCGCCCTAGGCCTTAACTGACATCAGTCTACAAAACAACAGCTGAAAATTATTTAAAACGATTAGCCGTAAGAAATAAGAGGCCAATTAAATTATATTTCTTCAAGTAACGATTCCAGGAATTATAAGTTTTTGAAATGTGTTTTACCATTTGTGGATGAGGGAATGAACATTTAAGAAACTGTATATTAATAACTCAATATTTTTATCCACATTTAAAGTCTATAATGGTGTATAAACATGGATAAGGTCTATAATAGGCTCTGGATCTTTGGAATGCCCCCCACCCCAGATGCGCCCCTTTCTACCCTCCTACATAACTGATTCTTCCCATCCCCCTCCAGCCCAAATGACTGTACTTTCCCACTCCGTCATGTGGGTCACTGTCAAGTGCCCGGACAAACCCATGCAGCTAGATGGCCATAATCTGGACTAAACATAGAGCCCAAACTTTGCAATCAGTTTTGGAAAATCATGGTGTTATGAATCTGATAATCGCCAGAAAGCTCTTTGGTTGATCTGCAGGACTTAGCCCAATCTGCATGCTGACGGTTGTGAGTTCATCTCCTGGCGTGTCCAGCACCTATATATGTCTCCCGTGGTGCCACCAATACTATTGTACTCTCGGTTATGGTGGGGGTGAAATAACAGCATTACAATTACCGCCCAGTTAGTGGTTAACAAGAGCTAAGAGATCAACATTACATCTCTAAAGTGACTTTACAAAAACAAAAATACATCTGTCAACAGCACTTTATTCTTTCTTCAAACGTCAGCCTATTGCCACTGACCTGTTCAAACGTCAGCCTATTGCCACTGACCTGTTCAAACGTCAGCCTATTGCCATTGACCTGTTCAAACGTCAGCCTATTGCCATTGACCTGTTCAAACGTCAGCCTATTGCCACTGACTAGTTCAAACGTCAGCCTATTGCCACTGACCTGTTCAAACGTCAGCCTATTGCCACTGACCTGTTCAAACGTCAACCTATTGCCACTGACCTGTTCAAACGTCAGCCTATTGCCACTGACCTGTTCAAACGTCAGCCTATTGTCACTGACCTGTTCAAACGTCTGCCTATTGCCACTGACCTGTTCAAAAGTCAGACTATTGCAACTGACCTGTTCAAACGTCAGCCTATTACCACTGACTTGTTCGCGAATGAGCCTGCCAGTCGGACTGAAGTGGGGATGATAATTTCTTACATGAAAGGGAGGAGAGTTGAGGTTTTAAGAGGTAGACGTATTTAAGGGCACTACACAAAATATGCCTACCTGTCTGTGCCCTATTGCATCAGATTGTACTTAATCAAGGCTTGAGAGGGCTATTTAGCACTAAAGAGGGTTGGCTAAGCCATGTTTATTGTTCCTATCCATAAAAATTGATTTGTTCACAATATGCGAATATTTGATCTTGTATTTATAGAATCAAGGGAAATACACGAGGAACGTGGGGAACTCGCCTGCGGCCTATATCATGGGGGATTCCCGAAAACGGAAGGCGTCGGTATCAAATATACGGAAATTCCCGTTACGTTCAAAAAACGATTCATCGCCACGCCCATCGTGCAGTACAGCGTGAATTATGTGGACGCCAACGCCGAACCGACCATCAGGTACTTTGTGGACGTCAAAAGCACCACAAGAGAGGGATTCACATTTAAATGCGGCACATGGAGCACATCTCTGGTTCACAGCGTGAAAGTCGTCTGGGTGGCTTTCTATTACGAGTAATTACAAAAGTTTGACCCATACCATTGCCACTACACTCAAACAGTTTGACCCATACCATTGCCACTACACTCAAACAGTTTGACCCATACCATTGCCACTACACTCATACAGTTTGACCCATACCATTGCCACTACACTCAAACAGTTTGACCCATAGTATTGCCACTACACTCATACACTTTGACCCATACTATTGCCACTACACTCATACAGTTTGACACATACTATTGCCACTACACTCATACAGTTCTTGAAATGTTAACACATTCTTTAAAGCTTTCATTAAAAATAAAAATAAAATTGTGAAAATTTCTTGTCATTTTATTAAATATGATGTCAGACTTTGATGGAATGTCCTAATTTAATTTAAAAAAAAAATGGAATTATAATTATTACACTTAATGTATCAACATTATAAGCTATACCTTTTACTTTGAAATACAGTGACACATAATAATTAACGCAATTGACATTAAAGTATCTTTCTCTTATATACTTACGTTTTCTCTTTTTTTTAAATTTTGTATTGTTCGTTATCTTGCACACAGAGACATAACAATGTTATCTAGTACATAAAGATATAACAAAGTTATATGACTATTAAAGATATAACAATGTTATCTGGTACATAGAGATATAACAATGTTATTTGGCACATATAGATATAACAATATTAACTGGCACATAAAGATATAACAATGTTATCTGGCACTTAAAGATATAACAATGTTATCTGACATTTAAAGATTTAGCAATGTTGTAAGGCGCATAAAGAAATAACAATATTATCTGGCACTTAAAGCTATAACAATGGCGTATCACTGCGCTAATTTTGGATTTTTAAAAATCTTCTTGTGTTTAAATGTTCCTGTGTTCAGTTAATTTAGTGTATTTTAATGGTGTTCCATTTATACAAAGTCTTACGTTTAAAAATAAATGTGGCTTAAAATAATGAAATTGGACAGGTGGTCGTGCGGTGTACAGCCCTCGACTGTCGACTGGAAGGTCCCGGGTTCGAATATCAGTGAGACTCTCTGGATTTTCTCAGGTGCTGGTGAATGTTCACAAGTCCACCCAGCTTTGAATGGGAGGACCTTAAGTTGGGGGAGTAAAGACGACTTGGCGTTTTGCTGACCAATTAATTCCTTCATAAGCCGAGTTTACTGTAACAGATAACTTTGAAACTTCATGAAGACAATGAAGACAATCGTTAGTTTAGATATAAACAAGCCACGCCGTACAGTAATGTATTTTTTTTTAAACATTAAATTTATAAATGTAATCAAACTATATAAGACGTTTTTTGGTTACATAAGGCCCGTATAGAGGGGGGGGGGGATAAATACCTGGCTATCGGTTAGGGTCCCTAAGAATTTGGGGCCCCATTGCTTTCATTAATATGCTGTATCAGGGATCTAACAATCAAGGATCAGCAGCTATTTCAACTCATTTGAAAGGTCGTTTGTCAAGACATACCTTCCAATATTCAATTTAGGAAACGAAGAAGTGAAGGCGACAATCAAATTAGAAATAGTTTCTTCAGTTGTGTCTGGCTGTTGAACTTGTACTGTTGTCCTCAATGCATGTGATAATTCAGGTGCTGCAGACGCCCTAAAATCTTCCAATAACGGCTTTTCGGAATCCCGCGATTTCTCTACTTTTTGTTTTATTGAGCCTGTACAACAATATCTGAAATCCATCTTTTCATATTAATTTAGGATAAATTTAAAAATTCACTCAGTGGCGGACGATTATAACCTAACACGAATTGCCAGATTAAAAAAAAAAACCTGAACGCCAAAAACATTTTCAAAGGTCAAATCAAGCTACAGAAGGCCAAATTAAACAAAAAAAATTAAAATCGGAACATGCTTGTGCTTGTAGTCAAAATGTGTGAATTTTCAAATACATTTATTTATGTCAATATAAATAATTAATGTATACTTAACTTGGATTTAATTAAGAAATAAACCTGTATGGCATTGTCAGTTAAAATAAAAAAAACGTATTATTTTGCCCCCTCTGGAAAAATTCCTAGCGACGCCCATGGTCATGTGTCAATCGAAATGCTTTTCTCATTAGGTGAGACAAAATATACAATATGTATATGTCAATTCTCTATCTACAATATACGTATAATCGTTACCAGTGCTTTTTGTCTGGCGGAATGCACCGGAACGGCGTTCTGGCACCTTTATTATGTAGACTTTATTTACTGCGTTTCTGCTTTCTGGATATCGTTATGCGTCTCAGAGCTAACTGCCGTATATCTGATCTTTCGTCGATAATTGTTGTGGATGGATTCATTTGAAGTAATATTATAATAGATTGTCTAAATCTAATTATCGTTCAGTGCGTCCATTATTTCTATCAATAGTTAGATCAATAGTTTGATCAATAGTTAGATCAATAGTTAGATCAATAGTTAGATCGATAGTTAGATCAATCGTGCGAGACGTATAGATTTAATTTGATACATGTTTTATATATTTCAAATTATAAATACAAAAAAAAAAAAGTTTTGGAAATGGCAATAAAAAACAAAACACAATATAATTTTCATTACATACAAATAATGTAATAGTAATGTTTTGTTATTAAAATGTTACAAACGATTGTTATTTAAAAAAACCCAGTATTTTTTAATAGTATTTAATCTAGATAGATAACGTATAGGTACAAACCACTCAAGTTATTATTTCTAGCGCATAATTTAACCGACACACTTTTATAAAATACAAAAATAAAGGATTGGATATGATTTACATGTGAAGCTTGTAAACAAAATAAACAATACATAAACCTGTCTGCTGTCATTGTTGGTAACTAATGAACACAGCCATATTGTTTACATAGTGATGATATTACTTCCTGTAGATACCAATACAACTGTAATTAACTCCCGAGTCTAAAGCTCCAAAGTGGGTGTGTACATTACTTGACCCCACGCAATAGACTGGGGCTCCACTACTTCCTGGACATGTACTTGTTGTGTAGGTCAACTTTGTGTTATCATAATTATTATTATATTCACTGACTTTGTGATTGTCCATCAACTGACCAACACTGACCTGTTTATGATACCCATGAGGATGTGATACTATAAATGTCAACTTGACATCATATTTATTATTGTACTTGTTGAATACTTTACACCTGAGATCTGACCTTTGTACCGACATGTTGTACAGTTTATCTCCAAGTGAGTCACATGTCACATATTTTAAATGACACCAGTCTGCATCAACATCTACATCATAGATACTGACCTTATCAAGACTGACCATCGGACTATCTTGTCCATCATGAAACAATTTACAAGAAGATTGGTTAGCTTCAATGTCATCGTAAACCAAATGTGCGGATGTGGTCACAAAAATCTCCCACCAGATATTGTTGGGTTTGTCTGAATGTTGACATTTTGTACATGGACATGTTCTAGTTAATGCATCAAAAAAGCTCAAATATTTTTCCCCATTTACATTCAATTCATCTCCAGCTGAATCAACTCCACATCCATCAGTAAACTTGTACACATCTATCTGCCCAGTTCCAAGTCTCAATGTTGTTTTGTTTTCCATGTTATAGAAAGGATATGGAATATTTGTGTCCAGGTAAAACTCTGGTCTGTTTGGACTGGTCATTTTAACATCTACTCTTACTGTCAGGTCAGCTGTGGCCTTAATCAACTCATACAGGTCAGGGTCTCGATATACTTCTGGTAGATCTGTTAGTGTGAATGTCTTAAAAGGTATAAACTTTGTATGACCTGGATTCTTTTGACAGTCCACAACATGTTTATGTAGGTCCGCTTCTCCACATTCTGACACCTGAGTCTCATGGTGACCTGTCGATTAAACACAATAGAATCATTAGTATAATTGTTAGTTAATAGTAAATCATGTAAACAAATAACTATATATTTATATATATAACATGTTTAAATAAAAACTCACCTTTTAATCTTTTCTTTTCAACAATAAATATAAGAAAATAAAACAAGAGCATTTTTGTTCAAATATACAGATATACTCACAATACATTTCATATTGTATATAAGAAATGACCACTGACTGACCTATGCAGTAGACAGAAGTATTTATTTTAGAAAAAGTCAGCATACTGTAATAAATGAAAAAAAAAATATTTGTGTTTTACCTTGATCGAAAGTACCTGATTTCACCTGCTTGAAGAAATAAATATTTTATTTTATAGTATTTTTTTTCTCGTTTAATAAATCGGATATTTCTTCTACGTTATAATGTATGTGATTTAAATTCTATGTACAACCTTTGTAAAAAAAGATGTGTGTGTGAAGTCCATGTAAAAATGAGATTAAACCTCATAGACCCGATAAACCACTAATTTGACGGTTTTTATTATGGTGCCCTTCTTTCATCCCCAACTAAAGCCGATAGTGCTTTGGTCGTGGAGGTTGTATCCAGAAGCAGTTTTTATTCTAATATTTTTTTATATAAGTTTATAAAACTAAACTGTCAGTGAAAATGAAATTTACGTGATAGCCATTTCGTAGCATTGGCTATTATACACATTTACTTACAACTATAGTAGTATTGGCTATTGTACAAATTTATTTACAACTATAATAGTACGTCACAATTTGTGTTTGATTCTAAAGTAAAGAAAAGATATAACGAAAAATACGAATTATAAAATGATAACAGGAAAAGCAAAAAAAAATGTTTTCCATTAAATCCTGTAAGTAGATCATATACCGTCAAAAAATAAGAATACACATTATATATTCAAAAACAAGACAGTCATGTCGAAAATTAAATAAATTCATTTCATGTGTTTGATTATTAGGACTTTACTTACCTTAGAAATTAAATAGTCTTTTTAAAAACCTTTTTTGTAACTCTAAACAATAATAACACACAGACAACCCAAAACAACTTTCTTGATGTGCTATCAAAACACATTAGCCAGCAAAGAAAGCCAAGGCACAGAATGCAATGAGTCGGCCGCACTTTTCAGATTGGTAGGAGGGCGCCAAAACATGTAACTCGCACAGGGCGCCACAGTAACTAGCTACGGCCCTGCCTCATCATCAACATTTGGGTAGTTTTTGTTTTGGTATCGAAAGGACGGAGATAATTAGGGCAGGCTAATGCCAAAAACAAAACAAAAAAAAAGAATATATTCGTGATGGGCATTAAAGTAAGAAAGACTGTGCAGATAGACCAGGCATGGCCAACAGTTTTTAGTCACGAGCCAGAATTGAAAAAAAAAAAATTTTCGCGGGCCAGGCGTAAAAAAATACCAAAATTTTAAACAAAAAATGAACAAAATTTTATTATGAAAATATAAATAATGTAACAAATACCTATATATAATATATAATAATTATAAATTTAACATTATAATAATAAATACAAAAATTAAAAAATGAGCAAATTTTTATTATGAGACTATAAATGATATAACAAATACATAGAAGTATATATATATATATATATATATATATATATATATATATATATATATATATGAATAATTATAAATCATAGGTAACAGCAAATATCTATACAGAATAATACAAAATAAACATTTTAATAATAACAAATATATTATAATAATGAATTAGAAATATTGAGGCGGTTTACCTCGTTTATAATCTTTTTAATGTCAGGTTCAATTTCTGTGGTGGCTAATCTTAATACAGCCTCCAAATGTAAATCATTTAATCTCGACCTTGTAGGACTTTTATTGTGATTCATTAATGAAAATGTCTGTTCACAAATATAAGTTGAACTAAATATTACTAAATATTTTTTGGCAAGATTTTTTAGATTTACATATTTTTTACTATCCAATTGCTTATAAAAATTGCACAAATTATCTTCCTCTTCTCGATATTTATCATGCAATAATTGATCACACTGTAATTCAATTGATTCTTGTTGAATGTCTGGAGAAGCTTCCTCAATATTTGCAGTAAATGGATTTCTAACAATCGACAATATTTTATCTATTCTGTTAAAAAATTCGAATCTGTTTTCAAAATCAAGTCGTAATGCCAGAATATTTTCAGTATACATTTGAGCTTTTTCTTTTAAGATTATTGCGGAAATGGTCTTTAAGGATGGGAAATGCAGTGCTCGATTTAAGGAAAAACCAGTGCCGGGGATGAAAAAAAATATCTGCAGAGCCGGGGATAAATGTCATCCCCGGCGGGGATGAAAAGAAATTCTGCAGAGCCAGGGGTAAATGTCAAAGCCGGGGATGACAATTCTCAGTGCCGGGGATATCCACAGCATCCCCAGCGGCGGTGAGATGCCAACAGTTTTTTTGAGGATCTCCAATTTACAAACCATGGACAAGTAACTATTTTATTTTCATAGCGCCTTCGATTTGCATCTTAGACAAAACCAACAAAAATAATAGAAAATTTGGTGAATCTTAATTAACATAGTTTACGTTGGTTCAAACAAATTTGAAGCGGCACATTAATAGGACAAGTAATGAACTTATTTTTAACAAAAAATGCAATTTTTGTATTTATTCTCTGTTTGTTGAAATCAAATATTCCATTATTCATATTTGTCTCAGTTATTTAAACAAATTATGACGCTGTTCCTTAACTAATTATTTTGTTGGTTTGCCAGAATGTACGTCGCAGGCAGAATGGCCTCCGTCTTTTAACCACATTGTGGCACACAACTTTGCATCAAAACATTGAAGTGGTGGACCATTAATTTTAATAAACAGCAAGTGTTTGATGGTTTCGACATCTAATGAATTGCGAAGAGATGTGTGTCAAATTCATTGCACTGAATCCTCTCTCGCACTCTGCGCTAGATATTGGCAGAACATCTAATCGATTATAAAAATCATTAAGTTCTGTCTCAGCGTCATGGCCATCCTTTGTCATGCGAAATCGGTGTACTATGGCTGAAGTATGACATGCTTCAATTGGTATACTATGGCTGAAGAATGACATGCTTAAATTGGTGTACTATGGCTGAAGTATGACATGCTTCAATTGTTGTACTATGGCTGAAGTATGACATGCTTCAATTTTTACAAATTTGCGAAGTTCTATTATTTCACGATCTCCATACAACATAAGTTCTTCAGATTTTTTCAGCCAGTTTGCTTTACATAAAACTATCTGCAAACAACCGGACGAGTGTTATTTACAGAGTTTTTACCAGACATAGTGTTGTGTAGTTCAAATCAGCTGATTTTGTCTGTGTTTTTCATCTAATATTTGTAGTAATACTAAAAAATCAGGTCCATACATTATGCTTATCTTAAGAAAAAATCAGTGCCGGCGATGAAACAAATTTTCTGCAGAGCCGGGGATAAATGTCATCCCCGGTAGGGATGAAATTAATTAAAGCAGAGCCGGGGATGACAGTCCACAGTGCCGGGCATACCCGGCGGTAAATCGAGCACTGGGGAAATGATCAAATTTGCATTCAGCAAGATTTATGGGAAAAAGTTTAATTTTAATGGCTTTTAATTTCTGCATTAAATCATAAGCAAATAATTTTTTTTCCTTGTAAACTTGTGTTGAATTTGTTTAAATATGTGAGGATGTCTAGAGAGAAAGCCAAATCACAAAGCCAATTTGGATCCGTTAATTCAGGAAACTCCTCATTTTCTTTGAGCACTAAAAAAATTCGTATTTCCTCTTGAAGCTCCCACACACGCTTTAATACCTTTCCCAAGCTCAACCAACGGATTTTATTGTAGTACATTACATCGGAATATGTGGTATTAAGTTCTTCAAGGAAATCAATGAATTGCCAATGATTTAATCCTTTGGCTCTTAAGAAATTTACTAATTTTACAACTATTTTGGTAACATGATCGATTTTTAAAACATTTTTACATAGGCCATGTTGATGAATAATGCAGTGTATTAGTATAATTTTATGATTGGGATCGATTTCGAAAA
Source organism: Bulinus truncatus (assembly GCA_021962125.1). NCBI lineage: Eukaryota > Metazoa > Mollusca > Gastropoda > Planorbidae > Bulinus > Bulinus truncatus. The sequence goes on along the minus strand of JAGDYQ010000084.1, from coordinate 3,988,835 downwards.
TTTTATCTTCAATGCATTTAATCACTCCAATATTTTTTCCTGTCATGTTTGGTGCTCCGTCTGTTGTAACACTCACCAATTTTTTCCAGTCAATATGGTACTTTAAAAAACACTTTTCAAATTGAAAAAAAATGGCGGCCGAAGTGATATTAGCAGCAAGTAACAAAATTAATTCCTTTTTAAATTAAGAAAGCAATTGCTTTTTTAATGCGATGATCATAAATATCCAATAAACGAATTAATATTGCAAATTAACTTCCAAGCGACCAAGTTGTTACTAACAAGTTTGCTACTTACGGAAAGCATTGAATGAACTGGCGTACTGTTCCACTTCATATACATAGATTATAGAGTTTGTAGTGTGATTATAGATAACTAATAAGCACGAAAAGTTTAATTCATATGAAAAACCAAAAATATCTTGAATTTACTTGATTAATACTATCTAAAAGTCAGGCAAACGTAAATATTGAAAAATTACTCGCGGGCCGGATGTGGCCCGCGGGCCGTATGTTGGCCATGCCTGAGATAGACGGTCCTATATTCTCGGTATCAAAAGTCTTGTTCAGTTCGCGGGAAGATCAGACCAATAAAATAAATACAATGTAATTACAAAATATTATAATAAAACATTCATTCACATACAAAGTTTAAAGTTTACCTGTTTGGATTTATCTGGATTCAGGACCTTTGACGAACTCGTACCCATTCTCAGAATGTATTTTTCCGATTTAACTGTATAAACAAAGCCTTGGGCAATGTTTGGGAATCTACCGTTAAATTAGCACATACTTTTAAATTTCTGATTATAGGCATTTTTCAAATAGAATGAAAAAATAATATTGTTTCCTTTTTATAGATCAATAAATGTGTATGCACAGACAAAAAAAAACAATAACCATAGATTGAATCAAACGTATTCTGAAGTAGATGTCTATCAACGGGAATTTTCCTTATAAGGCTAGTTGACGATAATGTCTATCACAATGGGTAATTCCAATTAGCACTGTCACGTGACGAATATGCCGGACATGTTTAAACTTGATTTATTAAGATTTTCAAGTTTATCCCATCAGAAAATTGAGCCAGTATAAAGTAGTAAGATAGTCATGTTTAGAATGTTAGAAGACTACAAGCCTACTTGTTGACTACACTTTTTTATAACATAGCAGCCATCTGGATAAACAGTCAAATGAGACTCAAATATTTATAAATTTATATCAGCAAAACTTACCTTTTAAGTAGGGCTGAATTTACCATTAATAATGCTACCTCCGTAGGTCCTAGACTTTATTAAGCCCTTTTTTTAGTAGCATTAATACTGCCCTGCTGTAATGAAGCTAACTGGCAGCAATGAAGAAGAAATTGTGTGTTCTCTGTTTCAGACAAGCAATGATCATATTGTTGCAATGACTGACGTTATGTGACCTGTTAGCAGGCCCGTAGCGTGCGGAGGGGGCCAGGGAGGCCGGGCCCCCCTGCGTTTTGTCTGGCCCCCCGTGCTTATTTGTTCTACTTAGAAAAAATGTATTACCTGCCCCCCTGCTATTGCCTGGCCCCTGCTGTAGAATTTTCATGCCACGGGACTTTTTTTTTCTCTACGTAAATCTGGTGCATGACGTATTTCTAAATATAGATTAATTCAGAGCTGCCGTCAATGAGAGATAATTAATTACAGAGCAACATGTAGAGAAATGTTCTTTGACAGTGGAATGTATTTATGTTACTTTAAGCTACACTTAATGCCATTTTTGCTTACGTCCAGCATTTTGTTTCTTATCACCCAGCTGCAGGGCTCGATTTACCGCCGGGGATGCCGAGGCTATCCCCGGCACTGAGACCTGTCATCCCCGGCTCTGCTTTAGCTAATATATCCCAGCCGGGGATGAAATCATAGACATTTATCCCCGGCTATGCAAAATTTTTTGTCATCCCCGGCAGTGGTTTTTTTCTTAGATCGAGCACTGCCCAGCTGTCTAAAAAATTAGTCAACATCAAGTTAAACTTCGAAAAATTAAAAATGAAGATGAATACATGCTATTGTTTTCTGATATCTGTGTGTGCGTGCATGCGTGTGTTTGTGTGTGTGTTTGTATACGTTTGTATGTGTTTGTGTGTGTTTGTATAAGTTTGTATGTGTTTGTGTTTTTTGTGTGCTTGTTTGTGTCTGTGCTTTGTGTGCGTGTGTGTGAGTATTGTAATTGTTTAATTCAGTATAAAAATTGCAAAAAAATTAATTATAAATCTAAAGCATTAAAATAAATTTAGCTAATAACACATGTTGAAGTGTCATAGTCTTAATGTAATAGCTTTTATCGGTTTATTAAGTAAGCCTTGATTAATATTAAGAGATGGATAGAAATGATCATAGCACATTGTGTAACCTATACATATTGTGTAGAATTTGTCGACACTAGCGACGAGATCTTTGATGGCATGTAATTAACGATAAGTCAATATTAAAGATACATCTTGATTAGGTAGTAATTTGTACTACTTTCTGGTTAGGTTAACTTTTAAGTCATAGTTAAATTGAAACTACTCAGAATAAAATTGACATCCATAATATATACTGAAATATACCGAATAGTTTCGAAACAAAATAAACCACTTATTGAGATCTTTCTATTCTGCATATATTTAATAAAAAAAACCGTCATAACTCTACAGACAATGAAATTTTTAAAAATATAAATAATTTCCATCCAAGATGGTGCCTATACAAGGCCTACTCCATTTGTCTAATTCTGTCCACGTTATAGTTGTGACGCAATTAAAATCTATGTCTATGTTTCACGGAAAAACTAAACAACTAAAATATTCCCCGTAATCTATAGTCATTTTAAAAATATATATTTTTAGACAATGTGTTATCTTAGGGATTTCCGATTTAAGGTGACTAAAATAAAACTTAGTTGTTTCTTATCAATAGGAAGTTTGATTTACTTACTCTGTTTTCATTTGAGCTATCTCCAGCCCCGTAGCCAAGGTAGGGGGCACAGGGGGGTCCCCCCCCCCCGCTAGGTATGGAGTGCCACCCCCCTCCCGCTTAAAAAAGTAGAAAAAGAGTAAAAAATAAAGAAAAAGTAAATGTGCCCCCTTGCTGGGTATTGGCGACCCCGCTTACTTTGACCTGGCTACGGGCCTGGCTATCTCGATAGGTTATTGTTGATCATGTAAACATTGAGGAGGAATTCTGTAAACTGAAATATGTGACATGTAACTCGCTGAGAGATAAACTGTACACCATGTCGGTACACTGGACAGATCTCTCGAGGAAAGTGTGGGACAAATACAAGAATAAATCTGATGTCAAGTTGACCTTTATAGTGTCACACCCGTATGGGTGTCCCAAACAGGTCAGTCTTGGTCAGCTGATGGACATTTACAAGGTAGTGTAGGGGCCCCAGTCTATTGTGTCGGATCTGAAAATAGACATCATCCCAGTTGGGCATTAGACTTTTGACTTAACTGCAGTGGACTTGGTCTGTATAGGCAGTAAATAAATATGTAAAGACAGCTACGTTTTTGTTATACTAATTACTATTTGTCCGTTATCCCAATTGAAAGTAAACTGTAGTGTTTAGTTTACATATTATTGTGACGATGATACATGTATATCACAATAAAGTTTTAGTGTATGTTGGATTCTTGTCTTTAAAAACAATAAAAAAATAAATTGAACTTGTCAAGCTATAAAAAATATGTATTTATTTAATGATAAAGTAAAATAATAACATAGCGTTGTTACATGAGAAATGACATTACACTGCTTAGTAGTTATCATATTTAATTAGTTTAATAACATTTATTTAATGTGTATTCTTATATCAGATTATATGCCGAATCAATTATTTTATATCTATTCATTATTTATTCCCGGGTTTTATTTGCTTACATTGCATTGTGAGTAATATATAAATTATGTACCCTTTTAAAAACTGATTTTGTTCTGTTGTTTACCAGTACATTATTTACCTTTTTTTCAACTTAGTTATTCTTGCTGATTAAATCGAGTGAATTGATACTTTGTTGTTATTGTTTAAAATTATTTCTATTTTTCATTCATTGTATTCATTTTGTATTCTTCAATATTTTTGTTGAATTTAAAAAAAAAATAGGCTAGTAAGTTATGTCGCGCATCTAAAAAACGTTTTAATATCTAAATTCAACCCTTGAGTACACATCCATGTCAGTATAAGAGCAGTAATGAAAGTCACTTCCTGCTCAAGGGGAGCATACCAGATAGTGTAGTATAAGAGCAGTAATAAAAAGCACGCCCTGCTCAAGGGGCCTTTAGGGGTTAAGTGACGGCTCGTTTAATACGGGGGTACCTACAGTTTAGTTTTCTTTGTAAGTGTGAATGAAAGAAAGTAACCATACAAACTGTTCCATTAGTGGTTTATAGCAGGGATCCTCAACATTTGTCACGCCACGGACCGTCTATAAATTTCACCGCGGACCGCTGTGGGGAAGGTGTGGACGGGATGGGGGGCGTGGCTTTACATTGCCACTTTCGCTCACAGACTCTCGGCTCCCTGTTAACCAGTCGTCCATGGAAAGTCGCACAGTCCTGAGAGAAATACACCACAGTAATTAAAAATTAAATACGTTAATGTTTCTGGGCTGCCCAGTACCGGTCTGTGGATTGGGGGGGGGGGCAGCGGCACTGGTTTATAGGTCATGTTGAGTGTTTAATTTAACATAAAGAAATGTGGAACAGGAATGAGCAAACATTTTGACTCTCGGGCCATTGTGAGTTCGTAAATTTGACAGGCGGTCGGATTAAACAGCCCGGCTTGCTGGATTTAGCCCAATGAACTATTTTCCCCATGACTGCGTCGGTAAATTTAACATAGTAAGATATTTATTACACCCAGGTAGTGACCATTGACGAACCATTGCTCAAAGGTAAGTGGTATTTTTTTTTGGACATTTCATTACAGAGTAAAAAGTTAAATTCACAGGGTTAACATCATATATGAGTATTTCCGTTTTTTTTTTTTTAGGATACTAAAATTTAAATAGAATTTCTTAGGCCCATGATCATCAACAAACAAAACCAGACAAAACACAAAATATAGACATTTAGAGCAAACCCTTTAAAAATTATCAAGACTTCAACGAATTAGAAAAACACATTATGTAAACATTTAAAGCTAACATAAAGTACAAACATTAAAACAAACTCAAAACTAGAAGATTAAGAACAAAACAATTTTTTGTTAATATTTTTATATAAAATGATATTATGATATTTATTTACTTTGAATTGTTAAAGAAAAAGTTAAGTTCCCTTAGCCTTAATTAACCATCTTATAGAATGCATTGTTTCTATCACCACAGCATATAAAGGGATTGTGTAGTTAGCGCAACGCCCAACAGCATTTACTTTCCCAGCTTAAGTCCGAGGCTTCCAGGTTGTCAGTCAAGCACTCTACATCTATCGGCCTTATGACATTCAAAAAAAATAAATTGTTAACTTAAATATTCAAATAATTACATGTAAAGTTTGAAAACTAATAAACATGGCAGCCATCAATGTCAGTCAGCTAATCAACACCGCCATCTTGTTTGTTTAGAATTAGATACTGCTGACATCACTTCATGTAGAGACCAACACAACTGTAATTAAGTCCAGAGTCTAAAGCTCCATTACCTGACCCCAGACAATAGACTCTGGCTCCACTACTTCCTGGACATGTAGATGTTGTGTAGGTCAACTTAGCGAAATCAATATTTTTATTACACTCACCAAACTTGTAATTGACCATCAAGCGCCCAATACTGACCTGTTTATGACATCCATGAGTATGTGACACTATATAGGTCATTTTTATGTCAGATATTTTCTTGTATTTGTTCCTAACTTTCCTCCAGAGATATAACCAACGTAACTCTATGTTGAACAGATTATTTCCCAAAGATCCACATGTTACGAATTTTAAATGATATGTGTCTCTCTCAATGTCTACATAATGAACACTGACCTTATCAAGACTGACCACTGGACTATCTTGTCCATCATAAAACAATCTACAGGACGTGTGGCTGGGCTCAATGTCATCAAAAACTACATGTGTGGCTGTGACCACAATAAACTCCCACCAGACGTTTCTGGGTTTGTCTGAATGTCTACATTTTGTACATGGACATGTTCTAGTTGATGTATCAAATAAACTCAAATATTGTTCTCCGTCAACGTTACAGTCCATTCTAGCGGAATCAACTCCACGCCCATCAATATATTTGTACACATGTATCTCTCCAGTCCCAAGTCTTAATGTTGTTTTGTTTCTCATGTTATAAAAAGGATATGGAACTTTTGTGTCTGGGTAAAACTCTGGTCTGTGTGGACTGGTCATTTTAACATCAACTCTAACTGTCAGGTCAACTGTGGCTTTATTTAACTGGTACAGGACATTATCTTGAACTTTTTCAGGTAAATCCTTAATACTGAAAAACTTAACTGGTACAAATTGTTTATGATCTGAATTCTTCTGACAGTTTTTAAGATGTTTATGTAGGTCAGCTTCTCCACCTTCTGACACCTGAGTTTCATGGTGACCTGCAGACTCAAAACAATTTTAAAAACTTGGTAAAATTGTTAGTTGATTGTAAAATATATACATTAATAAATATATCTGCATTAGTAGCTTAGGACTATTTTTGTTCGAACATTAATGAAAGGAAAAATAATGTTAAAATACAGATATATTCACCATAGAGATGAAAGTGTTGGTTTGGAATGACCACTGATTGACTTGTGATTTCATCTAGATAAAATGGACAATATATTACATAAAACATGCTAAAGGAATTCCTCAAAATATCTCAATATACTAACAATAAAATTCATTGGTTTTACCTTTAGACAAAGAACCTGAATAAATAACTTGTCTTTTCTCTCTGGATTTAACCTGAATGAATAAAGAAAAGGTCTATTTTATTATACGGTTTTGTATTTCGTATGGGACGGGTGGTCGTGTGGTTTAGAGGCGTGATCTGAAGATTTCCCTGGGCCCTCACCGGAAATCGGACCAGGTAACTTCAGGTCGGCAGTCGAGCGCTTTACCGCACGCCCATGTTTCATTAACCTCGGCATATGAAGGGATTGTGTGGTTAAGCAAAACGCCCAGCCGCCTTTACTTCCCCAACTTAAAGTCAGGTACCCATTTAAAGTTGGGTGGATCTGGGGACTTACACCAGGACCTGAAAAATTCCTAAGGTTCTCAGTGAGGTTTGAACCCAGCACTCTCCGACAGTCGAGCGCTATACATTGTTTTATGATGGAAAAAAGATCCCAGTGGTCAGTCTTGATAAGTTCAGTTTTCATTATATAGACATTGAGAGAGAAACATGAACCGGTGTGAGATAAATATTATTTTACTATGTACACGTCTTGGTGTCATTAAAGCCGTGCTTCTAAGAAGAACTATTGACCAAAAAAAAAGTTCCATTAGCCCTAAAGAGTCATCGGGGCAGATAAAGTGTAGAATTCAACTAAAGTCAGGTACCCATTTAAAGCTGGGTGACACTTGAATGACGTTTTTTTTTACCAGTACGTGGAAAATTTACATGGTTCTCACAGAGGATCGAACCCGGAACTCTCAGGTCGACAGTCGAGCGCTGTAACCACTCAACCATCCGTCTATCAACTGACTATAAACATATACATTAAAAAAACATATAAAATGAATACTTCAACACGTTATTCATGTAGCACAATAGAATAAGTTTATACATAAAAAAACAGAATAGAATAATCTAATGTAATAATAGTATAATAATAGTAGGAATGCAGAATTCGAAATGGCTTCTTGTCTCGATTTGATACATGTTTTTTTTTATTTACACTCTTGAATAGTTTCCGCGGTTTTTAAACATTTAATCTAAAGGCTAAATGTGAGATGATCCATTTAAATATTTTTTTTCTTTATTTTTTTTTTAATTTCTACATCATATTGTATCTATAAAAGGTAAAAAAAATACACATGATAAAATCGGATCTGCCCGAAACCAAAAATAACAGCCAACTAATCAAACCTAAGGCAATATAACTCTATGCACAAATTTTGCAGGGTACATCTAGTAATAAAATAATAATAGTCACATGTAATGTACTCACCTACATCCTAGCTATTACATTCATAAACACAACACATGCCATAAATAACATAGTCATCAAATTTCTTCCATTTGTACTCTGGACTAACACGCCTTACATAAAATAATCATCCATTCTTTAGAAATTTTTAAGATTATTTTCATTTCTCTTACACAGAAAAAAAAAAGCTACAGAATCTTTGAAATATAATATCCGATGGTTGCATCTATAAAAATAAAGTAAATTAGTTTTCATCATCACTGCTGCCAATGTAATTCTACCCATTATGTACTGTATTTAAAAAGTTCTCCTAGATAATCGTTAGAAATGAATAAAGTTTTTAGAATATAAATATTCGGCGAATGTTTCTAAAAATGATAAAGTTTTGAAGAGTGTAGGGAGTGAATTAAATGCAGGATAAATACAAAACTATTTACCTGTTTTGATTGATCTGAATGCAGGATCTTCGACGAACGTATCCCCATTATCAGAATGTATGTTACCTATTTGGTAGCATTCATTTATTTATATTTATAACTAATTTTCTAGATCCTAGATTTGAAGATAAAAGTCAATATAGTAAGAAAAATAATTTCCGATTTTTATCCGATTTTTATCTACTTAACATATTTAAACAATTACTGATTAAAAGTTGCCACCATATGTAGACCAAACAGAATTAAGTTCAATTGGCTTTGGTGAACTATCCCAATCTGGCGTGGGTTAGGTCACTGTAGGTCAAAGGAAAAAAACGCACGTAACCTACTTCAAGTATTTTTTTTTCTATATCGTCATAGCAGAATCAACATAAGTTGTTATTTGCCCCCCCCCCCTGGAAAATTTTTGCCCCCCCCCCCTGGAATAATTCCTAGCGACGCCCATGTACATATATATATATATATATATATATATATATATATATATATATATATATATAGATTATTTCGATTACATGTACTTTACTTTAAGCTTATACATTTACCGGCTTACAATACAGCCTAAAAGTTTTGCAACTAGGATTTAGCCTACAGTTATGGATGTCTGAGTCGCGACCTTGACCTTTCGTTATCAGGACTGTACTGGTTGTAATAGACCAGAGTCACATTAGTAAATACTGTAAAAAAATGATTAAGAGGTAGACGGTGGTCAACATTTTAATTTAATTTACCGAGTAAAATGTTTGCATAGAATTCACATAACATGAAAAATGTCTGCAATAAACGAAATTTGACATTGTTGCATTAATTGACCAATAAACGTTAGCTAGCAAATTTTAAACAGAGTCAATCGAATACACAAACATTGAGGAAAAACACAATACACATAATTTGAACTAGCATTGTTTACCAAAATTTACACCCAAAAACAATATACAAAAAATTTAGAACGAACAAAATATTTAAAAAATCACAAAAACACCATTTATAAGCAGTCAGGACAAACCCAAAATACAAACATTCATATAAACACAATATACAAACATTCAGAAAAAATAAAATTTGCTCACATTTATAACAAACTTTGGAAACAAATATTTATTTAATTTGTATTGACCAAACTAATTGTTCAAACATCCAAATATTTACATGTGAAATTTGTAAAACAAATAAACAATAAACATTTTGTTTGTTTACATACAGTGGACATTACTTTCAGGAGACACCATCACCACTGTAATTAAATCCAGAATCTAAAAACTCCACTGTTACAATAGATGACACCATGCACAATAAACCGAAGCTCCACTGCTTCCTGGACATGTACTTGTTGTGTAGGTCAACTTTGCGGTATCAAAATTGTTATTGTATTCACTCACTCTGTAATTGTTCACCAATGAACAGCACACACTTGTTTAGGATACCCATGAGGATGTGACACATATAAGAATAAATCTGATGTCAACTTGACCTTTATTGACTGACCACTGGACTATCTTCCCATCATAAAACAATATACAGGCCATCTGGCTGGCCTAAACGACATCGTAAACTTCATGTTTGGTTGTGGACACAAGTATCTCCCTCCAGACATAGCTGGGTTTGTCTGACTAAACACATTTTGCACATGGACAAGTTATGACTGAAGCATTAAATTTACTAAAATATCTTTCGCCATCTGAAGTATTACGTTGGTTTCCATTTCTATCAACTCCACACCCGTCAGAAAATTTTCTAATTGGTATCTGTCCAGTTCCAAGTCTCAATGTTGTTTTGTTTCTCACGTTATAGGAGGGTATATGAGACTGCTGTGACTGGCCAAACATCTGGCCTGTAGGTGCTGGTCATTTTAACATCCATTCTTACTGCCAGGTCAGCCATGTCTTTGATGAGCAGGTACATGTCACGATCTTGATATTCTTTATGTAAATGTTTAATGCAGAATACTTTTATAGGTGTAAACATTGAATGACAAGGATTTTTTTTCAGCTAGCCAGAAGCTCATGAACTTCAGCTTTTCCACTTTCTGATTCTTAAGTTTCATTGTTACCTGTATAGTAAATACAAGTATATATATATATATATATATATATATATATATATATATATCACCGTATAAGTGAAATATTATTTCTGAATTGAACACTGAATTACTAGTTGATTGGTTGATCTGTTATTATAAAAAAATAATTTATGTTTCACTTTTTGTAGGCAGGCTGAGACATTGAAATCGACACGCACGCAAAAAAAAAAGAAATAATACTACGAAATATTTCATTTATGTTTACCTTCCATTGACATTTCTGATGGTCTGATTCGCTTGCTTTCTATGGAACTCAACTGTTTGATATGTATTATTTCTACTTTGAAATTTTATGTGAAACGCCAAGTCCCCCCCCCCCCCCAGCTTTAAATGGGTCCCTGACATTAACATGAGCTAGAAAAGTAAAGGCGGCTGGGCGTTGTGCCAACCATACAAACCTTTCTTCTGCAGTGGATACTGAAACTAATGAGCTCTACCCTTCTTCTGCAGTGGATACTGAAACTAATGAACTCTACTCTTCTTCTGCAGTGGATACTGAAACTAATGAACTCTACCCTTCTTCTGCAGTGGATACTGAAACTAATGAACTCTACCCTTCTTCTGTAGTGAATAATGAAACTAATGAACTCTACCCTTCTTCTGCAGTGGATACTGAAACTAATGAACTCTACACTTCTTCTGCAGTGGATACTGAAACTAATGAACTCTACACTTCTTCTGCAGTGGATACTGAAACTAATGAACTCTACCCTTCTTCCGCAGTGGATACTGAAACTAATGAACTCTACACTTCTTCTGCATTGGATACTGAAACTAATGAACTCTACACTTCATCTGCCCCGGCGACCCCATAGGGCTAAGGGAACTTTACTTTACTATACTAGCTTTCTATGAGTTTGTATCTAGTGTATATTGTACGTTTTAGACTTAGGCAGTGTATAAATATTACGAATGAAAGATGAGGCCACTTCATGTCTTTTTTAAATTGTACTTCTAGAAGAGGTTTTTTTCCCCCGAATAGCCCAGAATTGTTAAAGCTGTTGGACCAAGATAAGTTGTGCCCCTCTTATCAGACAAAACCAGTAGCTAGTAAAAAAAAATAGCTATAATCTTACATTGTCCCGTATATTCTGTTTGGTCGATACTAGTGTGTATAGTGCAGGGGTCGGCAACATTGGGGCTCTTTCGATGTCAAATTGCGGCCTAATCAAATACCATAATATTGGAAAAAAAATTTTAATGGCTCTTTAAAATCTGAGAAAATTGTAAATTATAACTTTTAGCTCTTTCATCTCAAAAGGTTGCTTACCCCTGATATAGTGGACTGGGGGTAAAAAACGGCAACTGTTTACAAAAGGTTTTATTTGCATTACAAAAAATGTTATGTACCACAGAGTATAGATTATAACAGAATGCAAATCCTCCTTTAAGATCACAAGTGTCGATCAATTATGTCAATAAGATCAGTAGCAAACGAATCACCGGCGCAGCCAGGGGCTAACTCTAAAAATGCCACTCTGACCCTTTTTTTAAATTTAAAATCCAAAACATTGTAACAGTCGAAAAACTTGTTAATATATTAATGTGCTTTAGAATGTGAACATGCTTGAAAATTCGTATTTTTCAGTGTTTTGTATTCTTTCAATCTGCGATTGTGCCATTTTAGGCAATTTATAAAATGTATCAGTGTAGTAAAAGCATTAGTTATTTTTTTTTAACTTTTTTTTCGAGTAGATTTCTCAGTTGTTCTTTCTTTTTTTTTTTTTTAAGATTTCATAAAAATTGATATTATAAAATAAAGATATTGTTAGTTGCGTAATAAGAGAAAGTGGGCAACATGACATAAGAACTTGTAGGATTGGCCATTGTGATGACTAAATGAACTGGTGGTATTGCATTGCGTGACACATTGAGAGGTTTGTAATGGTAGTGGACAGAATAGTAGACATACAGCGAGGGGACGGATTGACGTGAGACACCAATATCAACAGTTGGGAGGGGGGTGTCAATATGAAGTTAATGTGAAGATAATATGAAGTTAATATGAAGTTAATGTGAAGATTATGTGAGCAAAATATGACGTATAGAGTTTACTAAATGAATTGCAATGAATTATTTTTAAAAAAAACTAAATTAATATTGCAACGTTGAATCAAACGGTTTTACTTAAAAGGTTCTGTGTCCTGGGTTTCAGTTTTAGGAGCCATACCATTCTTTGACAACAGGGGGTTTTCTGTTCCAGCAACTGTCAAGCTATTTCATATATTATAAATAAGGGTGGAACAAAATTCCAAAAGGAGGCCCTTTAACAGTGGCCACCGTTTATGAATTTTTTTTATATAACCTCAAACAAGGAAACGACAAGAATTTTTTGATTTACTCTTTTCAACTTCTGGAAACCCAGCCATATTATGTGACACGTTGAAGTCCAGGCCAATAGTACATTTCATGTTGATACGTAATTTTAATTACAATATTACGCTATCTGGGTAACTAGCCTTAGGCTCACTGCGACCTTAACCAGGCATGCCTTTGTGTAACGTGAAACAGTTTGAGGTTAAATTATTTTCAGCTCTTATCGTACATTTATAATTAGCATTCTAAAAATATCTTCTTTAAAATCTGGAGCCAAATAAAAGGTGAAACAAAAAAACAACAACAATGCAGTGAGATAAATTTGAAAAAAAAAAATTACTGTAAACACGATTTTAATCAGGCATCAAAATGAAAACAGGAGACACTTTCAAAATAACACTTCATCTTAAGAGACATCGTTTATATGTGTGAAATGGTTGTTTTGTGGCTTTAAATATAACTTGATATTGATTACTGTAATAATACAATTAGATCCAGAAATGAAACAATATTAGTACATTAATAAATAAATGACTTTACTAGGGAGCGACCGATAATCGGATCGGTATCGGACCGATATTGGCACTATCGGTTAATATCGGATCGGCCGATTTTTGTAGGGAGCGACCGATAATCAGACCGATATTGGCACTAACGATTAACTATCGCACCGGCCGTTTTTTGGCTGCCGATACATTTTATTTTCACAAATCTAGTTACACTAAACTGGTCTTGGTTTACAGAGTTAAAGTTTACTTACAGACTTCCAGTTAACTGTTCACCTGAGTGAAGTGATTTACTGATATAATTAAGTGTTTTTAATTTTTCAAACTTTTTTAAAATTCTGCTACAAGTAAATTCACTAAAAATTACAAAGATTAACGAAATAAATTATTTTAATTTCATCACAACTTTCACAAGTTAGTGAAGTTACAATTACCAATTAATACATTTTTACTTTTTTAGTTTGACATTAATTATTTACAACTTTATCTTACTTTTCTGTTTGTGTACCAGTAAAAAGTAAAAACGACAAATTTTTTGTTATAAGTTTAATTTTAAACAATAAACATGCAGATTTCTGAGATTATGCAGGCATGGTTTGTGTTTCTGACTTCGGTCTTCCGGTCTGTCTTTTCAAAACTCTTGTTCTTCTAATCTTCTTTATCTACAAGACACCCTTTCATTAATAGCCAAATATCGGTATCGGTGAAAATGCTGGGGTAAATTTTCGATATCGGACTATCGGTAAAAAGGCATATCGGTCGCTCCCTAGACTTTACTATACCAATAAAAAATAACACCTTCTTCATTACTGAGACTCTTATGCAATTGATTTCTTTTGGTTTCTCTTTGTATTGTTTAATTACCCAAAACTCTCATTAATTTAGTATAATCAATAATTTTATTATTGATTAAATATTGTAACAAGGCCTGATATTGCGGGGTTAGCTAATGAAAGAGGAATATTTAATTGAAATGAACAGGTGAGGTTTTCTGTATAGTTTATTTGTTCTTCTTCCAAAAACTCCTATTGTATATTTGACCGTATCAAAATTCCCTACTTGACTTAGTAAACGTTCAGTGATACCAGATCGAGTCTTTGGATGCCGAACTTGACACAACGTGGAAACAGCTCTGGAACGCATTTCAACAAAAATAAAAACCTTTTATTCTAGCAGGGTTGATAACAATACTCTTAAATTGTATCGTCGATACCGATACCAATACTTCATGAAAATAGTATCGCCAATACCAATACAAATACTCAAGCAAAAATGTATTGCCAAAATCGATACCAATACAATACCAATACTTTTGAGAACAACAAAATGATTTTATTTAAAATATAATGAGTGCAGGGGTTTCAAAAAAAGTAAAAACAATAAAATACAACTTCAAAGCACAATTTTAATGCTAATCACTTCATTACTTGGCAGCACGTAAGAAGACCATCATTTCAAAATAATCTTTGCTTAGCCTAGAAAATAAAGGCAAAAATCACGCCAACTCAATGAAAACAGGCGCTCAACTGCAGCAATAGCCGTAAGTCCAGTGTTCAGTTGCAGGTATAGTTTCTCAATGCTTGGGTAAGTTGCTAATGACAGCATATCTGATGGGCTATCTTCAAGATATATGTCTACTTCATCAGAGCTGTCACTATTAAACAATTCGTCCTGGTTCTGCCGCCGTGCAAAAAAAAAATCTGTAGATTCAGATCTCTGTACTGCTGACTGTACTGAAGCTGCACCACCCTGCCGAGTAAGTTGAGTTTGGAACTGCACTCGGTGCACTGCAGGCACCTTTAAGGTTTTTACAACTGCTGCCTTGTGATCCAAGTTGACTTGGTGGGGAGGTGGGTGGTGTTAATATTGATAGGGTTGATGGCTATGATTACTGGTAGTGATTGATTTTATGTAGATTGCTTTTTAAAAAAGTGTTAAAATCGTTATTGTGTTTCTGCAAATAGCTAATAGTGGCAATAGAAAAGTGGCAATAGAAAAGTATCGGTATCGAGTATCGAAAATATTTCGTTTAAAATGTATCGGCGATATACAAATCAATACTTGATACAAAAAGGATCGGCAATACAGCAGCCAATACTAAAAAAGTATCGCGGATACTGTATTGGCCGATACCGATACTTCGATACTAACAACCCTGTATTCTAGTGACATAACTGTTTGTAGTATTGAAGTTATGTGTTCATATGTCAATTAAGTATAGCATTCATAATAAAGAATTATTTGGAATTCCCCGAAGAGTTGACTAATACAGTGATATTAGTCGTCTCCTTATACTGTAATTAATGCGAAAAATTTTGGAATTACCCGAGCGAGGGTAGTTTACATATCGTGAGGTGTATGCGTTGTATTTAAGGATGTTCATGGCAATGAAAGCCAAATGTTATTTTCTATTACAGTATTACAACGCACACCGCACGATATGAAAACAAGCTGAGGGAATACATGCATAGGTTAGACGATTATGTATTTATAGACGACTATGTAGCCTATTTAAAGAAGATGTATTTTTTTACATTTGTTGTGGAGATAAAATAAGATAAAAATCATTAAGTGTTCCATTGTTGTTGCTGTTTTTTTGTAGATCATTTCTTTCATCCCTAAACCTAATCCTTTATTTCATCCCTAACACTAATCCTTTATTTCATCCCTAACACTACCTTTATTTCATCCCTAACCCTAATCCTTTATTTCATCCCTAACACTAATCATTTATTTCATCCCTAATACTATTCCTTTATTTCATCCCTAACCCTAATCCTTTATTTCATCCCTAACACTAATCCTTTATTTCAACCCTAACACTAATCCTTTATTTCATCCCTAACCCTAATCATTTATTTCATCCCTAACCCTAATCCTTTATTTCATCCCTAACCCTAATCCTTTATTTCATCCCTAACCCTAATCCTTTATTTCATCCCTAACCCTAATCCTTTATTTCATCCCTAACCCTAATCCTTTATTTCATCTCTAACACTAATCCTTTATTTCATCCCTAACCCTAATCCTTTATTTCATCCCTAACCCTAACCCTTTATTTCATCCCTAACCCTAATCCTTTATTTCATCCCTAATGCTAATCCTTTATTTCATCCCTAACCCTAATCCTTTATTTCATCCGTAACCTTAATCCTTTATTTCATCCCTAACCCTAATCCTTTATTTCATCCCTAACCCTAATCCTTTATTTCATCCCTAACCCTAATCCTTTATTTCATCCCTAACCCTAATCCTTTATTTCATCTCTAACACTAATCCTTTATTTCATCCCTAACCCTAATCCTTTATTTCATCCCTAACCCTTTATTTCATCCCTAATCCTAATCCTTTATTTCATCCCTAACCCTAATCCTTTATTTTATCCCTAATGCTAATCCTTTATTTCATCCCTAACCCTAATCCTTTATTTCATCCCTAACCCTAATCCTTTATTTCATCCCTAACCCTAATCCTTTATTTCATCCGTAACCCTAATCCTTTATTTCATCCCTAACCCTAATCCTTTATTTCATCCCTAACCCTAATCCTTTATTTCATCCCTAACACTAATCCTTTATTTCATCCGTAACCCTAATCCTTTATTTCATCCCTAACCCTAATCCTTTATTTCATCCCTAACACTAATCCTTTATTTCATCCCTAACCCTAATCCTTTATTTCATCCCTAACCCTAATCCTTTATTTCATCCCTAACCCTAATCCTTTATTTCATCCATAACCCTAACCCCAAACTCTTTTATTTTTTTCTATTTGTTAGGTTTAATCTTCTCATCCTAAACTTGATAACCCACTTGAGGCACCTGAAAAGAAATTAGTTTCAACTTCAACGTATCAACTGGCCCCAACTGTCATCGAGAGCCATTACTATGGGCGACTGATTAGGGCCTTCACTGCTATGCTATATAAGAGGCCTATCTTACTAATAGTTACGGACTACAACGATAAACAATAGACTGGTGAATGCGAACAAATAACAAAGATGGAGGCGATTGGATGAGAGAAACCATGACTGTAAAACGATAAACAATAGACTGGTGAATGCGAACAAATAACAAAGATGGAGGCGATTGGATACAGGGATTAAAAAAAATGAGGCACGCGCTCACCATATAATATCTAATGTGTGATGTACACCACGTTTAAATTAAATACTTTGAACACTTAAAAAGTATAAAAATTAACGAAAAATTATATTTAAAAAATTAAACTTTTATTTAAATGACTTACACCATAATATATATATATATATATATATATATATATATATATATATATATATATATATATAAGTTTTTATTCACTAGATCAGCGTTTTCCAAGGTGTGGAATTCAAACCCCAGCCCCAACGATTATAGGAAGAGTTGGGGAGAGATAGAGGGGGGTGTTACTCACTGAATGTGCTGAGAACATCAGGTACGAAAACAATAAAATGAGAGAAACAATGACTGTAAAAGCTATACATGCATTTTTTTTCAACAATGGGTAATTAGTATTTTGAAATAAATAAAGAGGGTACATAGATGTCGAAAGTTTGGGAATCACTGGACTAGAAAATGGCGTGGTCGCCAGAAAAAAAATGAAACAGTTAATGTTTATTCGCGCTCATTCTTTTTTATAGTCCATGAAATGTATTTCAATATTTCATTGATCCAAGACATTTTAATAAAAGAATATTTTATAAACAATTATTTTTTACATATTTATCTCGTTTATTTTATACTATTAGTGCAATGTCATTTTTGGAATTCCCGATTACTCCGTTTGTTTGGATTCATTGACAACGCATGAAAATATTCAGATAGAAACAAGTTGTTAATGTATTGGCCACATTTTTCATAATTATTCAAGGTAAGCATGTTAAATATGCATTGATAATTTGTAATAACGAAAACTAAAGATAGTTATACATTTCCATTTTTATTAACGGGACATAAAAAAATCAGACCATAATCGGCCACATAAGCAACATTGAATGGAACTGTAAAAATGTACATACTTTTTTTGTTAAATTTTTTATTTATTTTTTTTTTCGCACTGTAAAACATTTAAAGAAAATACTGGCAAGGTACTCCCTAGTCTGCAAATATTACTCAACTAGGCCGTACCTCCCCACCCCAAATGACGCCCCTGCATGTCCACCCAGATTATGATATGAGTTTTACAATTAGCTCTATGTACACATATTTGTTAGTCATTTGTTTAATAAATCGTTTACGTTCATGTCTTAATTCTATTGTCATTAAAGATATCCATTGTGTTTGGAAAAAATGGGGAACTGGCACTCTAGGCTACAAGTGGTCAAAACAGTTAGTATATTTTTAAATTATAATTTTTTAATGAATATATATAATGTTTTATAATTCAAAATTTGAGTGCTACAAAAATTTTAACTTTGTAACACAACAATATTATTACAGAATTTTTTTTTGCACTTTTGCTTGTTTTATATATGGATTTTATAATATACCTTGTATCATGAATTACAAAATAAATTATAAAAGATACAGATCCCAAGATGACGTGTAAATATTGCATTGCTAATTTTTATAGATTTTCTTAAAAGATAATACTTGCATCTGTGAGGGTTGGTGCCATGCACAGATTATATATTATACAGATAGCACATCACTATATAAATAGTCCTCAGTTTTGTGTTTAAAAACTCTCGCGCTATTGTTGTTAATCCCTTTTGTTTCCAAAGTCGCTTTCCATTCACAAACACACACACACACAGACCTATTGAATCCTATTTTTATATTTTTTTTTCAATTCATGAAATATGAATTTCAATTTGATTTTTAAATATAAAAAGCGATAATATATTATTTGATTCATGAGTGGGCCTACATGGTTCTTAGGAGCTTTACATATATAATAAACATTTCTATTCAATGAATGGACTGATGAGTGTAAATATCATTAATGGCGGCGATGTAAACATTGTTTCAAAACGAGGCTTGCGCAATCTGTATAATATCTAATCTGTGGTGCCATGTGAATTATAATCAGTGCACATCTAATAATGGTATTGCCATCATTTAAATCATGTTCTATTTACTATAATTCTCAAAAACTTTAAAACTAAAAAAAATAAAACGTAGGTTTATTTCAATCAGATTCATGCAGCTGCTGTGAAAGATATAACGATCTTTAAAGATGATATTTACCTAATAATTTCACATTTTTAGTTTTAATATATTTTTAATTCTTTTCATTTTAGACAACTTCATTCTTTCCTATTTCGTCCTTTTTGTTTGCCACTCTGCTTTTAAAAAAAAAAAATGAACCCTTACGTAACCGCTGACATTAAACAAATAAATAGCTAAACATATTTACAATTTTATTGAAATTACTTATCATCACAAACATACATTTAAAGGTCAAAAAAATTATCTTTAATAAATATTTTTTTTAATTTCATCTTTCTCTAGTTTTATTCAAAATATAAAAGTGTATTGATTGATATACAACTGTTATTCAAAGGTAACTTTTGTAGATGTGAATAGTATTTTAATATTTTATTCCACATTCGATACCTAACATCAACATGTAGAATATTTACAAATTAGTTAAATGGTCTTGTTACAGGTGAATCAGCTGTTCAGACAGTGGCAACTGATGCCGAGGAATATCAGTGTATGTTATAAAGTATTAAAAAAAAGATATATATTAAAAGATTAATATAACGAGTAATTATAAATCCACAAGATTATTTTATTTTCTTTCATTTTTTTTTTTAAGTCCATAGATATTCTCCATATATGTAACACACCACCATTCTAATTATTGTATTGGTTTTTTTTATTCTACATGTCAGAATGAGACTCAGGTGTCAGAAGGTGGTGAGGCTGACCTACATAAACATTTTGTTGGCTGTCAGAAGAATCCAGGTCACAAAAAGTTTATACCAGTAAAAACTTTCAGCATTGAACATTTACCTGAAGGTTACCGTGACCATGACCTGTTCGAATGGATAAAAGCTGCAGCTGACCTGACAGTAAGAGTAGATGTTAAAATGACCAATCCACTTAGACCAGAGTTTTACCCAGATACAAATGTTCCATATCCTTTCTATAACATGAGAGACAAAACAACATTGAGACTTGGGACTGGAGAAATACATGTTATCAAGTTTATTGATGGACGTGGATTTGATGTGCCAGGAAGTGAGTTAGATATTGTTGGTAATGAATATCGCAGTTTCTTCGATAAGTCAACCACAACATGTCCATGTACAAAATGTCAACATTCAGACAAACCCAGCAATGTCTGGTGGGAAATTCTTATGCACACAGCCACACATGTGGTTTTTGATGAGATTGAGGCCAGCCACACGTCCTGTTCATTGTTTTTTGACGGCCAAGATAGTCAATTAGAAACTCTTGAAAATTTTGGTGTTGACGCCATTAAAATTGATGAAGACAAGGGCGCGACATGTGAGAAACTAGGTGAGAAACTTTACCACATGGATATACTCAGGGAGGACCTATGGAGGAAAGTTTTAAACAAATACAAGAACGTATCTGATGACATGTTAACATTTATAGTGTCACATCCTCATGGCTGTCCTAAACAGGTCAGTGTTGGTCATTTGATGGATATTTCTGAGATTAGTGAACATAAATTTGATCTTAATCTGACAAAGTTGACCTACACAACATGCACATGTCCAGGAAGTAGTGGAGCGGCAGTGTATTGTGTTGGCTCTAGTAACGGCCATGTACATAGTGGTGCCTATAAACGTGGACATAAATAATATCATATTAATGTGATACAAATGTGACTTATTAAATGGCTAAAAATTAATTTCACCATTTGAATTTTTTTTAAATGTTCCTCTTTTTTTTTGAGATTATATTTTGATAATTTCTTTGTATGCTTTTTTTAAAAACAAAGTAACCATTTCTTTAATACTTTTTTTCCTTATGTATCAATAAAGTCAACAAATCTTAACGTAAAACGTACAGGGAGTCAAAAATATGGTTGATGTCAAGACAAGGCAAGAGACGCATTTATCATGTTCAATAACATGAAATTCCGTAGAGCTGTTATTTAATTCCGACAGTTTAACACTACTCTAAAGGCAGTCCTATTGTAATTAAGAATATAATATTTTTTAGTTATTCATAAAAAAATGAAACTTTAGGCAATGCACTTACATTTTGACCACAGTGCAGGCCCGCCTACAGTGGCTGAGGGCAACTCTGAGGCCTCAAGATGGCGATTTCGAAACTGATTGTATACATTTATTTCGTTGTTAAATTAAAAATAAAGGTCGCTAGATGTGTCTTCGTATTTATGGCTTGTCAGAGGGCCCCATATTTCCTGGCTGTTACCCTGCACAATGTGAACATGGATTTTTATTTCCTCTGTACGTAAACGTTTATTCTTCTCAATTTTAGAATTAACTCTACAGCCTACAAATCATTCTTTTAAGTGGTTGTCACATTGGTGGACCGTCAGATAATTGTTTGTCCGAGGCTCTGGGGGAGGGGGGGGGAGAGAAAAGGACAGGGCCAGATTAAGGCTGCGAAATTTAGGTCCAATCTTTACATTCTTTGAGTTAACCTGTTTGTTACAACTTCTGTCAGCGATTTGTTTCCCATGAAACCTGCATCAGAGCCACGCCCATCACTATATTTGTACACTGTTATCTATCCACCTTCAAGGGTCAAGGTTGTTTTGTTAAAGAAAGGATATGGAATATGGACAACATAACAAGAAGAATGGAAATCACTTCCTGTTCAATGTGAGTGTACTGGGCAGTATAAGAGCAGTAATATATAAAGCACGTCCGGATCAAGGCTCATATACTGTTTAAGTGATGGATCGTTGAATACCGGAATGGTGGTGGGGGGTACCTACAGTTTTGGTTTTCTGTGT
Organism: Bulinus truncatus; assembly: GCA_021962125.1. NCBI lineage: Eukaryota > Metazoa > Mollusca > Gastropoda > Planorbidae > Bulinus > Bulinus truncatus. The sequence continues at coordinate 3,966,482 of JAGDYQ010000084.1, read as the reverse complement.
ACGTGGGGATTAAAGAAGGTAACCATACATACTGTTCCATTACTGGTTTATTGCTGTGGTCCCCAACCTTTTTCTAGTAGCGGACAGGTCAACGTTTGATAATTTCACCGCGGCCCGCTGAGGGAAGGGGTGGGGGGAATGGGGATGTTGATTATTTTTAGATAGTTTTGATTTACAATGCTTATAGGGTCGAAGATATTTCATGCCATCGTTTCAGGGACTTTCAATACACACTCAAAGTAAGTAATGTCGAGTTTTTAGCTTACCGTAAAAAACTTACTCGCTATTGACCCGCACGTGACGCTCTCCATTGACCCGCACGTGACACTCTCCATTGACCCGCACGTGACACTCGCCATTGATCCGCACGTGACACTCTCCATTGACCCGCACGTGACACTCGCCATTGACCCGCACGTGACACTCGCCATTGACCCGCACGTGACACTTGCCATAGAACCAAAAATGATCTCGCCCTAGATACCGCGTACTGCCAGAGCCAACTCTGTATACAACTATATATTCTACAATTATTTATAACAATTTATATAACAAATTATTTCATGTTTTTGATGGCTTGGTTAGCTCCATTTATGTGCCTTGCCATTCGATGAATGTTGTTGAATGCGTCTGTCTAATCATATCAATAAATATGATATTCAAAATATTAAATTACATATTTGATTTTCGAATAATTTTCTGAAATTGTTCAGTTTGTATTGAAATGTTTCATTGTACTTCCGTTGACATATATTGGCTTTGGCCGGAGGCAAATAAATAATATTGACAATCTAGTAAGTTGACACTTCACAAAAGATCCATTCATCTTTTAACTTTATTAAAAGGGAACAAATCTAAATCGGGACTTTAACAATTTGGAATTTGAAATATTTCCAGAGCTGCTATTGCAACGAACGAAGTTAAGATTATGAGGATTTATTGTACCTAAGTACGGTAGATTACGGTTGTTATGAAGATCATGCAATAGATCCATCTATCTTTGAAGTATTTTTTTTAGATTCTTATGAATTTTTATCTTTAATCACGACAGATGCCTCCGAGCATGTGGTACAAGAACAACAGATGCTTCCGTCCCTACACAAGTACAAAAGATGCCTCCGTCCCTACACAAGTACAACAGAGCCTCCGTCCCTACACAAGTACAAAATATGCCTCCGTCCCTACACAAGTACAACAGAGCCTCCGTCCCTACACAAGTACAAAATATACCTCCGTCCCTACACAAGTACAACAGAGCCTCCGTCCCTACACAAGTACAAAATATGCCTCCGTCCCTACACAAGTACAAAATATGCCTCCGTCCCTACACAAGTACAAAATATGCCTCCGTCCCTACACAAAAACAACAGAGCCTCCGTCCCTACACAAGTACGAAATATGCCTCCGTCCCTACACAAGTACAACAGAGCCTCCGTCCCTACACAAGTACAAAATATGCCTCCGTCCCTACACAAGTACAAAATATGCCTCCGTCCCTACACAAGTACAAAATATGCCTCCGTCCCTACACAAGTACAAAATATGCCTCCGTCCCTACACAAATACAAAATATGCCTCCGTCCCTACACAAATACAAAATATGCCTCCGTCCCTACACAAGTACAAAATATGCCTCCGTCCCTACACAAGTACAAAATATGCCTCCGTCCCTACACAAGTACAACAGAGCCTCCGTCCCTACACAAGTACAAAATATGCCTCCGTCCCTACACAAGTACAACAGAGCCTCCGTCCCTACACAAGTACAAAATATGTCTCCGTCCCTACACAAGTACAAAATATGCCTCCGTCCCTACACAAAAACAACAGAGCCTCCGTCCCTACACAAGTACGAAATATGCCTCCGTCCCTACACAAGTACAACAGAGCCTCCGTCCCTACACAAGTACAAAATATGCCTCCGTCCCTACACAAATACAAAATATGCCTCCGTCCCTACACAAGTACAACAGAGCCTCCGTCCCTACACAAGTACAAAATATGCCTCCGTCCCTACACAAGTACAAAATATGCCTCCGTCCCTACACAAGTACAAAATATGCCTCCGTCCCTACACAAAAACAACAGAGCCTCCGTCCCTACACAAATACAAAATATGCCTCCGTCCCTACACAAGTACAACAGAGCCTCCGTCCCTACACAAGTACAAAATATGCCTCCGTCCCTACACAAGTACAAAATATGCCTCCGTCCCTACACAAGTACAAAATATGCCTCCGTCCCTACACAAAAACAACAGAGTCTCCGTCCCTACACAAGTACGAAATATGCCTCCGTCCCTACACAAGTACAACAGAGCCTCCGTCCCTACACAAGTACAAAATATGCCTCCGTCCCTACGCAAATACAAAATATGCCTCCGTCCCTACACAAGTACAACAGAGCCTCCGTCCCTACACAAGTACAAAATATGCCTCCGTCCCTACACAAATACAAAATATGCCTCCGTCCCTACACAAGTACAAAATATGCCTCCGTCCCTACACAAGTACAACAGAGCCTCCGTCCCTACACAAAAACAACAGAGCCTCCGTCCCTACACAAATACAAAATATGCCTCCGTCCCTACACAAGTACAACAGAGCCTCCGTCCCTACACAAGTACAAAATATGCCTCCGTCCCTACACAAATACAAAATATGCCTCCGTCCCTACACAAGTACAAAATATGCCTCCGTCCCTACACAAGTACGAAATATGCCTCCGTCCCTACACAAGTACAACAGAGCCTCCGTCCCTACACAAGTACAAAATATGCCTCCGTCCTACACAAGTACAACAGAGCCTCCGTCCCTACACAAGTACAAAATATGCCTCCGTCCCTACACAAGTACAAAATATGTCTCCGTCCCTACACAAGTACAACAGAGCATCCGAACCTGCACAAGAACAACAGATGCCTCCGTCCCTACACAAAAACAAAAGAGCCTACGTCCCTACACAAATACAACAAATGCCTCCGAGCATGTGATACACAAGTACAACAGATGCCTCAGTCCCTACACAAGTAAAACAGATGCCTCAGTCCCTACACAAGTACAACAGATGCCCCCGTCTCCTTATTGAACTACTGGACTAGTTTGTTTACTATACTAGGAACTTTACCTTATTCAAACTACTTGACTTGGCTTTGTTTACTATACTAGGTACTTCCCCTTATTGAAACTACTGAACTGGTTTGTTTACTATACTAGGTACTTCCCCTTATTGAAACTGCTGGACTTGGCTTTGTTCACTACGCTAGGTATTTCTCCTTATAGAAACTACTGGACTAAGGTTTGTTTACTATACTAGGTAGTTCACCTTAATGAAACTGCTGGACTTATTGAAACATGGTCAGTGTCCAGAATATGCATGGTTATTGTCCTGAATGTACATGTTCAGTCTCCAGAATGTACATTTTTTGGCTTTTAATACGACAATTCTCAGTTTAAATAATATTGCACTTAACTTTGTTTTTATTTTTTCTTGTACTTTAGTATTTTGCGAATTGTGCATGTTGGCCTAAATTAACTCTTTAATGCTAATAACTAATTAAATTCTTTTTATTTAATGACTCTGAAATTATTTAAATATCTAATATTTAATCATGATCTGCAGAAAAAAAATAAATATACATAAAGTCTCATTAATAAAATTCCCATAAATTATAAATATGATACAGCAATCGACTGTCAACTCTAAAGGGTTCAAGCCTAGGATAGTCCCGCCTTAATCAGGTCTGATCCCTATCTCAGATTTAAAACGTAGAAAGTAACAGCTGGTCAATGAAAGGGCCACATAAACCCACCGAGCAGCCATAAATACATACAACAGATGAACCCTACTCCATCGGACCCTGAAGGTCTGTATAGGATTTACATTCATGTATATAGCATTAAGTCAAACATTTATTACATATTTCTAAATCCATATAACTATATTTCAATGAATGTTGATTAAAAAACCAGTAAACAAATATTTGAACCAAACTTTTCAAATAGAAAAGTTTATCGTAAAAAAATGCATAAATCAACAAACGATTATGGCTAAAATTTCATCAGTTTAATAAACATGTGTTTGTAGAAATAAATATTTGAAATTCGAAGTCTGTAAGTAAAATCATATGGCGGTCATCAAATATAACTCACCCATTAACAGCCATATTGTAATTTTTAGATACAGACGACAGCTGACATAATTTCCTGTGTGGGAAGTCCCTATAAGAATCACATGAAATCTCTTAAATCTTTTAACCACTAATGGGGCTGTTTTTATGGTGCACTTCTTTCATCCTCACCATAGACGAAAATGCAACAGATTTTAAGTCACCACGTGAGATATAGCTGGGACATCTACAGAGGCCTGAAAGATCGAACCAGGAACCCTCAGGTCGACAGTCCAGCTTTGTCGCACGACCAGTGGTCCCCCTACCATTTCATGTAGAGACCGACATCACTAAAATTAACTTTACAGTCCAAAGAACCGCTGTGAAAATGTTCTTGACTGGACCCCACACAATGGACCTTGGCTCCACTACTCCCTGGACATGTACATGTTGTGTAGGTCAACTTTGTGGTATCGTGATTTTCATCATATTTGCTCACCTTGTGGTTGTTAATCAACAGACCAACACTGACCTGCTTATGACATCCATGCGGATGAGACACAATAAAAATGACATCAGACTTTGACATAAATTTATTGAAAACATTTTTCCAGAGAACAACCCATTTAGCATCTATTTTGAATAATATGTCTCCCAGTGAGTCACAGGTCACACATTTCAACACACACCTGTCTGCCTCAATGTCCACATTATATATATTAACCTTATCCAGACGGACGTCTTGTCCATCGTAAAACAATCTACAGGACGTGTGGCTGGCCTCAATGTCATCAAAAACCACATGTGTGGCTGTGTTCACAATAATCTCCCACCAGACATTTTTGGGTTCGTCTGAATGTTGACATTTTATACATGGACATGTTCTGGTTGACTTTATAAAGCAGCTGTAATGTTTTTCTCCGTTAAGATTAATTTCCCCTCCTCCTGCATCAACGCCACGCCCATTAATAAACTTGTACACTGTTATCTGTCCGGTTCCAAGTCTCAATGTTGTTTTGCTTCTCATGTTATAGAAAGGATATGGAATAAATGTGTCCAGGTAAAACTCTGGTCTCTGCGGACTGGTCATTCCAACATCAACTCTTACTGTTAGGTCAGCTGTGGTCTTGATCAACTCATACAGGTCATGGTCATGGTAACCTTCAGGTAAATGTTCAACGCTGAATGTTTTAACTGGAATAAATTTTTTATGCCCTGGATTCTTCTGACAGCCAGCCAGGTGTTTATGTAGGTCAGCCTCACCACCTTCTGACACCTGAGTATCATGGTCACCTGTTATGAAATGGAGGTCAATGAACTAATTCTCACAAAATATTATTAGTATTTGTTGTTTTTTTTTTTATTGTGGTAAAACTTATAATTTTTTTTAAAATCCCATCATCCTATGCACTAAAAACTTTAACAGGTCGCAGGATTTCACCGAGTCCGCAGACAGTGATGTAAACTTTAAGACGGATTTTTCTTTTTATCGCGTTACACGAAAAATTTTATTTATCTATCAAGAATCAACCTGACTGAATTGTCACGTGTCATGGCGAAAAATTTGAGAACATACAACTAAAATACTTGACAAGAGCTGGTCAATTCAAATCACTTGACAAGAGCTGGTCAATTCAAATCACTTGACAAGTACTAATCAAGTCAAAAAAATGGACAAGAGCTGGTCAATTCAAATCACTTGACAAGAGTTGGTCAATTCAAATCACTTGACAAGTACTAATCAAGTCAAAAAAATGGACAAGAGCTGGTCAATTCAAATCACTTGACAACAGCTGGTCAATTCAAATCACTTGACAAGAGCTGGTCAATTCAAATCACTTGACAAGTACTAATCAAGTCAAATCAATTGACAAGAGCTGGTCAATTCAAATCACTTGACAAGTACTAATCAAGTCAAATCAATTGACAAGAGCTGGTCAATTCAAATCACTTGACAAGAGCTGGTCAATTCAAATCACTTGACAAGAGCGGGTCAATTCAAATCACTTGACAAGTACTAATCAAGTCAAATCACTTGACAATAGCTGGTCAATTAAAATCACTTGACAAGAGCTGGTCAATTCAAATCACTTGACAAGAGCTGGTCAATTCAAATCACTTGACAACAGCTGGTCAATTCAAATCACTTGACAAGAGCTGGTCAATTCAAATCACTTGACAAGTACTAAACAAGTCAAATCAATTGACAAGAGCTGGTCAATTCAAATCACTTGACAAGAGCTGGTCAATTCAAATCACTTGACAAGAGCGGGTCAATTCAAATCACTTGACAAGAGCGGGTCAATTCAAATCACTTGACAAGTACTAATCAAGTCAAATCAATTGACAAGAGCTGGTCAATTCAAATCACTTGACAAGAGCGGGTCAGTTCAAATCACTTGACAAGTACTAATCAAGTCAAATCAATGGACAAGAGCTGGTCAATTCAAATCACTAATAGAAGCATGCAGTGAATTTCACCATCATATTTAGGTGAGGTGGGTACAGATAATACATACAGCATGTGCTTATATAATATGATACTAAGAAAAAAGTTTCCTTTTTTGTATTCAGCTTTAGCCAACAGAATAATAGAATACAAAGGCCTATTGACGAACCACACAAAATATCAGGGTGGGCGGATGGCCGTGCGGTGTGTAGCGCTTCCTGTTTGACCTCTTACGCGTAAATCACCGATGGGCCGCATGTGTCTGCGAGCAGTGGCGCAACCAGGGTGGAGGCAGGGGGGGGGGCTTTAGCCCCAGACCAAATCATCATACATATTGTACTATATAAACTGTCTTTTTTCTATATGTGAGCCCCCCCCCCCCCACCCCAGCATTTTTTGCTGGTTGCGCCACTGTCTGCGAGAGCCTTTAATGACTGCCTATTGCTGTAGCACGGTGTTTCCCAAACTGTTGACATAATTGTACCCCTTTTTGATTTTAGTAATACTCAGTTACCCTAGTAAAAAAAAAAAAAAAAAACAAATTTACATAAATTGTTCTGACGGTCATGGTTTCATCTCATTTTATTGTTTTCACTTTCATCTGCCATATTTACACAACTTTCATCTGCCATATTTACACAACTTTCATCTGCCATATTTACACAACTTTCATCTGCCATATTTACACAACTTTCATCTGCCATATTTACACAACTTTCATCTGCCATATTTACACAACTTTCATCTGCCATATTTACACAACTTTCATCTGCCATATTTACACAACTTTCATCTGCCATATTTACACAACTTTCATCTGCCATATTTACACAACTTTCATCTGCCATATTTACACAACTTTCATCTGCCATATTTACACAACTTTCATCTGCCATATTTACACAACTTTCATCTGCCATATTTACACAACTTTCATCTGCCATATTTACACAACTTTCATCTGCCATATTTACACAACTTTCATCTGCCATATTTACATATTTACACAACTTTCATCTGCCATATTTACACAACTTTCATCTGCCATATTTACACAACTTTCATCTGCCATATTTACACAATACTCTTAGCCCGGTACAGTATGCTCCCCCCCCCCTCCCCCGAAATACGCGTACCATACTCTGGGGAACACCGCTCTAGCTAACGTTCTGATCCAACTGGATAGATTATGTTTCACTGCATATCAAAAGACACTAAATATAGTATGTTTCACTGCATGACAACATGACATTAAATATAGTATGTTTCACTGCATGAAAACATGACATTAAATACCTTATGTTTCTCTGCATATTATTCATTTAGTTCATTCATGGGGAACTCATTCATACTCTGTAGAAATTTGCATAAAATACTTTAATATTCAATGTCTTTTACCTTTCAACATAAAGCTGGTTTGAATATCTTCGCCTTTTTTATTTAAAACAATCTATTGAAAAGAAGAGAAAAAAATATTGTTTTCATTTGAAATAACACAAGAAACGGTCAAAATTTTTATTTTTTATTTTATTAAAATTAATTTTAGTTTGGTTTTGAAGGGAAAAAATCAATTTACCTGTCTTATTTTAAATGAACTGAGAAATGTTGACCACAGTGATCGCATTATACTGTTCCTACCTGTGTAGTAAAAACATATCAGTATTTCAATCTACTTTTAAATAAATATTTCAGATATGATCGTTTCACTTGTATAGAAAACTTTATTTTTATTTTGGTCGTAACTTATTTTTAATAAATTAAATATAAATATATTTCTTTGAGGGTACGGGTGGTCGTGAGGAAAAGCACTCGACTGTTGACCTGAGGGTGCCTGGTTCGATCACCGGTGACGACCAAGAGATATTTCAGGTCATGGTGAAAGTTCCCGCTATATTTCCCGTGGCGCCCCCATGGCTATTGTACAATCTCATTACAATGGTCTGTTCAACTGATGTTTTGTATGAATCTCATTGGTCTGTTCAACTGATGTCTTGTATGAATCTCATTACAATGGTCTGTTCAACTGATGTCTTGTATGAATCTCATTGGTCTGTTCAACTGATGTCTTGTATGAATCTCATTACAATGGTCTGTTCAACTGATGTTTTGTATGAATCTCATTGGTCTGTTCAACTGATGTCTTGTATGAATCTCATTGGTCTGTTCAACTGATGTCTTGTATGAATCTCATTGGTCTGTTCAACTGATGTCTTGTATGAATCTCATTGGTCTGTTCAACTGATGTCTTGTATGAATCTCATTGGTCTGTTCAACTGATGTCTTGTATGAATCTCATTGGTCTGTTCAACTGATGTCTTGTATGAATCTCATTACAATGGTGTCTTGTATGAATCTCATTACAATGGTGTCTTGTATGAATCTCATTACAATGGTCTTGTATGAATCTCATTACAATGGTCTTGTATGAATCTCATTACAATGGTCTTGTATGAATCTCATTACAAGGTCTTGTATGAATCTCATTACAATGGCCGTTCATTTTGTCATAGGACTGATGTCTTGTATGAATCTCATTACAATGGTCTGTTGGTATTTAGTTTTATATTCCATTTGATTCACTATTTTTTAAGTCAGCTAAAAGGTTTGTGATTTAAAATATTTGGAACTGACCGGAGTCTCTGGGGCGTTGAAAGCATTAGGCTCAGACATATAGTGGTTTCAAACAACTCCCGTTCAAAGCATTAGGCTCAGACATACAGTGGTTTCAAACAACTCCCGTTCAAAGCATTAGGCTCAGACATATAGTGGTTTCAAACAACTCCCGTTCAAAGCATTAAGCTCAGACATATAGTGGTTTCAAACAACTCCCGATTTGTTTGTTTGAGCTCTGTTGTGGCTCAAAATAGCCTTGCGATTAATGATTTGTTACGTACATAGGTCTTTGGTGTAATTATGGCTTTCACACTGGTCCTAACTTGACGGACAGTTTGACAACATAACAGTCACTAATGCCAATTTTTGTTTATTAAGTAATAAAGAGCTGCACGGGAGTCAAAATCACACCCAGTCCCACCCACTCCCAAAAGAAATTCATTCCAGTCCCAGCCACTCTCGCTCCCATCAAATAGGTAACTAACTACTTACTCTACGGTGCCCCAATCATGCGACACAAGATTTTAACCTACTTATGTTTGTCGGCGTTGACTGTTTCTGTGTCAATCTACGATACTAGCTTTAACAGGTCTTTTTGACTATTTATGTAGTTGTTTAGAATTTTTTTTTAGTTTATTTTTTAAAGCGAATTTTTCCCTTTTTATTAAAATTAAAAAAAAAAAGAATGGATCAACAGTAAGATCTCTACAAACAAGATTTTTCATATAATATTTTTTTTTCTTCCTGCCAATCCCGGCATCTAGCGTAGGTGAGTACATACTACAATACAGTGACACTGATGGTGAGTACATACTACAATACAGTGAACTGATGGTGAGTACATACTACAATACAGTGACACTGATGGTGAGTACATACTACAATACAGTGGCACTGATGGTGAGTGCATACTACAATACAGTGACACTGATGGTGAGTACATACTACAATACAGTGAACTGATGGTGAGTGCATACTACAATACAGTGACACTGATGGTGAGTACATACTACAATACAGTGACACTGATGGTGAGTACATACTACAATACAGTGACACTGATGGTGAGTACATACTACAATACAGTGACACTGATGGTGATTACATACTACAATACAGTGACACTGATGGTGAGTACATACTACAATACAGTGACACTGATGGTGAGTACATACTCCAAACCAGTGCAACGGCCTAATGGACATTATACACTGTATCCATTTTATCTCTGTCCCAACTACATGGCCTAATGGACATTATACACTGTAACCATCATATCTCTATTCATTCTAGTGGCCTAACTGTCCAACACAATATTGATGTCAAATGTAAGTTTTCCACTACCCGACACGTTGTAAGCTTTTCAATTATCATGACAAGTAAAATAATGTATTTTTTTTGACCAGCTGTTGGTTTAATGGTCGGTAATTTACATGTCAACAAATTTTTTTTAAACAAAACAGTTTTGTAAAATTGTCACTCATCTACAGCTACAACAGACCGAGCATATCATAGATCTGTGGTCGACATCAGTGAATCTCAAAGTGAATCAAAGGTTTTCAGTCTGATTCAAATCGGGTTGCCCATTAGTTCTGTTTGTTTTCTATGATTACTAAATCAAGAATAAATGTAAATAAATTTAATTTTAGCTCTTCTTTATTTATTTTTTTATTTCGCGAAGATAAATTTGGTTTCTTTGTGGGTCGCTGATCACAATAGTTTGAGATTCATTCGTCCATTCATTTCCAGGAAGCCGATTAAGCGGCACCTTAATCTCAAGTTATCTTCTCTTAACTTAACCCACTAAGTATTGAAAAGCATTTTGAAAGTTCGTGAACTTTGAAACGCCTGGTTACTTATAAAGCTTGATATGCGTCACAAGCTACGTGTCCTGTCATGTCCGTACCTCTAGTTATGTATGTCAAGCTACGTGTTCTGCCATGTCCGTACCAGTTGTGTATTACACCCATTTGTGCGTTATACCCAGTTGTGTGTTACACCCAGTACTGTGTTATACCCAGTAGTGTGTTACACCCAGTAGTGTGTTCAGGCCCGTAGCCAGAGGGGGGCTCAGCCCCCCCCCCCCGGTTCATGACCTGAGCCCCCCCTCCCCCGTGCATGATTTGAGCTTTTTGACAAAATTTTAAAAATAACGGCTATAAAACATCAATCATTTTGTTCGATAAATCAATAATAATAAGAACTTCAAAGTTTATATTTTGGCAATCATTCAGGTTATTTTACTTACATATATAGCTTATCTATTTTTTTGGGCATAAAAGATTGAATCTTATTGAAGTTCACTTCTGGGTATTTTGGGCAGCATTGGCATTTGGTGCTTCAACAGCCGTGTGTGAGAGCAGTTTCTCAACCCTCACACGAATGATCACCCCATATCGCAGATCAATGCTAAAAAAGCGTCTAAGCAATCTTTTCCTGCTTGCATATGAAAAATATTTAACAGACAATCTGAATGCTGAAGCATTTTTAGGTAAATTCAGTGCTAAACCACGACGTTTGCAAATTTGAAACGTATAATGATATAAGTTCGCAACCAGTGCCGACGAGTGGGGGGCAAATGCCTAGGGGCCCGGCAAGTTTTAGGGGCCCAGACTGAGATGGCCTATCAACTTTTTAAGTTATTAATATAAGCACGGGGGCTCGTATCACCCCTGCCCAGGGGCCCGAAATCTCTGTCGATGGGCCTGTTCGCAACCTTGTAATAGTTTTATATATTGATATCTTCTGAGGACAACTAGCAACTTAAATAAGTTAATAAAATAACATTGACTTATGACTTCATTTTTATACATATGTATAATAAAATAATAAAGTACGAACTCAGTGATTTCTGAGTGATGTTATTTAATTTGCAAATTTTCTTTTTTAGCATAATTAATTTTATTTTAAATTGAATAAATGCGACTGTTCTTTGTTTTCAATATTTTCTAAGAAATATCACACAAATAGCTAAGCTATATTCGTGCATCTTTGTCGTTCTTCCTGGGTTGTACGTTACACCAACAGTATAATAATATAAATCAGGTATCTATTATGTAACAATTGTGTAGCAGAACTATTGGTCAATATATTTATAACAGGAATCAGAAATTGCTCAGCCTCAATAAATTTTTATCATTAAAACTCTTTACAATTTAAATTATTTTTTTAACAAAACTGCAACATGCCATGCATTATTGAAACGTACTGTAGTTAAAATTATGTATTTCTAATTAATAGCTAAACAATCGGTACTAAAATGCACCATTCCAGATATGGAGCTGCAAAAAAATTATTGGGGAGGGGATTCACTGAGATCCCCTCCCAAACCCCTCCTCTCCGTTCGCAAGCTTTCGGCGCTTCACGCCTCCATGGCCATGCCCCCCCCCCCCTTCCGTTATCGCAAGTTTAGGTAAGACATCATTAAATTATTGAAATGTTTTTTGTTCTCAGACCAATTTTCAACAATTAAAACAGTTTTGCCCCCCCCCCACCCCCCCGGGTCAAAGTTGTCTAGATCCGCCCCTGTGCCCCAGGATCATTTCTTCGGCACCCCCCCCACCGAAAATTTCTTCGCCCCCCCCTCCAATCCAATAATCCTGGCTACGGGCCTGAGTGTGTTACACCCAGTAGTGTGTTACACCCAGTAGTGTGTTACACCCAGTAGTGTGTTACACCCAGTAGTGTGTTATACCCTGTAGTGTGTTACACCCAGCTCATAGGGACAGTAGAACAAAAATTCAGCAAAACAAAAAAGTCACCATGAAATGTTTTATAAATTTGTATCAGTCAATGTGTTCATTTCTACTATGTTATAGATTGTAAAAAAAATTTTTCAAATATTCAAAAGACTCCCTAAGACTGTCGGACGTCGCACGCGGTCTACTTCTAGAGTGTTTGATGTTTTACAAGTCTATTGTTTTCTACCCACCTAGTCTTAAGTCGTCCATTTGACCATTACTTGTCTTAACTTGGCTAGACATCTTTTATATCACAACATCGAAGCGGATAGTCTTCAGTCTCTAATCCCTTCACTGTCTCCTACCAGTGAGTGTATCTCACTCTGAAGTTGACAGAAAAGTCACTATTATAACAGTCACTATAATAACAGTCGCTATTATAACAGTCTCTATTATAACAGTCTGTATTATAACAGTTGCTATTACAATGCGGTCGCCATTTACACCATCGCCTTAATGACAGTCGCCATTCTGATTACGTCGCTCATGTGAAATCGCTGTTTTGACAGTCGCTGTTTTGACAGTCGCTGTTTTGACAGTCGCTGTTTTGACAGTCGCTGTTTTGATAGTCGCTGTTTTGACAGTCGCTGTTTTGATAGTCGCTGTTTTGACAGTCGCTGTTTTGACAGTCGCTGTTTTGACAGTCGCTGTTTTGATAGTCGCTATCCTGCCCGAACACCAAGTTTTCTCTATCTCTCCCGTGGTGCCTCCATGGATATCGGTTAAAGTGGAGACGAAAGTAGAACACTACAAAACAGTCCCATAGTTGCTTTAAGGATCTAAGAAATACCTTCTTTATCTTACCGGGACTTCACAGATACAGTAATGAGAACCTATTTTGATAACTAAAGGGTTAAAATGAAATGTCCCATCTGTTTCGCTGTTGTTGTTTTTGTATCTGCTAATTTAAGTGTCAGTATACTAAAAAATTCATTGCTGATTGAATTCCCAGTTCACTGAGGAACACCAGGTAACTTTTAAAGGTACACATTCGAGGTTCAGACATGTCCTGGTTCTCCTTTTACTTTGTCATTCTGTTACTCGGATACTTCATAGGTAAGTGAAAAGAAAATAAACTCTATTGTGTACTATCCATTAAATAACCCTCGTGTGTACTATTCATTAAATATACTTAACTTTAAAAAAAAAAAGATAAAAAATAACTGTTAATTATTGTAATTATAAATGAGATGTTTAACTTAAAATCAACTTTCAGTTTTTATCTACCTCGCTGAACCAATTCTCCAGCTATTTCGTTTCGCGAATTATTTTGACCACTGATTAGGTTTTGAGACCTACAATAATGGCTTCTTTATTTTTCCGACCTACCTTCAAAAAAAATGGGATATAAATACGTCAATAATTTATAAATGCGTCATTAATTGTATGAATATATTATTTATTATATAACTACGTCATTAATTGTACAAATACATTCACACATTTACAAACGTCTAGTTTTTTGTAACATAGTAGAGAAGTTTGTGTGTAATTATACATTCACACATTTACAGACGACTAGTTTGTGTGTAATTATACATTCACACATTTACAAAGTCTAGTTTATGTGTAATTATACATTCACGATCTTTTAATTCTATATTTTATCTTTGACGCGATCCAGTTGAAATTTTTCTGCGACCCATGAGGGGGAGTTAAGATTCACAACACAAAGCTGTTGTACTTGAAGACTGTTTGGTTAGGTTGCACTTGGGTAGTGAACGAGGTATTCTGGCTGTGTGTGTGTGGGTTTAAATCCTACGGGAGTCCAGTCACCCAACAAATATAAAAGAAATAGAAACGAATGAAATTAGCCAAGTTATCGTTTGACTTGTTATGTAATTATGGTTGCAAGACAATTTATGTTTGAATTAGTTGTATATTTGCTGTTACCTAGGTACTTATTGAACTTTTTAATTATTGAACAGGAGCGATAGAAGGAATAAAAGGTCCAATGACCTATAACCCGGAAACTAAAAAGTTCAAGGTTGTTGGCAAAAAACTGAAAGATGACCATAACAATGCCAGAAAGAGCTGACATCTTGCAATGTACTGCATCTATTGTAAAATATTAATTCCACCGCAAACAGTTTGATTGTAGAAAAGATAATAAAATTTTACCAATAACAATACAAACTATGTTGTTGCTTGTTTTTAATGAACATTGTCTTAGTTGTTAGTGTTAAAAAAAAAGATATTCCTAGCTATTTAAGACAGAGCGTGTGTAGCGGGTTCAAATCCTATGAGAGTCCAGTCACCCAACAAATATAAAAGAAGGCGATATCTACAATACAACAGGTGTCGAGGGTGTAGCAACAAACATTTCAGGATTTAGCTATGACCAGAATTTCCTAAAGTATGGTACGCGTACCCCGCGAGGTTTGAAGAGGGTACACGCTGCACTGGGCTGAGAAAATTGTGTGCGCACACAGAAGCACAACTAAGGGGGGTTACCCTATATATCAGTCACGAAATGGAGAAACTGAATGATGTCCCCTTTTAGTAACCGACCGGTGATCATCGTTCTGAAGCCGTGGGAAGGGACGAGTGGGAGGGGGTGGGGGTGGAAATGGTCATTCGACAAAAACAAAATTATGATGTATTGGTTGTTAAGTAGGTCATTAAATTTCTTCCACAATCCGATTTGAATTGCTCAGTTCACGACAAAAGAGGTGCAATAGTTCACAATTAAACAGGTGCAGTAGTTCACAACTAAACAGGTGCAGTAGTTCACAACTAATTAGGTGCAATAGTTCACAACAAAAGAGGTGCAATAGTTCACCACTAATTAGGTGCAATAGTTCACAACAAAAGAGGTGCAATAGTTCACAACTAATTAGGTGCAATAGTTCACAACTAATTAGGTGCAATAGTTCACAACAAAAGAGGTGCAGTAGTTCACAACTAAACAGGTGACGTAGTTCACAACTAAATGGGTGCAGTAGTTCACAACTAAATGGGTGCAGTAGTTCACAACTAAACAGGTGCAGTAGTTCACAACTAAATGGGTGCAGTAGTTCACAACTAAATGGGTGCAGTAGTTCACAACTAATTAGGTGCAATAGTTCACAACAAAAGAGGTGCAATAGTTCACCACTAATTAGGTGCAATAGTTCACAACAAAAGAGGTGCAGTAGTTCACAACTAAACAGGTGACGTAGTTCACAACTAAACAGGTGCAGTAGCTCACAACTAAACAGGTGCAGTAGTTCACAACTAAATGGGTGCAGTAGTTCACAACTAAACAGGTGCAGTAGTTCACAACTAAATGGGTGCAGTAGTTCACAACTAAATGGGTGCAGTAGTTCACAACTAAATGGGTGCAGTAGTTCACAACTAAATGGGTGCAGTAGTTCACAACTAAATGGGTGCAGTAGTTCACAACTAAATGGATGCAGTAGTTCACAACTAAATGGGTGCAGTAGTTCACAACTAAATGGGTGCAGTAGTTCACAACTAAATGGGTGCAGTAGTTCACAACTAAATGGGTGCAGTAGTTCACAACTAAATGGGTGCAGTAGTTCACGCTTTTTTAGCTATAGATAATCGGCTGGGAAGGGAGAAGATGGGCTTCTTAGGTGCTGACTAAATTTAATAGTGAGGTAAAATCCCATGAAAGTGAGGTAACAACCCATGAGAGTAATTCAAAAATCAATAAAATATTGAGGTAGCAAACCATGAGATTGTGAGGTAACAACCCATAAGTTAGTGAGGTAACAGCCCATGATAGTGAGGTAACAGCCCATAAGTTAGTGAGGTAACAACCCATAAGTTAGTGAGGTAACAGCCCATGATAGTGAGGTAACAGCCCATAATTTAGTGAGGTAACAGCCCATGATAGTGAGGTAACAACCCATAAGTTAGTGAGGTAACAGCAATACGTTCTTAAGTGCAAAAACACTAATAAAAAACTGAAACAAGAGCCAACACTTTGCATTATATGTTTAAAGAACACATTTTAATTTTTAGTAATAAAAATAAAATTTGTTTGCAATTTGTGCTCCTCAATCGTAAATTAATAAAACAAATAGTAAAGTACAAATAATGTAAACATTGTGCTTGTTTCATTTAAAACAATGGAATGTTCATTAGTGAATACATGATAACAGTTGCCCCAAATCGATGTCCGAACAGCTAATCACAACTTGCAAGTGGGTTGAATACATCAAGGTGTTAGGTAAATAAACATGAGAGATTTCATAAGACTGAACTCACGTTTGAGTGGTGTCTATATAGGGTCGCATGCCAATGACACAGAGATATCGTAACGCGGGCGCATTGGGCGAACGCCCTGCGCCCTGATTTCTAAAGGGACCCCCAAGCAAACACAAATTTAACATTTGTATGACTAATCTTGCTTTCTTTCTTTTTTAAAAAATGTGCCCGAAATTTTCTTCTATCCCAGTGGCAATAACCGAGCTAAGCCTATCACCGAAGTATTATAAAGGCTACATATAGTAGCAAGTTTGATGAAATATAAATACCAATGCGAATATAATGTTTTAGCAAGTATTGGCGAGTGTTTAAATATGATTAGTTTCTTTTTATATAACATGGTAGTTCTAATAATGATGGTGTTTGTATGATTTAAAACACCGTTTAAAAAAAACAACTTAAATTGGCCTAGAAGTGGAGTTGATTTAACTTTATACGTATTAAATAGCAGTGTGGTAGGTGGCAGTGTGGTAGATGGCAGTGTGGTGGATGGCAGTGTGGTAGGTGGTAGTGTGGTAGATGGCAGTGTTGTAGATGGCAGTGTGGTAGACGGCTGTGTGGTAGGTGGCAGTGTGGTAGATAGCAGTGTGGTAGGTGGCAGTGTGGTAGATGGCAGTGTGGTAGATGGCAGTGTGGTAAGTGGCAGTGAGCTAGGTGGCAGTGTGGTAGGTGGCAGTGTGATAGATGGCAGTGTGGTAGATGGCAGTGTGGTAGATGGCAGTGTGGTAGATGACAGTGTGGTAGATGGCAGTGTGGTAGATGGCAGTGTGGTAGATGGCAGTGTGGCAGATGGCAGTGTGATAGATTACAGTGTGGTAGATGGCAGTGTGGTAGATGGCAGTGTGGTAGATGACAGTGTGGTAGATGGAAGTGTGGTAGATGGCAGTGTGGTAGATGACAGTGTGGTAAGTGGCAGTGTGGTAGATGACAGTGTGGTAGATGGCAGTGTGATAGATGACAGTGTGGTAGATGGCAGTGTGGTAGATGGCAGTGTGGTAGATGACAGTGTGGTAGATGGCAGTGTGGTAGATGGCAGTGTGGTAGATGGCAGTGTGGCAGATGGCAGTGTGATAGATTACAGTGTGGTAGATGGCAGTGTGGCAGATGTCAGTGTGGTAGATGGCAGTGTTGTTGATGGCAGTGTGGTAGATGGCAGTGTGGTAGGTTGCAGTGTTGTAGATGGCAGTGTGGTAGATGGCAGTGTGGTAGGTGGAAGTGTGGCAGGTGGCAGTGTGGCAGGTAGCAGTATGGCAGTGTGCTAGATGGCAGTGTGGTAGATGGCAGTGTGGCAGATGGCAATGTGGCAGATGGCAGTGTGGTAGATGGCAGTGTTGTTGATGGCAGTGTGGTAGATGGCAGTGTGGTAGGTTGCAGTGTTGTAGATGGCAGTGTGGTAGGTGGCAGTGTGGCAGGTGGCAGTGTGGCAGGTAGCAGTATGGCAGTGTGCTAGATGGCAGTGTGGTAGATGGCAGTGTGGCAGATGGCAATGTGGCAGATGACAGTGTGGTAGATGGCAGTGTTGTAGATGGCAGTGTAGTAGATGGAAGTGTGGTAGGTGGCAGTGTGGTAGGTGGCAGTGTGGTATGTGGAAGTGTAGCAGGTGGCAGTGTGGCAGGTAGCACTATGGTAGATGGCAGTGTGGTAGGTGGCAATGTGGTAGGTGGCAGTGTGGTAGATGGCAGTGTGGTAGGTGGCAGTGTGGTAGGTGGCAGTGTGGTAGCTGGCAGTGTGGTAGGTGGCAGTGTGGTAGATGGCAGTGTGGTAGGTGGCAGTGTGGTAGATGACAGTGTGGTAGGTGGCAGTGTGGTAGGTGGCAGTGTTGTAGATGGCAGTGTGGCAGGTGGCAGTGTGGTAGGTGGCAGTGTGATAGGTGGCAGTGTGGTAGATGGCAGTGTGGCAGGTGGCAGTGTGGTAGGTGGCAGTGTGCTAGATGGTGTGGTAGATGGCAATGTGGTAGACGGCAGCGTGGTAGATGGTAGTGTGGTAGATGACAGTGTGGTAGATGGCAGTGTGGTAGATGACAGTGTGGTAGATGGCAGTGTGGTAGATGACAGTGTGGTAGATGGCAGTGTGGCAGATGGCAGTGTGATAGATTACAGTGTGGTAGATGGCAGTGTGGCAGATGTCAGTGTGGTAGATGGCAGTGTTGTTGATGGCAGTGTGGTAGGTTGCAGTGTTGTAGATGGCAGTGTGGTAGATGGCAGTGTGGTAGGTGGAAGTGTGGCAGGTGGCAGTGTGGCAGGTAGCAGTATGGCAGTGTGCTAGATGGCAGTGTGGTAGATGGCAGTGTGGCAGATGGCAGTGTGGCAGATGGCAGTGTGGTAGATGGCAGTGTTGTTGATGGCAGTGTGGTAGATGGCAGTGTGGTACGTTGCAGTGTTGTAGATGGCAGTGTGGTAGGTGGCAGTGTGGTAGGTGGAAGTGTGGCAGGTGGCAGTGTGGCAGGTAGCAGTATGGCAGTGTGCTAGATGGTAGTGTGGTAGATGGCAGTGTGGCAGATGGCAATGTGGCAGATGGCAGTGTGGTAGATGGCAGTGTTGTTGATGGCAGTGTGGTAGATGGCAGTGTGGTAGGTTGCAGTGTTGTAGATGGCAGTGTGGTAGGTGGCAGTGTGGTAGGTGGAAGTGTGGCAGGTGGCAGTGTGGCAGGTAGCAGTATGGCAGTGTGCTAGATGGCAGTGTGGTAGATGGCAGTGTGGCAGATGGCAATGTGGCAGATGACAGTGTGGTAGATGGCAGTGTTGTAGATGGCAGTGTAGTAGATGGAAGTGTGGTAGGTGGCAGTGTGGTAGGTGGCAGTGTGGTAGATGGCAGTGTGGTAGGTTGCAGTGTTGTAGATGGCAGTGTGGTAGGTGGCAGTGTGGTAGGTGGAAGTGTGGCAGGTGGCAGTGTGGGAGGTAGCAGTATGGCAGTGTGCTAGATGGCAGTGTGGTAGATGGCAGTGTGGCAGATGGCAATGTGGCAGATGACAGTGTGGTAGATGGCAGTGTTGTAGATGGCAGTGTAGTAGATGGAAGTGTGGTAGGTGGCAGTGTGGTAGGTGGCAGTGTGGTATGTGGAAGTGTAGCAGGTGGCAGTGTGGCAGGTAGCAGTATGGTAGATGGCAGTGTGGTAGGTGGCAATGTGGTAGGTGGCAGTGTGGTAGATGGCAGTGTGGTAGGTGGCAGTGTGGTAGGTGGCAGTGTGGTAGGTGGCAGTGTGGTAGATGGCAGTGTGGTAGCTGGAAGTGTGGTAGGTGGCAGTGTGGTAGATGGCAGTGTGGTAGGTGGCAGTGTGGTAGGTGACAGTGTGGTAGGTGGCAGTGTGGTAGGTGGCAGTGTGGTAGGTGGCAGTGTGGTAGATGGTAGTGTGGCAGGTGGCAGTGTGGTAGGTGGCAGTGTGGTAGGTGGCAGTGTGGTAGATGGCAGTGTGGCAGGTGGCAGTGTGGTAGGTGGCAGTGTGGTAGGTGGCAGTGTGCTAGATGGTGTGGTACATGGCAATGTGGTAGATGGCAGTGTGGTAGATGGTAGTGTGGTAGATGACAGTGTGGTAGATGGCAGTGTGGTAGATGACAGTATGGTAGATGGCAGTGTGGTAGATGACAGTGTGGCAAATGGCAGTGTGGTAGATGGCAGTGTGGTAGATGGTAGTGAGGTAGATGGTAGTGTGGTAGATGGTAGTGTGGTAGATGGCAGTGTGGTAGATGGCAGTGTGGCAGATAGCAATGTGGTAGATGCCAATGTGGTAGATGGCAGTTTGGTAGAGCGCTCAGCTGCTCACCCAAAGGTCCCGAGTTTGAGCTCGCCCCAATGATTTTCTCCGGTCCATTCGATGTCTTCCTAAGTAAATCCAACATACAAATGAGAATATTGTCACTCCATATTTGTCGAAGAGTGTAACGGCGGTCTGTCATTGTAGTAGGCAGACTATCCCTTAGAATAGCCTAGACTACAGAAACAGATGAACTCTACTGAACCCGATGGTGTGTATAGGCTTTATAAAGGAAAACTTTTTTTTTACAAAAATATATAAAAAATAAAACGCCTGAGAAATCAACAACTTCCATCAATTATCATTTCACGAGTTGTTTAGAAACAAAAATTTTTGTCACATAAATAATGGGTAAAAAAGATGTAACGTTACAATATTTCATAGTAATACAATAAATAATGCTTTTTTTTTTTAAATAAGCCAGTGTCAGACAGTACATATGGGAGTTAAAACAATTTATATAAACTTAAAAAAAGTTATATATCATGCAATTCTGCTGATAAAATAAGTAAACAGTATACATATGAATACAATAATTCATATATTACACCCCCCCTCCCCCCCATAGAAAAGCAACTAACAAAGAAAAGATTGTTTTTAACAAAATTGTACTCTTACTTCACAAAAGACAAGGGGACACTACTCTTGTTCTATTTCTGAATGCTTTGACCTCCCCTTATTGACACGTCACTAAAGAGAAATCAGTTGTTTTTTTTATTGCGAGATTTCTATTTAGGTCCTATTGGACTGACAACAGAAAATTGCATGGAATAAATTAGCATTTTCTTGTGCTTTTTAAATGTCATAATATAGTCTGATAACATAAATATTTTATTTAAATATTAACATTATTGAAAAGTGCAAAAAAATAAAATCACAGTTATATAAATATAGTGTATTGCACTTGTAGAATATCAACATTTTAAAAAAGTCACACAAATAAAAATAAGTATTAGTTGACATTTTCTTCATCCATTATATCACAGATTAACACGACACCATTTATCACAGAAGACATAAAAATCAATAATAATACATCGATATAAATAGGCGTACATGTAATTAGTGTACACACTTGCCAATGTACTATACTTGGATTGATTGTTAATTGCCAATGTACTGTACTTGGATTGATTGTTGATTGCCAATGTACTATACTTGGATTGATCTTTTGTAAAAAGAGCATGAAAAGAAAAATTGAGAATGTTTAGGAACGTCAAGACCTAGACTAGAAATCGATTTACAGAAACATGAGAAATAGAAATCTGAGGTTTACAGAAACATGAGAAATGGAAATCTGAGGTTTACAGAAACATGAGAAATGGAAATCTGAGGTTTACATAAACATGAGAAATGGAGATCTGAGGTTTACAGAAACGTGAGAAATGGAAATCTGAGGTTTACAGAAACATGAGAAATGGAAATCTGAGGTTTACATAAACATGAGAAATGGAGATCTGAGGTTTACAGAAACGTGAGAAATGGGAATCTGAGGTTTGCAGAAACATAAGAAATGGAAATTTGAGATTTACAGGAACATGAGAAATGAAAATGTGAGATTTACCGAAACATGAGAAATGGAAATATGATATTTAACAGAAACATGAGAAACAGAATTTTTTTTTCTGCCCTTTTTTACCGAAGTGGTCGTTTGGAGAAACAGATTGACAAATCAGCATCCCAATTTCTGTTGGGCTTACACATTTGTCCTTTCTGTGGGCTTATAGACTTGGTGGAGCCCATCTCCTCTCCAAGTCAACAAGTTTGCCTTTAACATGGATTGTACCCTGTCCCTTTGCATGTGAGTCCACTATCGACTTTTCTTCCCAGTCGCCAACAGAAATATGGACTGCCAAAAAAAACTGACCAGAGGTTTAGGTAGACGTCGCCGCACTGTTGAAAGAACAACAATAACAAAAAGAGTGGTCAAGTGCCCGGGGGTAAAACGAATTGTCAGTTTAGTGGGGGGGGGGGGGGTAGATGGGTCGAGTGCCCTCGCTTGTCAGACAAGGTCAAAGGTCAGACACTTAACAAACGGATTCCATGAACCGTTCCCTTACACCAGTGGTTTAAAAAAAAAGGGGGGGGGGTAAACTCTATCTATACGATTATAAACACTTTTATTCTATTTACTCTATCGTAGCTTCCCTTTGTAGGTTTGGACGCGAGAGTAAAATATTTGTTTATGGTGGGTCGCGGCGCGAAACGAAAACTTTTGTCAACGTTGGCCGAGAAAGCGTACAAGTTCGAGATCGACTGGCTTACACAATATTACACTTTTTTTTTTAAGTTTGAGTTTTCTGAAGCCTCTAAACCAAATGATTTGTTTGAATAATAGAGTGAACGTGAACTTCGTTTCAATTATTAAGTAGGATAGCGATGTTGATGAAAGTTTTGATCTGCCTTGTTCCACAACTGAACTCTGATATAATTGTATGGCTTATCATTGTGGCTCACCCAAACTTGAAATAGTAATAATTTTAAAAAAGGAAGAAAAAAGTCCACATATCTTGATACTTCTTTACGTCATTTGAGATGTATTTTCGATTACGTCATATGGTAAAAAAAATAACATACTCTCGTTAACACGGGTTTAAACCATCTTTTAAAAGCAGAAGGAATTACGTACAAATTTTCCGGACGCTTTTAATCACCCCTCAAAATCTTTGTATAACTGCGCAGTGCGCAGTTTACTTTAACAAAGAGTAGAATAAATAATATATATATTTAAATATATTCCATCCTGAAGAAGTAATTACTTTTCATTTCACAACGGCTGACTATCAATTAAATACATGTTGTGTCGCTTCGTACATAACCCCTATAAATTGTTTCTGTCATACAAATGTATTTATTTCTATATAAATAAAATATAAGATATTAGATAAGATAAGGAAATAAAATGATAAAAAATAATAATAAAATAATAAAAATATTGAAAAATATAAAAGTTTTTTTTTTAAAATGTATTTGGTTTGGATTAGAAGCACACTAACCCCCCCCCCCCCCCCGTCATTACATTACACTCAATTTCTTTACATCATGTCGATAGTATGATTTACTTTTTTTACTTCACGGTAATTAGTTTTGAATGATTATTAGGTCGCCTTGCGAACTTGGCATTGAATTCTAGAAATGTAATACGCCAGTCTCTTGTTTAAGACATCATTTTAAAAAAAGTCAGCTTTATGGATAGGTTGATTTAAATTGTAAAACATTTTTTGTGTTTCTGTATGTCAATGTTATAAAGAAACTTAAATTATTCATTTGCATAAAGTGTTTATCCAATCCCCGACCGACATGACCAACCGTCTCATGTTCTTACTCTGCTTCCTATCTTAGCTGTAGACCAAGATACTAACATTGACATAACAGACGGGCAGGCTATCAAGCATTGTCAAACAGACAGGCAGCAGACAGGCTCTGGTAGATTAATATCTTATTGAAAGATGGCAAGACGGACAGACAGAGAGTTGATAGATAGATAGATAGATAGATAGATAGATAGATAGATAGATAGATAGATAGATAGATAGATAGATAGATAGATAGATAGATAGATAGATAGATAGATAGATAGATAGATAGATAGATAGATGGATGGATGGATGGATGGATGGATGGATGGATGGATGGATGGATGGATGGATGGATGGATGGATGGATGGATGGATGGATGGATGGATGGATGGATGGATGGATGGATGGATGGATAGATAGATAGATAGATAGATAGATAGATAGATAGATAGATAGATAGATAGATAGATAGATAGATAGATAGATAGATAGATAGATAGATAGATAGATAGATAGATAGATAGATAGATAGATAGATAGATAGAAGCTGTGGTCCAGCTCCTGACAGATGTCGTCTAGCCTCCAGATAGAGGTGGTCCTGCCTACTTTTGGCGGTGGTCCGGAGTACTGACAGCGGTGGTCCAGTTCCTGGCAGAGGTGGCCCAGACTCCTGGTAGAGGTGGTCCAGCCAACTATCAGAGGTGGTCCAGCCACCTGGCAGCAGTGGCCCAGATTTCAGTTCTCCTCCATTCATCCTCATATGAGGATCCTGGAGAAGCCAGTGCCGCTGTCCTGGCCACTCTCGCTGGTCAGTGTCGTGTTGCCCGCGGACGGGGCGCCGAAGTGTATGGCCAGCCCGATGGCCGCGACAATCCCGATGATGACCGACATGACGATGGCGGAGACTTTGATCTTCCGGCACCGGCTGGTTCTCTTGGTCCACGCCTCTACACTGCCGTCCTCGGAGTTGCTGGACGTCTTCTTCTTTCTCCGTCGTCGTCTGTAATACTGCCAAGAACGACAGAAGAAAAAAAAGTGTAAACATTTTAATAAAGTAGCTACTCGAGGTGACTGTTCAATAAAGTAGCTACTCGAGGTGACTGTTCAATAAAGTAGCTACTCGAGGTGACTGTTTAATAAAGTAGCTACTCGAGGTGACTGTTTAATAAAGTAGCTACTCAAGGTGACTGTTTAATAAAGTTGCTACTCGAGGTGACTGTTTAATAAAGTAGCTACTCGAGGTGACTGTTTAATAAAGTAGCTACTCGAGGTGACTGTTCAATAAAGTAGCTACTCAATGTGACTGTTTAATAAAGTAGCTACTCGAGGTGACTGTTTAATAAAGTAGCTACTCGAGGTGACTGTTTAATAAAGTAGCTACTCGAGGTGACTGTTTAATAAAGTTGCTACTCGAGGTGACTGTTTAATAAAGTTGCTACTCGAGGTGACTGTTTAATAAAGTTGCTACTCGAGGTGACTGTTTAATAAAGTTGCTACTCGAGGTGACTGTTTAATAAAATAGCTACTCGAGGTGACTGTTTAATAAAGTAGCTACTCGAGGTGACTGTTTAATAAAGTAGCTACTCGAGGTGACTTTTTAATAAAGTAGCTACTCAAGCTGACTGTTTAATAAAGTAGCTACTTAATGTGACTGTTTAATAAAGCTGCTACTCGAGGTGACTGTTTAATAAAGTAGCTACTCGAGGTGACTGTTCAATAAAGTAGCTACTCGAGGTGACTGTTTAATAAAGTAGCTACTCGAGGTGACTGTTCAATAAAGTAGCTACTCGAGGTGACTGTTTAATAAAGTAGCTACTCGAGGTGACTGTTTAATAAAGTAGCTACTCGAGGTGACTGTTTAATAAAGTAGCTACTCGAGGTGACTGTTTAATAAAGTAGCTAATCAAAGTGACTGTTTAATAAAGTTGCTACTCGAGGTGACTGTTTAATAAAGCTGCTACCCGAGGTGACTGTTTAATAAAGTAGCTACTCGAGGGGACTGTTTGATAAAGTAGCTACTCGAGGTGACTGTTCAATAAAGTAGCTACTCGAGGTGACTGTTCAATAAAGTAGCTACTCGAGGTGACTGTTTAATAAAGTTGCTACTCGAGGTGACTGTTTAATAAAGCTGCTACCCGAGGTGACTGTTTAATAAAGTAGCTACTCGAGGGGACTGTTTGATAAAGTAGCTACTCGAGGTGACTGTTCAATAAAGTAGCTACTCGAGGTGACTGTTTAATAAAGTAGCTACTCGAGGTGACTGTTTAATAAAGTAGCTACTCGAGGTGACTGTTTAATAAAGTAGCTACTCGAGGTGACTGTTTAATAAAGTAGCTACTCGAGGTGACTGTTCATTAAGTAGCTACTCGAGGTGACTGTTCAATAAAGTAGCTACTCGAGGTGACTGTTTAATAAAGTAGCTACTCGAGGTGACTGTTTAATAAAGTAGCTACTCAATGTGACTGTTTAATAAAGTTGCTACTCGAGGTGACTGTCTAATAAAGTAGCTACTCGAGGTGACTGTTTAATAAAATAGCTACTCGAGGTGACTGTTTAATAAAGTTGCTACTCGAGGTGACTGTTTAATAAAATAGCTACTCGAGGTGACTGTTTAATAAAGTTGCTACTCGAGGTGACTGTTTAATAAAGTTGCTACTCGAGGTGACTGTTTAATAAAGTAGCTACTCGAGGTGACTGTTTAATAAAGTAGCTACTCGAGGTGACTGTTTAATAAAGTAGCTACTCGAGGTGACTGTTTAATAAAGTAGCTACTCGAGGTGACTGTTTAATAAAGTAGCTACTCGAGGTGACTGTTCAATAAAGTAGCTACTCGAGGTGACTGTTCAATAAAGTAGCTACTCGAGGTGACTGTTTAATAAAGTAGCTACTCGAGGTGACTGTTTAATAAAGTAGCTACTCGAGGTGACTGTTTAATAAAGTAGCTACTCGAGGTGACTGTTTAATAAAGTAGCTACTCGAGGTGACTGTTTAATAAAGTAGCTACTCGAGGTGACTGTTTAATAAAGTAGCTACTCGAGGTGACTGTTTAATAAAGTAGCTACTCGAGGTGACTGTTCAATAAAGTAGCTACTCGAGGTGACTGTTCAATAAAGTAGCTACTCGAGGTGACTGTTTAATAAAGTAGCTACTCGAGGTGACTGTTCAATAAAGTAGCTACTCGAGGTGACTGTTTAATAAAGTTGCTACTCGAGGTGACTGTTCAATAAAGTAGCTACTCGAGGTGACTGTTTAATAAAGTAGCTACTCGAGGTGACTGTTTAATAAAGTAGCTACTCGAGGTGACTGTTTAATAAAGTAGCTACTCGAGGTGAATGTTTAATAAAGCTGCTACTCGAAGTGACTGTTTAATAAAGTAGCTACTCGAGGGGACTGTTTGATAAAGTAGCTACTCGAGGTGACTGTCCCCCGGGCGCGAGTTAAGCTCGCTACGCTACTGAGTAAAGGTACAGAAAATTGATTTGGAATTTTGCGACATAAATTGACACGACAGAGACCTACGACTGAAATACATTTTAACTTATCGCCAGTATATGTTTCATTAACAAACTGCATATTTTGCTTATCGCAAGTATATGTTTCATTAACAAACTGCATATTTTGCTTATCGCAAGTATATGTTTCATTAACAAACTGTATATTTTAATTATTAACTGAAGCAATGTACATGATTGCTAAATAAATGTGTGCCCCATGAATAAATTTAGAACCCTTGATAATAACAATACGCTGGAAGTATCATATTTGTGGCTTTTTTTTGGTATTTACAAAAATAATTGTTTCCTCCGGCTAAAAATCAAAAACCGTGCTTTATAAAAATAGAATTTTGAGACGATGTGTGTGTCTGTTACTGTGTCTGAACTCTGGTTTATTGATTGATCTGTCAGTCACTTCATAATAAAATCGGTGAGCAAAATATCAGTTGGCAGTGCACCGAATTGTTATGTCAAGTTGTTAATGGCGCAACAATAAAAAGGAAATGCAAAGGGAGATAAGTGCGTCATATACGTCAACACAGTTTGAGCAGACGGACAGAAATGTACATTTATCAGTATAAGATATGTATACAAATAAAAAACGTTTTGCGCTCATTTATAATGAACCATTGAAATTTGTAATTAGCTGATGAACTTTTAACTAAAACAAGAGAAAAAGAAGTTTATTTAAGATTAGAAAATGTAAATGTAATAAATGATTCTATGCATTAGTCTTTACGTTCAAACTTCTAAATTCTTCGGTTGGCATATAAGCTTCTTATATCTTCATTTTGTTGTTATATATGTGTGTAACATTCTCTGAGCAAAAGGTGAAACACAGACTTTCTCTCTCTCTCTCTCTCTTTCTCTATCGCTCTCTCCTCTCTCTGTCTCTCACTCTAGCTCTCTCTCTCTCGCGCGCGCGCTCTCTCTCTCTCGCGCGCTCTCTCTTTTTACCTCTCTCTCTCTCTCTCTCTCTCTCTCTCTCTGACTCTCACCTCGAAGTCCTCCTCTGACGCTTCTCCTATCACATCAAAGACAGGGTCGTCGCTGGTTATTCCACCAATGGCCTCAATGCTGACGGGGGCCGCCCGGATCTCGTTGCAGACGGCCAGGTTTCTCTCAACTCCTGTGTCCTGGTGAAAGCCCATGAGGTAGGCGTGGAGAAAGGCCGGGGCGTTCAGACTTGAAACCTAGTAGAGTGACCAGGATTTTTGCAAGATCAGTTCATTACCAGATTAAATTTTCAAGTTGCCAGTTTGGCTGAATCAATTGTGCAATATAAAAAAAATATTTATCAGTTGATAATAATTGTATGCTTTCAATTTAATGGTGTCATTTTAGGATAAAGAAATTGATCTAAAAAATCCTAGGTATTCGAATCTAAAAGGCTTTAGATGTTGGCTTGATTTTATTTCAACTTTCGCGGGATTTTTTACGCCATTAATAATACAAATTAACGGATTGATGAGCTGTGTATGCCAGTCGACGCTGGCCATCGACCAGTCTTATAGAACCTGGATACAGGATAGACCATAGGTCAGTCTTATAGAGCCTGGATAAGGATAGACCATAGGTCAGTGATATAGTCCCCTAGTTATGTTAATTCAGTAAACCAATTCACTAGTTACGCTAATTCAGTAAACCATTAAACTAGTTACTTAGCTGCAATGAACCATTAAATGGTCATTTTTTTAAAAAAACTACTTAATTGACAATTTATGTTGTAAACTACAGCTAATGCGCGATTTGTTCTATTCATTTTCTGTAGACATAAATTCACAACAAATCGGTTTAGAAAGGGAGAAAAAAAAAACGTGTGGGCATAAATGACGTCATTAATAGATGTGTAGAAGATGCCACAGCAATGACAAACCTATATATTTATATTGATGTGTATGTACGGTATAGTACTAAACAAGAGCTACCATGAACAAGCCAAATCGATCGGTGTCAACCTACTTCTTATACAGAACTTTAACGATTCCCTGTAGCCTAGCAACGGAAGATTTCCCCCACCACCCCAACCCCTCCCCTTTTTGTTCTTCATTCCAAGCGACAAAATTAGACATGACCGTACTCTCTAACGACACACGAGATCTCTTCTATCCTGCCTTGATATTTCTACACAGCTTAATAAACAATAATTTGGAGAGTAAGACAAAGAATTCCCAGATCGAGGACAGGTATGCCGGTGTGTGAGGAGACAACTCAGGGATTGGTTTGAAGACTAAGGGGAAACAACTTGCGATGTCAGTTGTTGTTTTTTTGTATCGCTTCAACGCGTGTAAGAGAGTTGTTAATTTATTTACCTACATGTAAGAAGGTTGTAATAAGTTTAGATGTAAGAAGGTTGTAATAAGTTTAGACTGTAAGAGGGTTGTAATAAGTTTGGACTGTAAGAGGGTTGTGATAAGTTTAGACTGTAAGAGGGCTGTAATAAGTTTAGACTGTAAGAGGGTTGTAAAAAGTTTAGACTGTAAGAGGGCTGTAATAAGTTTAGACTGTAAGAGGGTTGTAATAAGTTTAGACTGTGAGAAGGTTGTAATAAATTTAGACTGTAAGAGGGTTGTAAAAAGTTTAGACTGTAAGAGGGTTGTAATAAGTTTAGACTGTAAGAGGGTTGTAATAAGTTTAGACTGTAAGAAGGCTGTAATAAGTTTAGACTGTAAAAAGTTGTAAAAAGTTTAGACTGTAATAGGGTTGTAATAAGTGTTGAAGTTTTTTTGTCTTCAGATTGAATCACACAAAAAATTGCGTTTACATATGATGCAAGTTATGTAATGTAAAAATAATAATAATGACTAAGAAATTAATATTGTAATCAGTTAGTCAAAAAAAAATATATTCAAAATAAATTCTAAGCGAAAATTTATTACACAGTATAACTCGATAAACAGAAAGTCGGTTTTACTTATCATATTTTTTTAACGTCAAGTTATGAACAAAGTGAATGTTCATTAATGTTTTAATTAGGGCTGTACCGGATTCTAATTTTTAGATCCTGCAGGATCGGAAACGGAATCGGATTTAATAATTTGAATCCTGCCGGAATCGGAACAGGAACCGGATTTTACCGAATCTAATAGTAATTTTTTCCGAACGAAGTAGTAATTTCTCGCCTAACATAAAACAAGCAAATTAAGTCTTTTCCGTTTCGGACAAAAGACATTTTAGAGCATTTTCGCCGAACGAAATCCGTATTTTTTTTTTCCGGGTTACAGCCATAAATATTGCTCCACGCGCATGAATTTTGATAAATTTAGAGATGGAAGTAATCATGTTGAAAACTATTACAAAAATAAATAATGATTACGCCCCTTTGATTAGTTTTTATTATTTATATTTAAAATATACGCAAAAACGGTACATAAGAAACTGTTATATTTTGGCTCTGAGAGGTCAGATTGCGAAATGGACTTTTGATGTACACTTGGCAGGCCAAGACCTACAAAATGATATATACATTATGGGTCTAGGACTTATGGTTGCTGAGATATAGGGCGCTCCATTGTTAATATAGCTTATATAGTAAAAAAACGGTACTTTATAAGCCCCCTTTTACGGCCCTCATAGGTCAGATCGCGAAATGCACTTTTGATGTACACATGGCAGGCCAAGACCTATAAAATAGTATATACATCATGGGTCTAGGACTTATGGTTGTTGAGATCTAGGGTGATGACGGACAGACAGACAGACAGACAGACAGACAAAACGGGGACAATAGAGCATTTTTTTTCGAAACCATTATCTGACTATTTCCCATAAAAACGCAAATTAAAATGCATTTCAAATCTAAATCAATATCACTTTAATGTTCAATTAAAAAATGTATCTTCAATTTATTTATCTAAATATGCGAGGAATTTTATCCAAATCGTGACAAAATCCACTAAATTAAAAAATGTACAGAAAAATAAATTATTGAGCTTTTTCAAAACTGTAAACACCCAAAAATAGATCGTTGTCTGCTCTTTAAAAAAAGTTAAACTTTTATAGCTTAATATAGTTTATAGAAAACACGGAATCAAAAGTAGCGGAAGATAAGGTGTCGTATTACTAGACCAGGGGTCGGCAACCTTTTAAGATGGAAGAGCCTAAAGTTATAATTTACAATTTTCTCAATTTTTAAAGAGCCACTAAATTTGTTGTTTCAATATTAAGGTATTTGATGAAGCCGCAATTTGACATCGAAAGAGCCACAACTTGACATCGAAAGAGCCGCATGCGGCTCGCGAGCCGCAGGTTGCCGACCCCTGTACTAGACTAAATACGATTCAAATCTTCCTTTTTAATATATTTGTACTGAATTGTACATAGCGATTGACGTTATTGTAGTTTTAAAATCAAAGGAAGTTATTGTTTTTATTTAATTGTATAGCGCTAAATATTGAAAAATTATGTTGCGCTAAAAAAAATTCTTACAAATTTCAAACAACAAACAAATCCGGCGTAAATCCGGCACATATAACCGGAACCGGAATCGGAACCGGATGTTAAAACTGCCGGAATCCGGCTTAACAGGAACCGGATTCTGATTCCGGTACAACCCTAGTTTTAATTGTCGCTTTTCTTTATCTTCAACTTTCAGAAGAGTACATTTAGGTCAACTATGGGCAACTACGCTTCATGGATGTCTGAAGCCACCAGAATTAATACATTTTCTTGCTTGGTGGACCGGGGGGGGGGGTGCTAATAGTCATAGTTAGTCATAGAGCCCCAAAATTATGTATTTTTGCTAGAAAATGGAGAAGGTAGGAACAAAGGTATACACGTAACCGTGATTTGTCAACAGTCCCAGAATTAAATTTATTTTTTTTGCATGAAATTTGCCGAGGGGTGGAGACCAGAAAGGTGGGGACCAGTGGAGGGCTGGGGACCAGTAGGGTTGGGACAAGCGGGGTGGGGACCAGTGGAGGGGTGGGGACCAGAGGGGTTGGGACCAGTGGAGAGATGGGGACCAGAGGGGTGGAAACCGGAGGGGTGGGGACCAGTGAAGGGTGAGGACCAGAGGGGTGGGGACTAGTGGAGGGGTCGGGACCAGTGGAGGGGTGGGGACTAGTGGAGGGGTGGGGACCAGTGGAGGGGTGGGGACCAGAGGGATGGGGACCGGGGTGGGGACCAGAGGGGTGGGGACTAGTGGAGGGGTCGGGACCAGTGGAGGGGTGAGGACCAGTGGAGGGGTGGGGACCAGAGGGATGGGGACCGGGGTGGGGACTAGAGGGGTGGGGACCAGAGGGGTGGAAACCGGAGGGGTGGGGA
Organism: Bulinus truncatus; assembly: GCA_021962125.1. NCBI lineage: Eukaryota > Metazoa > Mollusca > Gastropoda > Planorbidae > Bulinus > Bulinus truncatus. The sequence continues at coordinate 3,933,549 of JAGDYQ010000084.1, read as the reverse complement.
CCAGTGAAGGGGTGAGGACTAGAGGGGTGGGGACTAGTGGAGGGGGTCGGGACCAGTGGAGGGGTGGGGACTAGTGGAGGGGTGGGGACCAGAGGGGTGGGGACCAGCGGGGTGGGGACCGGATGGGTAAGGACCAGAGGGGGTGGGGACCAGAGGGGTGGGGACCAGTGGAGGGGTGAGGACCAGTGGAGGGGTGGGGACCAGAGGGATGGGGACCGGGGTGGGGACTAGAGGGGTGGGGACCAGAGGGGTGGGGACCAGCGGGGTGGGGACCGGATGGGTAAGGACCAGAGGGGTGGGGACCAGAGGGGTGGGGACCAGTGGAGGGGTCGGGACCAGTGGAGGGGTGGGGACCAGTGGAGGGGTGCGGACCAGTGGAGGGGTGGGGACCAGTGGAGGGGTGGGGACCAGAGGGATGGGGACCGGGGTGGGGACTAGAGGGGTGGGGACCAGAGGGGTGGGGACCAGCGGGGTGGGGACCGGATGGGTAAGGACCAGAGGGGTGGGGACCAGAGGGGTGGGGACCAGAGGGATGGGGACCAGAGGGGTGGGGACCAGAGGGGTGGGGACCAGAGGGGTGGAAACCGGAGGGGTGAGGACCAGAGGGGTGGGGACTAGTGGAGGGGTCGGGACCAGTGGAGGGTGGGGACTAGTGGAGGGGTGGGGACCAGTGGAGGGGTGGGGACCAGAGGGATGGGGACCGGGGTGGGGACCAGAGGGGTGGGGACCAGAGGAGTGGGGACCAGAGGGATGGGGACCAGAGGGGTGGGGACCAGTGGAGGGGTGGGGACCAGTGGAGGGGTGGGGACCAGAGGGGTGGGGACCGGGGTGGGGACCAGAGGGGTGGGGACTAAGGGAGGGGTCGGGACCAGTGGAGGGGTGGGGACCAGTGGAGGGGTGGGGACCAGTGGAGGGGTGGGGACCAGTGGAGGGGGTGGGGACCAGAGGGATGGGGACCAGAGGGGTGGGGACCAGTGGAGGGCTGGGGACCAGAGGGATGGGGACCGGGGTGGGGACCAGAGGGGTGGGGACTAGTGGAGGGGTCGGGACCAGTGGAGGGGTGGGGACCAGTGGAGGGGTGGGGACCAGAGGGGTGGGGACCAGAGGGATGGGGACCAGTGGAGTGGTGGGGACCAGAGCGGTGGGACCAGAGGGATGGGGACCGGGGTGGGGACCAGAGGGGTGGGGACTAGTGGAGGGGTCGGGACCAGTGGAGGGGTGGGGACCAGTGGAGGGGTGGGGACCAGTGGAGGGGTGGGGACCAGAGGGGTGGGGACCAGAGGGGTCGGGACCACTATCACAACTTTCATTTGGCTGCAACACAATTCGAATGTATAGTTTAATCAATGGCTATTTAAAAATAAAAATCATTTTTATCCCCATTTCAAACTTTTCTATAAGTTAATGTAAAAATGATAGAGTATCATTAAAAAAAATGTCACCAATAATCTTTTTCAATCATGAGATTATTGCTCTAATAATTTTGTTTCGACATAAAAAGATTATATTTTCTGATAAATGAGATGAGATTATTTTCAACTTACCGAAAGAACTACAGAACCCTGATGGAGACCCTGGCTGCTGGTGCCCTTTTCAACGCCGGTCCTCTGCAAGACTTTCTCGTCGTCAGTCAGGAAGCCGTCATAGCCGGCGTTATCGCATCCGGCCTCCGGATCGTCCGACGGGAGGTGAAACGCCGAGCGCGTGATGCACTCTTTAACGTAAGTCACTCGGTTGTCTTCGTTGAATATCGTATCCTCCGAAAACGTCACGAACTTCCCTTCCGCCTGTCCGAGCGCGTGTAGGGCCAGGAGTTTGCTCCGCAGGGCCGGCCCTTTGGTCAAGGGATTATCATAATGCGTGATATCACCGCTATGCAGTCTGTGCTTCAAGAGCCGGGCGGCGTCCAAAACCTGGGCGTTATCGTCTAAGGAACAGATGTCGCCCCCGCTGCGATTTTCGCGGAAAAGTTTCTGGAGAGCAGCGCGGCCGCACTCGCATTTCAGAGTCGGCCTTCCGTTGCAAGCGCACTTCATCCTACCAGAAAGTTTAGTCTCGAAGGCCTTGTAGTCTGAATCTGCTGAGCTGGAGTTTGACAGAGAGAATAACGCGCGAAGGCCGAGCGTGTCGCAGAAGATGACGTCTTCGGGCCTGAGGGAACTAGGAATTCTGGAGAGCTCTTCTAGGTATACATCGTTTCCCAGCTCGTCCACGTGCGATCTGCGCATGTGCGCCGATTCGTTGATACCGTAATGCTGCAGCATCCTGTCTGGCATGGACATTTCGTTGTTGTTCATGAGGTCCAGAGATGTGACAGATGGCCGCCCCGCCGTTTCCCGAGTGTGCGCCTGGTTGGGGTCGTGGACATGGGAGGTCAAGGCGTTCCATTCGTCATAGATCAACGTGGGACCCTCGGACGAATCGACCGAGTTCGTCCGTTCGGACACCGTGCTAAGATGGTGTTTCTCGACGAACGGCCTTGACGAGATGGGCCTGCTGGGAACTTCGTTGTTCTTCGACTTGGAGTAGAGGGATGACGTGGGCGAAGAATTAGTTGGGGTCGACACGGGGGTCTCCGCCGGCTCGATGGCGTCCGGGTCATCAGGGGCGGACACCTCGTAACGTTTCTGGCGCGTCAGCTGTCTCTTCTGGCTGCCAGCGCCTGTTGTCCCCTGGCTTGAATTCTCTTTGTCCGAATCCCGTCGGGTGACGCCCCTGCTGAGAGCCTGCCGGCTGGGTGGGGCCGCTCCTCCTCCACCGCCCTTCGCCTGGCCGTTGGAGGCGATGGGCGCCGACCTGCAGTGGCGAATCGTGGCGTGCCGAGGGAGACTCTCGTACATCTCGATCTGAATCTCCCCCACGGGTACCCCGCACTCCGACTGGGTGTCGCCGCCCTCGCCAAGCCGCGTGACGTCATTCTCTTCGAAGATGGGATTGACCTTGACCCCGCGGAGCCGCCGACCTGATATGTGACCGCCGTAAATAGCCTGTAGGTACAAAAATTAACAGAAGCCGTTACATCATTGTGCGACATGTTAACAACAAACATACGTTACATCATTGCGCAACATGTTAACAACAAACATACGTTACATCATTGTGCATCATGTTAACAACAAAAATACGTTACATCATTGTGCAACATGTTAACAACAAACATACGTTACATCATTGTGCAACATGTTAACAACAAACATACGTTACATCATTGTGCAATATATTTAGAATATCGTTACATTATTGTCCAGTATGTTAACAACAATAATACGTTATATCATACGCACTAGGAAGTTGATCAAAATTAGTATTAAGATATTATACACATAGACAATTTTAAACTAACTTCTTAAACGACTGTTTGGATGAAGACAAAATTGAGCGTTGTAATAAATCTATAATTAGAGAAATACTGTAGTGTGGGCCACAGATTAGATATTATACAGATTGTGCAAGTCTCGTTTTGAAACAATGTTTTCATCGCCACCATTAATGATATTAACTCTTTTTAGTCCATTCATTAAATAGAAATGTTTATATTATGTATATAAAGCTCCTAAAAACCTATGAACTCATGAATTTAATAATATATTTTCGCTTTTTTATATTTATAAAGCAAATTGAAAGCTTTTCATTTATGTTTCATGTCTTGAAAAAACAACAAATATGTGTAAATAGGTCTGTGTGTTTTTATGAATGGAAAGCGTCATTGGAAACAAAATAATATAACAACAATTGCACGAGTTTTTAACACAAAACCGAGGACTACTTATATAGCGATGCACTATCTGTATAATATACGATCTGTGGTGTGAGCGGGATGGCTTGGGACAACGAAACTAGCATTCGGTTGACAAAAAATTATAACAGTGTAAATTTCATGAAAGAATGTGTTATTTACACTGATATTCTAACTCTAATTGGTAGATTGGGCAAAAGAATAGCTTTACAGACTTGTTATATTCTCGGTAAGTTCCAATATCTATTAGCATATAAGCAGATACTTGGCAGTTATTAATACCACAGCTCGTCATGAGATTTTATGTGTAAGCGCGAGCATGTACTGAAGATCTGGGTGCTAGGTTACATTCCGGATGTATGCTCTCGGTATAATCCGGGATGTGGGCGCTCATTTAGATGCAGGGTGTATGCGCGATAGATTAACATTTTCTGCCGTTTACTGTCGTGCTCGCTACCTCATTAGGTCTTCCTGTCATTTCATGGGGCTGTCACCAGCCGCGCTCAACAGGTACCCGTACCTTGCATCACCTCCCCTTCGGTCTTTAATTACACCACACCCCCCTCAAGCACCCCCACCTCCCAAACACCACACCCTGAGCGTCCTTTTCCGTGCACGTCCATTTGTAATCGTCATTGTCACGTGGTTCCCCTGAATGTCAAGGCCGCAGGCGGTTTATCGCAACAACACGGCAGCACAAGGTATCGAACTCCGCGCAGTAAATAGCTGCTGAGCAAGCAGTGCTATACGTTCGCCCTGGGTGGAATCGATCCCAAGCGTCACGGCCGTAATTGTTTACCACCGCTCATGGCCGTTTTATCTAAATTTTTGTTGGGATTTCGTCCCCCCCCCCTTCCCCCTTTCTCTCGTCAGAGATCCATAAACACAGCGGTTCTCAAAAACATCACGACAGGTGATTACGTAGATGATACATGGCTAACAAAAAACGACAACCCGTCAAACTCAAGACTGAGATGTTCATCTCTCAGATCCTATGTTCCCTCTAACGGGACGGTGGTTTATCGCAGTGCCCTTCTTTCATCCCCACCATAGCCGTTAGTGCTATCTATGGTCATGCATGGGGGCACCACGGGAGACATATGTAGGAGACTGTTACCTGCTGGAATGGAGACCATTACCGACAGTCCAACAGCATACAGCATGAAGTTCCGGCTCGCTACCAAGGCGTCCTCAATAACATTCATCATTTTTTTCTTGACCCAGTTTTTCTAATTTGCGTTACTTTTCGCAAATTTTCTATTTAAACTTTATAATTTTCAAGCCATGCGCTACAGAAAGGAAGTTCCAAAGTCGTGCTAATTATACTTCATTAGCAAAAAAATTATGTGCGCTAATTAGTGTTACTTTTTTTTCAAAGTTTTTTTTTTTTTTTGTACTATTTCCGTTACACACTTTTTTTGGCGAAACCGTTTTCTAGAAGAAAATTCAGTGATACTGCAAATAATACATCTCCTCAACCTTCTGTTTATGACTGTCCCTCCAGTAGGTCGGTAAATGGTGACCGGTGCACTCTTTAACTTTTTTTCGTCCAGTTCCTAGGTCGGTCTTTCTGGCGGATTTCTTCCAGGGTCATCTGATGTCCTGTCGGGCTGCACGATGGCGTTAAGCATGGCTGATTCATTTATTACTTTCTCACTGCAGTCAGGAGTACCTGTGTCTGTAACATTGTATCTGTGTCTGTAACATTGTATCTGTGTCTGTAACATTGTATCTGTGTCTGTAACATTGTATCTGTGTCTGTAACATTGTATCACCGGTCCGTAACATTGTATCACCGGTCCGTAACATTGTATCACCGGTCCGTAACATTTTTGACGCTGGTTGTAGCATTGTATCAGGGCCTGTAGCATTTATAATAGAGCCTGTAACATTGTACCACGTGGTTTCTAATATTGTTTCAGTGACTGTAACAGTGTACCAAAGCCTCTATATCAAAGGGCCTGTAACTGGGTATCACAGGGCCTGTAACATTGTATCACAGGGCCTGTAACTTTATATCGCAGGGCCTGTAACATTGTATCACAGGGCCTGTAACTTTATATCACAGAGCCTATAACATTGTATCACAGGGCCTGTAACTTTATATCACAGGGCCTGTAACATTGTATCAAAGGGCCTGAAACTTTATATCACAGAGCCTGTAACATTGTATCAAAGGGCTAGTAACTATGTATCACAGGGCCTGTAACATTGTATCAAAGGGCCTGTAACTCTGTATCAAAGGGCCTGTAATTCTGTATCAAAGGGCCTGTAACTCTGTATCAAAGGGCCAGTAGCTGTGTATCACAGGGCCTGTAACTCTGTATCACATATCATTAGTCAATGCCCAGTATATCAGTGGTCCCCCTTACCTCCGTGCTGTTTCTAGCAATGTCCATCCAGGTCAAAGGTTAAACGTAGCATGGTCCAGTCTGATCTGACAATAGATCTTGTCTTCAATGGAATAGACAGCCTAGAGAATGATGGACCGGAAGGGAAATTGTTAAAAAATGTTATGTTTCATACTTAGTCTTACAAAATGTTATGTTTCATACTTTGCCTTACAAAATGTTATGTTTCATACTTAGTCTTACAAAATGTTATGTTTCATACTTAGTCGTACAAAATGTTATGTTTAATACTGTTGTCTTACAAAATGTTATGTTTCATACTTAGATTACAAAATGTTAATACTTGACATGTTATTTATTATATTATGTAGCTTATTGAAAGCTAAAAGTGTATGATTACATCAAAATAATTTAATTCCATAGGTAGCCCGTAAGACTAAACGACTGGTAGACAGAAAGCTAGATAGTTAGACAAGCAGACAGACAGTAAGACAGACATAAATGTAGGTAAGTAGATAGATAGATAGATAGATAGATAGATAGATAGATAGATAGATAGATAGATAGATAGATAGATAGATAGATAGATAGATAGATAGATAGATAGATAGATAGATAGATAGATAGATAGATAGATAGATAGATAGATGACATATACTAACGCATCTCAATCAATCTGCTGAAATGTTTTATTAACTAACATCTTTAGACAAATGACCGGAGCTGTTACTCTCATGGACCTAAGTGACCTTTCCTTTTAGTATTTAGTATCTATATCAACGAGGTTAGGTCTAGCGAGGAAACAGTTTCCGATGACCGACACACTCAGCATTGTCTGGCCATGACAACAGACAGACTCGTGTCTCTGTGTTCAAATAGATGTTGTGTTATATGTGTTTGTATTTATGTATTTGTCTTTGTGTCTGTAAACTTGTATTTGTGTATATGTGTGCCATAGTGTTTCAGGATTCATACTATTCATCTGTCTACATTCTAAATATGTTTGTGTGCATCTGTCTGTTTGTGTCTGAGTCAATGTATGTTTATGCATTTGGGTCTATGTATGTGTGTGTGTGAGTCTGCGTATGTGTCAGTAAGTAAGTGTTTGTATGTATCTGTCTGTATTTATGTGTCTGTATTTATGTGTATGTATGTGTCTGTAGGTATGTGTCTGTATGTATGTACGTGTCTGTATGTATCTGTATGTTTGTACGTGTATGTGTGTATGTATGTATGTATGTATGTATGTATGTATGTGTCTGTATGTATGTGTATGTATGTATGTGTCTGTCTGTATGTATGTATGTATGTATGTGTCTGTATGTATGTGTGTGTATGTATGTATGTATGTATGTATGTATGTATGTATGTATGTGTCTGTATGTATGTGTATGTATGTATGTGTCTGTCTGTATGTATGTGTATGTATGTATGTACTTGTCTGTATGTATGTGTCTGTATGTATGTGTATGTATGTATGTACGTGTCTGTATGTATGTGTATTATCTATGTACTGTCTGAAAGTATGTGTATGTATGTATGTGTCTGTATATATGTACGTGTCTGTATGTATGTATGTATGTATGTGTCTGTCTGTATGTATGTCTGTATGTATGTACGTGTCTGTATGTATGTATGTACGTGTCTGTATGTATGTATGTATGTGTCTGTATGTATGTGTATGTATTATGTGTCTGTCTGTCTGTCTGTATGTATGTATGTATGTATGTGTCTGTATGTATGTGTCTGTATGTATGTGTATGTATGTATGTGTCTGTATGTATGTACGTGTATGTATGTATGTATGTATGTGTCTGTATGTATGTGTATGTATGTATGTGTCTGTATGTATGTGTCTGTATGTATGTACGTGTATGTATGTATGTATGTATGTATGTATGTGTCTGTATGTATGTGTATGTATGTATGTGTCTGTATGTATGTGTCTGTATGTATGTACGTGTATGTATGTATGTATCTATATGTCTGTATGTATTACGTGTCTGTATGTATTACGTGTCTGTATGTATGTGTCTGTATTTATGTGTATATCATTTTTTTAATGGGGGGGGCGCTAAAAAGATACTATGCCCCGGGCGTGAGTTAAGCTAGTTACGTCACCATGTAAACCATTCATTTAAATCAGTGTCGTAGCGAGCGTAACCTTTCCTTTTTAGCGCCCCCCCCATTCAAAAACCATGTAATATCATATGTAAAATATACCATTCGGCGCCTCTTTGTGAGTAGAGCCCGGGGCATGATGCCCTCTCCTCACGAAGTCTCTGATTTAAGTATAAATATTATCGAGCGGATTAATGGCGGGCGCAGGGCTCTAGACAGGGCTCTAGACAGGGCTCTGGCATGTAATGTGCCCCACAATGTGCCCCACAAAGCCCTAATTGAATACGTGTATCTTTATTTATACTGTATTTGAGATATTGGGGGGGGGGTAATGTTGTCTTCTGCGCCCTGACCCTAATACACTTCTGATAATTATTCATTGATTTGCTTTTCATTAGAGAAATCTCAAAACATAATTTTAAAAATTACAGAAATTAAAGTCACGCAAGTGAATTTAAATTTTGAATGTTTTGTTTTGTTTTGGTTTTTTTAATACTTCAACATGAAATAGAAAGAATAATAAACTTACTGTGAATGTTTCTGTAGCTGTGAGGATTTCAAAGGCCTGTCGTGTTCTCATGAGAGATGAGACGTGAGCTGTTGTTCTCACGAGTGATAACAACGCGATTTTCTTTTTTTTCATGTGTAAAGCAAGGCGAGCCGAAGCCGAGCAAATGACGTCATTGTTTATAGGGTGGCGCATGTCTGTCCCGCGTATAGGCCAGCAGGAAGTAGAAGTTGGGAGTGGCAGGTGGTGACACTGTCATGTACCTGGCTCCTGTACCCAACCTGGCTCATAGGTGACGTCGATATAACACGGATAATTAGTATCATTGCCTGCATTCAAGTCTTTGAGAGAATGGGTTGGATCTGAAGGTTCTTTATTTCTTGGTTTAGGAGTTAACAGTTTAAATCGTATCTAAAAGATAGACAGATGTGCAGTTAGATAGACAGACAGACAGACAGACAGACAGACAGACAGATAGATAGATAGATAGATAGATAGATAGATAGATAGATAGATAGATAGATAGATAGATAGATAGATAGATAGATAGATAGATAGATACACGTAAACACAATACACAGATGTTATGACTAGTTTATTATTCTAGTACTATGAAATAGGAAATGTAAACATTCAAAATGTAAAAGATAGATTCAACTATAAATATGTTCCGATGTGCTTTCCCCTTTCCTTGTTTACCACTCACTTCATTTAACATTATATAAAAGAAGTCAAAATAAATCTAAGAATTGAATCCGCCCCTGAAAAAAATTTTAAATAGATTCTATTTTGTACAATGTATTAAGATTTTGTATTATTACTTACTACATTTGAAAAAATATAAGTTATATATAAATAGTTCTTTCTCTCTCTTCCTTTCTCTCTCTCTCTCTTTCTCTAGTTTTCTCTCTCTTTCTCTCTCTCCCTCTCTCTCTCTCTCTCTCTCTCTCTCTCTCCTTCTCTCTGTCTTTCTCTCTCTCTCTCTCTCTCTCTCTCTCTTTCTCTCTCTCTCTCTCTCTCTCTCTCTCTCTCTCTCATTTTCTAACGTCTTAACAAACGTATGCCATATACCCCTCCCCTGTGAAAAAAAAATGTCATTAATTAATCGATCGATTGGCATAAAACTATTGAACACTTTGGTTCCCTAAGTGGCCCTGTTCTGGGTTCCCTAAGTGGCCCACTTTTGCTTTCCCTAATAGGCCCTGTTCTGGGTTCACTAAGTGGCTCAGTTCTGGGTTCCCTAAGTGGCCCAGTTTTGTTTTCCCTAAGTGGCCCTGTTCTGGGTTCACTCAGTGGCCCAGTTTTGTTTTCCCTAAGTGGCCCTGTTCTGGGTTCCCTAAGTGGCCCTGTTCTGGGTTCACTAAGTGGCCCAGTTTTTTTTTTTTTGTTTTTAAGACGCACCGTGATATCAACCATTAGACTGACGTGTGTGTGTGTGTGTGTGTGTGTGTGTGTTAGTTTTCAACTGCATAAGACTGCATGGGTCATTCGCTGCTGCAGCTGGGTAAGACTGTATTGGTCATTCGCTGCTGCAGCTGGGTAAGTCAAAAGATGCCCTAAAGACCGACATCGAAGATTTGAACCACTTGACAATCATGTCGACTGACCTCAGCGGCCATGCATGACCAGGTAAACACCGGACTTCAGTTTGACGAGGAGGTCAATGTCGGCTCGGAGACGTGTCTTGTTTTGCCCGGGTCGCAGTGTACATACAATGCCTCCTTTGATAACCACTTGATCTACGCCTAGGGGTGGAGGGGGGTATCTGGAAAAAACAGAAGACGGAAGCCAATACCTCTAACAATGTTGGTGTGTGCATATATACAGGGTCGGATTTAGACTTGATAAGGCCCTAAGTTATTTGAGATATGGGGGCCCTGTATAAGTCCAGAGATTAGATGTCAGTGCCAAATCACAGATTAGATATTATACAGATTGCGCAAGCCTCGTTTCGAAACAATGTTTTCATCGCCGCCATTAATGATATTTTCACTCGTCAGTCCATTCATTAAATAGAAATGTTTATATTATATATATAAAACTCCTAAAAACTCATGAGCTCATGAATAAAATGATATATTTTCGCTTTTTATATTTATAAAGCAAATTGAACACTTTTTCATTCATATTTTACGCCTTGAAAAAAAAATACAAATAGGTGTAAATAGGTCAGTGGGTTTTTAATGAATGGAAAGCGTCATTGGAAACAAAAGCGAATAACAACAATGGCGGGAGAGTTTTTAAACACAAAACCGAGGACTGTTTATATAGTGATGTGCTATCTGTATAATGTATAATCTATGGTGCGAAATATTGAAGTATATATTAACCCAATAATTACAGTACAGAGTTGTGTACACAATGGGGTGACCTCGATTTCATTAGGATGGGTACTTCTGTTGTTGTTGTTTGACTGTTATCCCCTGTTTATCTCAGATACAACAAATGTGATTGTGTTTGACTGTTATCCCCTGTTTATCTCAGATACAACAAATGTGATTGTGTTTGACTGTTATCCCCTGTTTATCTCAGATACAACAAATGTGATTGTGTTTGACTGTTATCCCCTGTTTATCTCAGATACACCAAATGTGATTGTTGTTTGACTGTTATCCCCTGTTTATCTCAGATACAACAAATGTGATTGTGTTTGACTGTTATCTCCTGTTTATCTCAGATACAACAAATGTGATTATGTTTGACTGTTATCCCCTGTTTATCTCAGATACAACAAATGTGATTGTTATTGCAGTGCCCTTCGTTCATCCCCAACATAGTGCAATGAACAATGAGGCACCACGGTTTGGGAGGGGATGAAAAATTCCACTGGAAATCAAACTCGGTGACCTGTAGTCCCGTCTAAAATGTTTATTGGGGGCAAATAACATTTGAGTATGTGCCTTTATTCAATGTAGTTAATTGTAGTTAATCAAACAGTAATTAGTAATAAATCAAACAGTAGTCAGTAGTAAATCAAACAGTAGTCAGTAGTAAATCAAACAGTAATCAGTAATAAATCAAACAGTAGTCAGTATTAAATCAAACGAAGATTAATTTAGACACGGAATTGGGCGGGGTTGAACTATGGCTGACAAGACTAAAAATTGGGGTAATAGCCAATGATGTGGGGGGGGGGGGTAATGATGTGGGCAGGATAGAATTCTATGAAACGTTTAATGTTATAATCAGGGCCGTGTTATAGGGCCGTGCCGAGCCATGACACGGGGAGGGGTGAGTGAGGAGGCGTCATAAGGTGAGGGGCGGGGAGGCGGCAAGCATTTTACATGAGTCACACCCCCCCCCCCCCGCTGTAAATATTGCAAGTAAAGGAATATTTAGAAACAAAAAATATAAAACACTCATTCCACATACAAATTGACATCTAAAGAAAATAAATGTCATGGCATTTTGTGACATTCTTACTCAAGTTATTTGACATTTGAAATAAAAATACAATTGTTTGTAAATGAGAAAATAATAAGAGATCTATTATATCTAGATATAAACCTGACCTTTCAGTGTCTAAAAGTTTAATGTCTAATCAAGAATTAAGTCTTGATAAATTCACTCAACCTAGAGAACAAAGGTGGAAATGACTTCCCATGACATGTCGCTTGTACTTAAAAAAAGAAAAATTAAAATATCTCTGTTGTAAGTACAATCTGTAGTACTAGCCGTACTCTCCAAAACCTTTGCATAGAGTTATATCCCCTTATGCTATATCATGATTGTATTTTAAACTGGTATACTGTTGTATTAATTCTTTACTTTCGATTTAACACAGAACCCGAATCGCTATTATTTTATTGGATGTTTTCAGTCTAGGGCTGTTTTGAAGATCAAGATCTAAGGGTTGGTCATTTTTTTAAAAGTGTTCAGTAAAACGGGTATCGTGGGAGAACATAAGTATATTTAGGTGGGACCTGAAGTAACATAAAGAGATCGGTGGATTTAGGCAGATGATGATGATCGCTAATTGGTTTGAGGAAGTACATAGGATAGTCGTGTTGAGTGGATCGTTCGACTGAAGAAGGGGGGGGGGGGACGGGTGGTCGTACGTTTAACTGAAGAGGACCGTAAAAAAAGTTACATTAGTGGGTTATATGATCTAAACGATTTTAAACGCATCCTTACAGGGGCGTCACACACTGTAGGTCTGGGGTCCAGGCTGAACTCATCCTTACAGGGGCGTCACACACTGTAGGTCTGGGGTCCAGGCTAAACTCATCCTTACAGGGGCGTCACACACTGTAGGTCTGGGGTCCAGGCTGAACTCATCATTACAGGGGCGTCACACACTGTAGGTCTGGGGTCCAGGCTGAATTCATCCTTACAGGGGCGTCACACACTTTAGGTCTGGGGTCCAGGCCGAACTCATCCTTACAGGGGCGTCACACACTTTAGGTCTGGGGTCTAGGCTGAACTCATCCTTACAGGGGCGTCACACACTGTAGGTCTGGGGTCCAGGCTGAACTCATCCTTACAGGTGCGTCACACACTGTAGGTCTGGGGTCCAGGCTGAACTCATCCTTACAGGGGCGTCACACACTGTAGGTCTGGGGTCCAGGCTGAATTTATCCTTACAGGGGCGTCACACACTTTAGGTCTGGGGTCCAGGCCGAACTCATCCTTACAGGGGCGTCACACACTTTAGGTCTGGGGTCCAGGCTGAACTCATCATTACAGGGGCGTCACACACTGTAGGTCTGGGGTCCAGGCTGAACTCATCCTTACAGGGGCGTCACACACTGTTGGTCTTGGGTCCAGGCTGAGCTCATCCTTACAGAGGCGTCACACACTGTTGGTCTGAGATCCAGGCTTAAATCATCCTTACAGGGACGTCACACACTGTAGGTCTGGGGTCCAGGCTGAACTCATCCTTACAGGGGCGTCACACACTGTAGGTCTGGGGTCCAGGCTGAATTCATCCTTACAGGGGCGTCACACACTTTAGGTCTGGGGTCCAGGCCGAACTCATCCTTACAGGGGCGTCACACACTTTAGGTCTGGGGTCTAGGCTGAACTCATCCTTACAGGGGCGTCACACACTGTAGGTCTGGGGTCCAGGCTGAACTCATCCTTACAGAGGCGTCACACACTGTTGGTCTGAGATCCAGGCTTAAATCATCCTTACAGGGACGTCACACACTGTAGGTCTGGGGTCCAGGCTGAACTCATCCTTACAGGGGCGTCACACACTGTAGGTCTGGGGTCCAGGCTGAACTCATCCTTACAGGGGCGTCACACACTGTAGGTATGGGGTCCAGGCTGAACTCATCCTTACAGGGGCGACACACACTGTAGGTCTGGGGTCCAGGCTGAACTCATCCTTACAGGGGCGTCACACACTGTTGGTCTGTGGTCCAGGCTTAACTCATCCTTACAGGGGCGTCACACACTGTAGGTCTGGGGTCCAGGCTGGAGATCGGTCCTGACAGTTATTAGTGTAAAGACTACCCATACCTCCCGTGGTGCCTCTTAGCGACTGCACTCTGAGATTTTGAACTCTTAAAGATATGAATGTAACTCAGACTACAAAGAGACATGCCCTTAAATGTACTAACAAGATAAACAAATAATTTTGAATTGCTCTTGAACTTTTTTAAAACAGACATTACGGTAAATTTTCTTTATATAAGATTCAATGTGCAGTTGTTATCTATCTATCTAGCTATTTAACTATATAATGTTGTTGTTTTTTTTTTGTAATCAAGGGAAACTATTCATGTGCAACACATTTCTCTTTAGATGTAGAAATGGGTTACCTACCTTTAATCATCGCTTTAAAAATGTTCATTGATCAACGCATGTGTGTGTGTGCGTGTGTGTGTGTACTGTGTAGCTATATATTAGTATTTGTAGGTATACTCTTTTTCATTACTGTTTGTTGTAATACCTAAGGGGTTGGTTTTGCTGTATTTAAAAATTTAAATGTCTTTTTGTCAATCATCGTGTCGAAGAACGGACAGACGTTTCAAAATGATCACGTTCAATATAAATCCCTTAAGGGCTCATCTGTAAGGGCGGCTCATATGTAAAGGTTAATTTGTAAGGGGTAATATGTGTGTGCTCATCTATAAGCAGGCTCATCTGTTTGAACAGTCGCGGCATGTTAATGGAATGAGTGTATGGCACAATTTCCGTCGCCTTCACTCCCCCAATGTATATCAGCCGCCTATTTAATGCTGTGTGGACTTTGGAAATGTTACTAGTACCAGAAGTAATACCTAACGACTAAAGTCGGGTTGTACCTTTGGTCATTGTCTCTGTGGTGTTTGGCGCCGCCAGGGTGAGTCGTATGTCTTAAGATCATAACTCATCTGCGTGTCAATTGACGTAATGATGGTGGCTCCCGCAGTGATTCTCTGTGTATAGAGGCACTACTGGGGATGTTACGACACAGTCTGTTGGCTCTGTGTAGGATCATGTTCGTTATGTTTACTATGAGGGTCATTGAATAGATAGATAGATAGATAGATAGATAGATAGATAGATAGATAGATAGATAGATAGATAGATAGATAGATAGATAGATAAGTTGAGGGTTATACGTATATATATATATATATATATATATATATATATATATATATATATAATAAATTAGTTTAATATCATTATACTTTACATAAATTGCATAAACCTTAATAGTTGATTACCTTTTATTTATTTATATTATATTTTTAATATTTTTAATGAATGTCAAAGGGTCCATGACAAATGGCCGTCCTAGGGCTGCACAACTCTGAAGCAGGCCCTGTAAATTACAATAAGGGGCTGTCCATTAATTACGTCAACAAAATAGGGGGGAGGGGGTCAGAAAGTTTTTTGACAATTGTTGACAAGGGGGAGGGGGGGAGGTAAAAAATCGCCAAAAATTTGTTGACATAAATAATGGACAGCCCCTAAATGAACCCACGAACTCTCAATGAATTCTGTTTTGGTTTCTTCTATTTCACTTTCCATGGTCTTTCTCTAAATGGAGATATGGACATATGTTTTTTCCCTTTCAATCTCTAAAGATGACACACACATTTGAATAAAAACAATAACAGTGAAACTCTTTTTGAAGTGAAGATGGCCCCGACTGCCTGTCAATTGCACGTGAGGTCAGTGGGTGTGTCATTCACGGTGTGCAGCAGGGGTGGGCGTGTGCCACGTGACCAATACGGCGGAAAAGGGAAGCTACAACACAAATTAAACTGGATGCTCTCCCTTCTATCCCCCCCCCCCTATTCCGTTTCGCTGCCGATGACTGGAGATTGTAACAA
>JAGDYQ010000084.1:3882562-3912562 GCA_021962125.1 Bulinus truncatus | reverse complement strand
TGGACATTAGTTGACATATGCCTGTACAAAACAAATGTTCTACATATGCCTGTTCAAAACAAATGTACTACATATGCCTGTACTAAACAAATGTACTACATATGCCTGTACAAAACAAATGTACTATTGCCAGAGTGGCTATTATGGCGCCCTCTTTCTAAAATACACGACTCACCATTGTAAAATAAACAACTCTGTGACGTAGCTACTCAGTTTATGATGGACTAACTGTATCAATCAAATACTACTAGATCGATGTAAGCTAATTCATTTGATAAAACAAATTTATCTATTTAAAAGTTTTAAAATATCGATTCCACTATACTTCCTCCACAATCCAGTCAGCCAGACTTCAGTGCAATACAGTGTCTATACAGCAACACAAATAAAAACTATTTTTTTTTTTAAAAACACAGACTGGTACTAAAAATTAAACATAAAAATACCCTAATAACACAGAAAGGAATGAAAAAGGATTTTTTTTTTATGAAACAATAAATGTCTTCAGAGAAAACAAGTTTTTGAAAATAGACAAATAAAGTTTGAACAATATAGAGGAATCAATAAAATATATCGATAGATTTTATTTGAAATTGTAACTCGCAATGGGGATGGGGTGGGGAGGTGCAAGTGGAAAAAAGGAGAGAAAAATGTTAGGTGACACATGCTGCAATACTCGTCCTACGATACCCGTCATACGATACCCGTCCTACGATACCCTCCTACGATACCCTCCTACGATACCCTCCTACGATACCCTCCTACGATACCCGTCCTACGATACCCGTCCTACAATATACCCGTCCTACAATATATCCGTCCTACAATATACCCATCCTACGATACCTGTCCACGAATACTTGTCCTACAATACCCGTCCTACAATACCCGTCCTACAATATACCCGTCCTAAAATATACCCGTCCTACAATACCCGTCCTACAATATACCCATCCTACGATACCCGTCCTACGATACCCGTCCTACGATACCCGTCCTACGATGCCCGTCCTACGATACCTGTCCACCAATACCCGTCCTACGATACCCGTCCTACAATACCCGTTCTACAATACCCGTCCTACGATACCTGTCCACCAATACCCGTCCTACGATACCCGTCCTACAATACCCGTCCTACGATACCTGTCCAACAATATCCGTCCTACGATACCCGTCCTACAAGATATCGGAGGGCTGAGGCAGATATTCCCATCAAATTCCCGAGTCCCTGTACCCAGTAGCTCTACATTTAATGGAAATCAATAATAATAAGACCCCCCCCCCCCCATTGCAACAGTTATAATCAAAGGTCTCCTAATGTGTCTGTCTATAAGGACCACTCCGGCATTCTCTTTCTAACTCAGTCCACGAAATAGTTGGATGGACAGACGGATTGATAGATATTGGGTTGGATGGATGAGCAGAGTGTATAAGTATATGGATGAACGAACAATAAAATAAATGGGTGAATACACAGATACATGAATGGAAGGTATGTGGCTTGATTGATGGACAGATTGAAAGATGGTTGGATTGGATGAATAAATCGTTGGACGAAAGGAAAGGATTAGTAAAAGTATCGATTGTGAGTTCATTGGCGTAACAAGAGGACGAAAACAATCAGCCATCTAAGCTGTGCGCTGTCAAGATATCATAGAGTAGGTGAAGGGAGTATGTTTGAAAGGATGTGTTCACATCTTGGTGCGCATGTTATAAAAACGAAACTTGTGGTGCTCTGTTAGTGAACAGCCGCTGGTGACGTACAACGCATAGATTTGTTACGTTTATTATTTGCATTCGCCCATGCCATCTAACGGCTTATTTACATACATGTTTGATGTGTGTGTTTATTTTGCATTCACCATATTTGATATAACCGGTGTATTAACATGAAGATGTTGATGTGTGTGTGATAGGTTGATCGTTCTGGAGGTATGTTGTATAGTTTAGACAATACGTTGTATACTGTAATATCGAAGTAGCATTGTGTAGTCATATCGCACATGATGTTGTTTGTAACATGTAGGCCCTGAATCTGGAAGTAATCTTTAAGTCGTATCGGACGTGAAATGGCCCTGCCTGAAGTGCACCGTAACAACCCTGACATCTAGTCGTTCTGGAGGCATTTGAGACCCGGACGGCCCAGGCATGAGAGACCACCTGACAATTATAATGTAATAATCTGATCTATTATATTTTAGTCTATTATTGAATGTAATACTATTGTGGGTGATGCAAATCGTCACAAAAATCCTATATTTTTTCTGTATAGTCAGTTATAAAGTGGTATTAAAGTTATTATTTTTATTATTTATACAGAGTTATTGATTGTATACGTCATATTTATATATGTAACAATAGCTTTAGATAGGTCTATACAATTTTAGAACCACTGTCAAACTCATGGGTCCATGATACAGTCATATGTTTTGATAACTAGAATTCCAGCGGTTGATCTTTGTTTAAGTTAAAATTGGTTGTCACCACAGGTTATGACCCCCATTGATAGGTGACGATAGATGTAATTAGGCAGACAAAGGAATACTAGCCCATAGTGAGTTTTTAGCCGCACCAATCCCTGGGCTGGAATAAGAGTCATTAATATGTAGATGAGTTAGAAAGGGTGTTAGGGAACCAATAGAGATGTAACTGAGATTTCGGGAGACCTACGAGATACAGACCGACGAAAGACCTACGAGATGCAGACCGACAGATCGACAGACTGACGATAGAGACATCAGGACACCAGTTGTAGAGATAATTAGAGGAGAAGTTAGTGGAGAAATAATAGAGGCACAAGCTATCAAGTTATTGAGTTTTACAGTACACAGTCAAAGTCTATTTTATTGAAGTATGTCTGTATAATCCTTTCGGGGACACAGGATACTACGTGTTATATTGTGTACGAAGCATTTGTGAATACTGCTGCACATAAGTTCATACTACATATGTTTTCTTATTGTTGAATAAATATAATTGAATCGTGGAACTTTGCCTCATTGATTGGTGTGTTGTTTGAGAGTGCAACGAGACTAAACGCTACTTAAGATTATAAACCAGTTATGATATCGGCAGCTACATAAAACCAGTATAGTTATCTGAAGCAGCAGTGAGGAACACACAGTGTTACCTTGGAGAAGCATTACATCAACAAGTACATTATATACAAAAATATAGTGTTACAATATATATATATATATAAAATGTTAATGTGTATGTCCAACCTACGGGGACCTGGGTGAACCTCTCGCCAATGTACCCCTAGACCACGAGTTGTTCAAATTGGGTTGTGACAGCGCGTAGGCACAAACGTATAAAGTCGGAGAATAATAAATTAAATGATATAAATTAGTGTCGATAAATTGTTGTAGATACCGATATTATAAAATAAAGTATCGTTTTGTACTGTTGGCTTTCATACCGATTGTGGCACACAAGATTATGATTGTCCTTCCCAAATTGCAAATCCCGCTTCTTTTGGTGCACACAACATTCGGTGCTAGTTACACCCCTATTGCTAGTTACACTCATTGTGCTAGTTACACCCATTGTGCTAGTTACACCCCTATTGCTAGTTACACCCCTATTGCTAGTTACACCTATTGTGCTAGTTACACCCCTTGTGCTAGTTACACCCATTGTGCTAGTTACACCCATTGTGCTAGTTACACCCATTGTGCTAGTTACACCCCTATTGCTAGTTACACCCCTATTGCTAGTTACACCCATTGTGCTAGTTACACCCATTGTGCTAGTTACACCCCTATTGCTAGTTACACCCCTATTGCTAGTTACACCCCTTGTGCTAATTACACCCATTGTGCTAGTTACACCCCTATTGCTAGTTACACCCATTGTGCTAGTTACACCCCTTGTGCTAGTTACACCCATTGTGCTAGTTACACCCATTGTGCTAGTTACACCCCTATTGCTAGTTACACCCATTGTGCTAGTTACACCCATTGTGCTAGTTACACCCCTATCGCTAGTTACACCCATTGTGCTAGTTACACCCATTGTGCTAGTTACACCCATTGTGCTAGTTACACCCCTATTGCTAGTTACACCCATTGTGCTAGTTACACCCATTGTGCTAGTTACACCCCTATTGCTAGTTACACCCCTATTGCTAGTTACACCCCTTGTGCTAATTACACCCATTGTGCTAGTTACACCCCTATTGCTACTTACACCCATTGTGCTAGTTACACCCCTTGTGCTAGTTACACCCATTGTGCTAGTTACACCCATTGTGCTAGTTACACCCCTTGTGCTAGTTACAAGATGGATGGATTTATGGATGAATGATTGGATGGATTGATGGATGGATTGATGGATGGATTGATGGATGGATTGATGGATGGTCGGGTTGACGCATATATCATGTCGGTAAATAACGTATTCATTCTTTTCAGTTTATTGCAGTAGGATTTACTTACAGTTAATAGTGTGCTTACCTGGATCCATAGACCTATTTACCCTGTGACCTGAGATGAGCCTGCCCCCCCCCCACACCTTAAAATTTGAAAGAATTATTTTACGTTTGTTTGATGTCATTTTTTTTTTTAATCTAAAAACTTTCTCCTAGTATTAGCGAAGATCATATATTGCCTGTTTTATTGTCCTCTCTCCCAACGCTAGGCCATGGCACGCATGCGCACTAAACACGGTGTTTGCCAAGAAAGCTTTTAGAAAGCCTAATCAATATTTTTTTACGAGTTGCCGCCATATGAAGTCTTTTTTATTTTAGTTTTTTTTTTTTTTGGGGGGGGGGGGGGGGAGGGGGGAGAAACTAATAAATAAAAAGATCCGATGGGACGTGGAAGGTTCGGGTAAATAGGCTGGGTGGGGAGGGAAGATTAGTTTGAGTAATTGCCCCAAGGGAATCCATCGGAATAGAAAAACACGGGAGCACAGATCGCGCACGTGGTTCTATGACTACGTCTTTTCTCCCGCACCTTTCTCTCCCTGTCTATTCACTCTTCTCTCTCTCTCTCTCTCTCTCTCGCCACTCCTCGACTTCAACTTACCTTATTTCTCATACGGGACTAGCAAATGTGAAATAAAGCCCACAGAGTTATCTCTCCTTCTTGCCATATTTCTGTCCCTTTCCATCACTAACTAACTTCTCTAATTTTCAGATTTTTTTTTCAGCTGCAAATAATAATGGTTGTGTACAGCAGGGATGCCGATAGGGATGTGTGTGTGTGTGTTTTTTTTTTTAGATATTTTAGAAGAAATCTAAATATAATAAAATGTTGTAAAATGGCAGATATTTATAATTTTATACAGCCATTTAGTTATAAACTTTGATAATTTTATTTTTTGCTTTATATATAATATAATCTAGAAATTTCATTTATGATAATTCTTCAAGAAAGTAGTTGGCAGTCATGTTGTCCGGATTCAGAAGACAGTTTAAATACTTGTGCGCAACATTAAAATAAAACATTTATGTGCACTGTTATAATCAGGGCTCACCTTACAAATTGCGGGCCCAATTTAACGGATTCTTGAGAGGCCCCTCTTCTACCCTATGACAAGAGCTATGACTGACAGGGATGTGCTAAATGTAAAATGCGGGGGTCCTGTCAGGCGTGGGGCCCAATTTCGAGAAATCGGTCAAATCGGGACTAAAGCCGGCACTGGTTGTAATGAGTGTGCGCTTAGAAAGGGCACCGTCTCTCAATCACTGTCGTCTGCCCAAATTGGCCTTTACTTACTAAAATGTTGACTCTCTCTCTCTCCTGTCAATAAATCACTCACCCTCTCAACATCAACAGATCGCTACAGAGACACACAAAGAATACAGTGAGCGATTTTTGAAACACATAAAGAATTCAGTGAGCGATTGTTGAGACACACAAAGAATACAGTGAGCGATTTTTGAGACACATAAAGAATACAGTGAGCGATTTTTCAGACACATAAAGAATACAGTGAGCGATTGTTGAGACACACAAAGAATACAGTGAGCGATTTTTGAGACACATAAAGATTACAGTGAGCGATTGTTGAGACACACAAAGATTACAGTGAGCGATTGTTGAGACACATAAAGATTACAGTGAGCGATTTTTGAGACACATAAAGAATACAGTGAGCGATTTTTCAGACACATAAAGAATACAGTGAGCGATTGTTGAGACACACAAAGAATACAGTGAGCGATTTTTGAGACACATAAAGATTACAGTGAGCGATTGTTGAGACACATAAAGATTACAGTGAGCGATTGTTGAGACACACAAAGATTACAGTGAGCGATTGTTGAGACACACAAAGATTACAGTGAGCGATTGTTGAGACACACAAAGATTACAGTGAGCGATTGTTGAGACACACAAAGATTACAGTGAGCGATTGTTGAGACACACAAAGATTACAGTGAGCGATTGTTGAGACACACAAAGATTACAGTGAGCGATTGTTGAGACACACAAAGATTACAGTGAGCGATTGTTGAGACACACAAAGATTACAGTGAGCGATTGTGCGGCCTAAAGTTTAAAAAGAAAATGAGAGATGTTATAAATAATTGTGTCGCCTTTTAGCAGAAACGGCAAACAGTGAATTTGGTAGCAGACGAGAAAGCAGACGACATTTAAATATTCAACTTTCTACAAAGAACGTCTGTATCATAAAAAGACAGGGCCAGTGCCTGATTTAAAGGTCGGTGCTCACAGGTCGCGCGGCCGGTGACCTATCAAAAAAAAAAAAAACACAAAATATCATTTAATTAAATTTAAAAAAAAATAAAAAGAAATCACCATTATCAATTTCAATTTTTACCCAATTTTTATCGTCATATCAGATTTCATTTATGAAACTTTATGTGTTAGTAATTGCTAATTCACTGAGTTTTTATTTATTTATTTTTAAATTATATTAAATATATTTTACTCTGCCATGATTAGAAAAATACACAAATATGAAATACTTTTTTTTTTTCTTTTTCGAATGTCAATATTCATTTTAGTTTTTCTTCGCTCTTACAATTAAAGTTGTTGACCTACTTACAGTGACGCCACTGCCTACTTAGCAATATTTTTTAAACCTGATATAGTGTTCCAGATACTAGGAAGTTCTGATTATTGGCTCTTCTGATACGTAAGAAACGTAAGAAACTTCATCATCAGTTGTTTATTAGGGCGCAGTTTATTCAGAAACTTCATCATCAGTTGTTTATTAGGGTACAGTTTATTCAGAATTACAACGTACGTTAAAGTCATAGTACATGTTTTTTTTCAATCTTAACATTCGGTTCTAATGACGCCTCTGTATTTATCTGGAAAATTCCGGTGTGCAGGGCTGCAGTCATCTCCACCAATCCCAATGCCATCTCCACCAATCCCACTGCCATCTCCACCAATCCCAATGCCATCTCCACCAATCCCCAAGCCATCTCCACCAATTCCACAGCCATCTCCACCAACTCCGCAGCCATCTCCACCAATCCCAATGCCATATCCACCAATCCCACTGCCATCTCCACCAATCCCAATGCCATCTCCACCAATCCCCAAGCCATCTCCACCAACCCCGCAACCATCTCCACCAATCCCACTGCCATCTCCACCAATCCCCAAGCCATCTCCACCAACCCCGCAACCATCTCCACCAATCCCCCAGCTATATCCACCAATCCCAATGCCATCTCCACCAATCCCAATGCCATCTCCACCAATCCCCAAGCCATCTCCACCAATTCCGCAGCCATCTCCACCAATTCCGCAGCCATCTCCACCAACCCCGCAGCCATCTCCACCAACCCCGCTGCCATCTCCACCAACCCCGCAGCCATCTCCACCAACCCCTATATAATTTCTAACAACTAGAGCCCCGAAGATGACGCACACCCATTTATTGCTTACTCATTTTATAACAGTGTACTTTCCACATCGGGGCCCGCTAGAGACAGGGTTCCACCTTGAGTTCGGACTGTACCCTTTTTGATTCGGCCCTGATGCGTTTCATAACCTCCACAGATGACGCAAAACAACAAAATAACTTCATTTAGCCAAATTCTAGTAACAAAGCAAAATCACTTATTTATAACGACAAATCAAATAGCAGGCAAGCGGTGCGCGCGCGACTGTGGGGTTATACATGTAAGAGGCCCGACTTATAGGGGGCATTAAAAACCGCAAATGAATTTGGAATTTATACCCTTTTATGTAATCCCGTTTAAGAAGTGGCCAGAGATTTTCTTGTACGCCTCTGAGCTAATCAACTTGGCTTCAATTGGTCTTCTTTGTGCATGTCTACTGAACAGATTTGTCAAGAGTTCACAGACTGCTCAGCCAATAAGGTCAAATCTTTATATGAATGTTGTTTTATATACTGAAAGATAAATTTAACTTCAGAACGCTTTGCGAATAAAATGATCAATACATTAAATATTTGCAAGAGAGGAAAGAGAAAACTAGACCTAATTTTAAACGAGAATAATAAAACTAAATTAATATATATTTTGTGATACAAACAGTCCGCAAAAAAAAGTGAATGACGTCATTGATAACTGCTTAGAAAGAAAAAGTACGTTTAAAAAAAAGATGTCGTCATTGATTCTTGTGTAGGCATCTTTAAACGACGCCTTTAAAATTTCAACTGGTTCATTCTGGTTTAAACTGTTATTATTACATTTTAATGATCTCTTTTAATATTTTTTATGAATCTACTGTTTTTACATAGCATTGACTTTCTGTTTTTTGTAAAGATAAAAAATCAGCCGTAATTCAAGAGCAGAAAGAAAAATCAAGATCACTGACGTCCAATTTAAACTGCAACTAGTTGCAAGTACCCGGCTTTGCCCGGGTTTAAAATAAGGTTTTCTGTTTACCTTCTGTTTTCTCCCTAACCCCTTTCTCCCTTCCTCTCTCTCTCCCTCCCTCCCTCCCTCCCCCTCTCTCTCCCTCCCATATCTCTCCCTCCCTCCCTCCCTCTCCCATCTCCCTCTCCTCTCCCCCCTGTCTATCCCCCTCCCTCCCTCTCTCCCCCTTCCTCCTTCCCTCTCTCTCCCTCCATCCTTAACCCCTCTCTCTCTCTTTATCTCTTCCTCCCATTTCTCCCATCCTCTCTCTCTCTCCTTCCCTCCCATCTCTCTCCATCCTTAACCCCTCTCTCCCTCCCTCCTTTCTCCCTCCCTCTCCACCTCTCTCTCCCTCCCCCTCTCTCCCCCTCCCTCCCTCCCTCATTCCCTCTCTCCCTCCCTAACCCCCTCTATCTCTCTCCCTCCCTCTCTCCCACCCTCTCTCTCCCTCCCTCCCCCTCTATCTCCCATCCTACCCCCTCTCTCCCTCTCTTCCTTTCTCTCTTCCTTCCCTCCCTTTCCACTCCCCTCTATCCTTCCCTCTCCCATCTCCCTCTCTCCCCCTCCTTCTCTCCCCCCTGTCCATCCCCCTCCCTCCCTCTCTCCCCCTCCCTCTCTCCCTCTCTCCCCCTCCCTCTCTCTCCCCCTCCCTCCCTCCCTCCTCCCCTCTCTCTCTCTCTCTCTATATATATATATATATATATATATATACACTTATTATTATGACTTCACACTTCTTCTATAATCCTTCTTCATTCCTTTACCTTCCTCAAACTGTACACATCAGGGAGCATGGAAAAACATCAATAATTCTTTGCTGCATAAAGGCACGATACAGCACCAGCGCGCAAGTTCTATTAAACTTTATTTGTAGGAAAATTTAAAAATGTAAAATGTATCATCGGGAAATGACGTCACAGAGGAATTTTATTTATGGCGCCGTCGAGATTACTTTAATTTAGTAAAATACTAAAATAAAAATAATTAATTACAATTAAACTACCCATCGAGATGAAACGAAACCTGTCCTATAACCTTCCCCATGTAATTTTGTGTATGTGTAACAAATTTCACGTTATTTGGTTGTCTGTTATAAGGGAACAGACAGACAGACAGACAGACAACAAATGCATCTTATAAATATAGAGATATTGTACACGTGCTCCTACCCCTTCCCCCACCCCCTCTCCCCCCCCCCCCACTATAAAGTGTCAAACTTTGGTAAACCCCCCCCCTCCTCATATCTAGTAAAATTGTCAAACGAAGGAAACGCTCACACACAATAAATAAGTATTTAACTATTACCCCTCCCCCCCCCCATCAATGACGCTTAATACCAACATTCAGGATTCGCTCCCTCTAATTGTAGAACGAAGACACATGCACCCAACCACCCCAATTACCTTCCCAAAATGCACCATTTTCTTCTGGCAGTAGCAAGGGAAATCGTACATAAATCTTGTATACATTCAGCCCGTAGCGTGAAAATTCTACAGCAGGGGCCAGGCATTCTACAGCAGGGGCCAGGCAATAGCGGGGGGGGGGGGGGGGCAGGTAGTACATTTTACTAAGTAGAACAAATAAGCTGGGGGCCAGACAAAACGAAGGGGGGCCCTGCCCCCTGCCCCCCCCCCCCCGCACGCTACGGGCCTGTATACATTACCACAATAATGCACCATAGTACGATCATTGAACGAAAAGAAATATTTGTAACCTTGAAAATTATGTTCTATGGCAGTGGTAACCCCATGGGCTGTAAATTGTTTACAAATATTTAATTTAAAAAAAAATTCAGTGTTAAAACTTTTACAATTTTTAATAGTACAAGAATTTTAACCGCAATATGAAAGTACTTAATTATTTGGTCTGTGAAATTATCACCAGGAGAAGCTGTTCTGTGTTAAAGTGAAATTGTCAAGCTGTTCTGTGTTAAAGTGAAATTGTGACAAGTTGTTCTGTGTTAAAGTGAAATTGTCAAGCTGTTCTGTGTTAAAGTGAAATTTGTGACAAGTTGTTCTGTGTTAAAGTGAAATTGTGACAAGTTGTTCTGTGTTAAAGTGAAATTGTCAAACTGTTCTCTGTTAAAGTGAAATTGTCGAGCTGTTCTGGGTTAAATTGAAATTGTCAAGCTATTCTGTGTTAAAGTGAAATGGTTAAGCTGTTCTGTGTTAAAGTGAAATTGTCAAGCTGTTCTGTGTTAAAGTGAAATTGTGACAAGCTGTTCTGTGTTAAAGTGAAATTGTCAAGCTGTTCTGTGTTAAAGTGAAATCAATTAGCAAACAAGAATGTTTGGTCTCGTGACATATGTAATATTGTTTTAATAGTTTTAGTTTCAAACTGCGGTCACATGAAGAAGCAATAACTGAGAGTGTGAGAACCAATGCCAGATGTAAATATTACATATTTAAATATTTAGATGATCAATATAGGGCACTGCCAGAATGTCTGCTACAATTGATGAATGTTGAAATTTAAAGCCTTCAGTTTCAAACAGAATCACTGGGAGTTGCACTAGTCATGCATCCACGTCAAGGCGTATGCACCACACAAACACAAACATACACACACACATACACACACACCTACACACACACACACACACCTATATAACGGTCTCTACAATTGATAACTGTTAAAATATAAAAGTCTCAATGTCAAAAAACTTATTAATTCCAATAATACGAAACCCAGATTCGGTCTCTGAATTTCACGTTTTGAGTTGACTGATTGTGACACTTAGCTGTGATGACGTGCCAGATTGACTTTTCTCTTTATTTTTTTTTTTTGAAGAACTCTGCCAACACACATACACACACACACAAACACAACACAAACACACACACACACACAAACACCATACACACACACAAACACACACACAAACACACAAACACACAAACGCACACACAAACACACACACAAACACACAAACACAAACAGGTGAAACTTTAAGATATTTTAGCGGGACGACATTAAAAGAAAATTAATTAATATTTTATTACAAAACTAAATTTTTAAAAATTATAAATAAAATCAACTTGGTTGTCGCCCTGTGTCTGAATTTCTAGCTTACTGGGCGACACACTCTCACAACTGGGCGACATACTCTCGCAACTGGTCGACACACTCTCAGAACTGGGAGACATACTCTCGCAACTGGGCGACACACTCTCACAACTGGGTGACATACTCTCGCAACTGGACGACACACTCTCGCAACTGGGCGGCATACTCTCGCAACTGGACGACACACTCTCACAACTGGG
Organism: Bulinus truncatus; assembly: GCA_021962125.1. Classification (NCBI taxonomy): domain Eukaryota; kingdom Metazoa; phylum Mollusca; class Gastropoda; family Planorbidae; genus Bulinus; species Bulinus truncatus. The sequence continues at coordinate 3,900,481 of JAGDYQ010000084.1, read as the reverse complement.
CGACATACTCTCGCAACTGGGCGACATACTCTCGCAACTGGACGACACACTCTCGCAACTGGGCGACACACTCTCGCAACTGGGCGACACACTCTCACAACTGGGCGACATACTCTCGCAACTGGACGACACACTCTCACAACTGGGCGACATACTCTCGCAACTGGGCGACATACTCTCGCAACTGGACGACACACTCTCGCAACTGGGCGACACACTCTCGCAACTGGGCGACACACTCTCACAACTGGGCGACATACTCTAGCAACTGGGCGACATACTCTAGCAACTGGGCGACATGCTCTCGAGACTGAGCGACACGCTCTCGCAACTGGGCGACATACTCTCGCAACTGGGCGACACACTCTCGCAACTGGGCGACACACTCTCACAACTGGGCGTTACAAATGTCACCCATATGACAGAAATGTCACCCATCAACTATGTTAAAAGTATGCTCTGAACACAGCTACACACAAAAACACGTTGAATGAACACCATCTATTATTCATCTTCATACCTACTGCGCATATCTCCAGCTGACCCTCCAATCACCAATTCTCTGCCCTTCTTTTACAATGCTTTCGTCAGCCATCCATCATTGCCTTCCCCCCACCCCACCTTCAATAACGAAATGACCCCTCAACCTTTTATTCCAGTTCCCCCCCCCACCTCACCCACCCTCATCGATACCGTTGTACAGAGCACTGATCCTTCACCTTTCACCTTTGCGTCCAATAGCCTTCCCATTGTTGGTTTCGAACATATTTGGTTGGACTGTGTCACCGTACTGTCTCCTTTCACTTTATTTCTCCTTTCAATCATTCTCTCTCTCTCTCTCTCTCTCTCTCTCTCTCTCTCTCGCTCTCTCTTTTCCTCTCTCTCTCTCTCTCTCTCTTTCTCGCTTTTCCATGTCCCTTTACATCCCGATAAAAAAAAATTAAAAGATGTGACTCATAATTTTGTCTCCCCCCACCCTCCAATCCCATCTTATAAATCCCCGCCCCACCCTACCGTAAGGTGGTGTACCTGGAAGAGTAAATCCGTCAATCAATACTCTCTCCCCATGTAGTTTGCCGTGAGCACAAAGTTCTGAAAGATGTCTGCCATCGGGGGGGGGGGGGGGGTTCGAGTGAGCAAGAAGGCGGTGGTTCAAGTTCCGGTCAGATTGGATTCTGGGTAAAAAAATGAAATTAACGGGATGGAATAAGAAAACAGAAAATGAAAAAAAAAGAAAGAAAAAAATCTTGTCCTAGTCGTAGATAAAATGGGTGGAAGGGATGGGGCACGTATGCATAAATCTTGTGTTGCCTAGCAACCACATACAAAACGTTCAACCTAATGATGAGCGGGAAAATGAAGGCAGGACCAAGAAATTTGATCGAGCCGATAAAATTTGATGAACCAAAAAAAAAAAAGATAAAAAGAAACCTTTTGAGATTTTTTTTTTTAAATCTTCAAAATAATAGAAGCTACGACAGTAGGCTGGTTTTTTTTTCATCTCCCTTAGAAACCGGCCATTGTAAATGGAGTAAAAAGAACGGAATAATCGAGAAGGGAGGAATAACTCGGGTACAAAAGGGGAGGCTATTCCATACAATTTCCAATGAATATTGTAATATAATACCCCATTTTATTGCCATCGTTAAGAGAGAGGAAAAACAATATAAGTGTGTCATAAAAAAATGAGGATTGGAATATTTTCTTTTAAAAATGTAAAAAAAAAATTGTTAAAAAAAAATTATTTTGTTGAAAAAATGGTTTTTAAGTCCGTGCAGGTATTAAATATTCAGGAGATGAAAGTGGAGATGCGGGGGGAGGGGCTGTGTGGGTGGGGGAGGGGGAACACGACACGGATTTTAAAAAATACATCATGAGCGCCCAAACGTAGGCGGCCAATTATATGTTGAAATATCCTACCTCAAAGGCTCTCAAACTTTTGCACCCCCGAGCCATTTAGGGACATGCTCAGTTTTGGCGACACACCAAAATGTAATGAAATAAAAAAACAAAGGATAAAGGGAAATAAAAATCTAAATCTGTGTGTATGTATTATCGATTAAGAAATGTGTTAAATGTTTGGCAAACTGTTTTGATGTGGATTACTTAATTGTTTAATAATTTTTTTTTTAATCGAGAATAGTGTGTACTTAAATATATCTCATTCTTGTCAAGTATAACGCAGTTTGAATAAAAAAAATGTTTACAAATTTATTTTTTTTTTTGAAGCTTTCTTTCTGTAACTCATTTCTATTGTTTTGCTAAAACCCAACTGATTTTATTTTAGAACTACAATTGAAATAGTTTAGTAGCTCTTTAGGAGGAACAGTTTAGTTTCTCTTTAGGAAGATCAGTTTAGTAGCTCTTTAGGAAGATCCCACAAAAAGATCTTTGTGTTTATGTCCCTTGATGGTACAATAAATCAATCAACGGCCATAATGGCAAATCAGCAATAATGTTTTACTGTCTTACAGTTTAGACCCAAGAAAAAGACCATGTCCCTAAAATATTAATGTAGTACATCAGTTTATAAACTTACTTGCTAAATTATCATCATTATAGTTAATATGAAATTGGAAAATAATAATAATTGACTTTTATTAAAATATGCTATTAAAGCAAAAAAATATATTTCCTTAGCAATCTATAAAATGTAATGATTAAAAAGAGTGCCGAAAAGGGCTATTTATTTCATTTATCTTTCAATTTGTTAACAATCGTAGTATCATGACAGATTATATTCAAGTATACTTTATTTAATATTAGACATAAATATACCAAACTTTATTTACATGACATAGAATATATGGGGTCATGTGACATACACAACTTAATGGTGACACAGCCTAATGGTGACACAATCTTAGAGGACGAAACCTGATGGTGGCACGGTCTAATGATGACACAACCTATTGGTGACACAGCCTAATGGTGACACATCCTAATGTTGACACAGCCTAATAGTGACACATGCTAATGGTGACACACTCTTAGGGGCCGAAGCCTGATGGTGACACATCCTAATGGTGGCACAGTTTAATGGTGACACATTATAATGATGGTGACAGCCCAATGGAGACATAGCCGTATGAAACACATAAGCATATTTTGCATGACATTATGGCGTGAGAAATGTCAACAGTTTAAAAAAAAGTAACGTTAAAACAAAAGTCAACATTTAAAAAAATTGGTTGACAAAGTCAAATAGAAATAAAGTAAAGGTAAAAATAAAAAAAAACGTCATCAGTAAAAATACAATTTCGTTTAGACTCTCAGTTGTATATGAGACTGTTATACCATAATTTTAACTGGTTGACATTTTTATCGCTCATCCCTAGTGAGACATAAATACATTAATAACCAAATGGTCCAATGTGATATATATCAACAAATTATGAACTATTACACACTGGCCAGGTGTGGGTTTATCTTGGGCTAACTCCACTCAAAACGCAAGCCAAAAGTAATAAATAAAATAAATAATAGAAACCAACGAAATAAATTTTTTTTTAAAATCTGGCTCAAAGCAACACAAGGCTTCTGAAACCTTTTAAAAAAAACGCCATCGATTCGGTTATTTTGGCCTGGGGGGGGGGGTAAAGGTCATGGACGAGAGAATTTGACGGCTGACATTTGTTATTTCTCTAAAATGACCTCAAGCTACACATGTCAAAATGCCAAGATTTAGTTGTTGTTTACATTCCTCTCATATCGATGTCTCAACTTCGTTTTTATTCGAATGAATTTTAAGTTGTCAGAGACTATGGAACCACCGTCGATTCTAGTTCCTCTGGGACTATGGAACCACCGTCAATTATAGTACCCTGGGACTATGAAACCACCGTCAATTCTAGTTCCTCTGGAAGTATAAAACATTACCACCTCTCTTTCGTTCAACTAAAAAACTCTCACACGGGCAGTCATACGTCATTAGCTAAATTGCATCATCAATGCACCAATAAATATGACTGTGTTCGTTTTTTAAGCACAATAATAAAACAAACATTCGTTACTCTAATATGAGTACTTACAGTAAAAAAAAAATAATTCATTCTCATTTTGAATTACTGTAAAATATGTCATTCGATTAACACTAATGACACATTCAACCTTCAATAGCAGTCTTAATTTTGGTTTTCTTAGATCCTATACACACCTCTTAATAGGACGATAACATATCTGAAAGTTTAATAGCCATGGAAGAACCACGGGAGAGATTCGACAACGACCACTCTTGTCCAGCTAATGCCAGCAGAAGCGGATTTAAGGACGGGTCTACTGGACGCGTGACCTCCCCCCCCCCCCCGACTATTGAAGGGTCCAACAACATATCCTACTTTAAATTATTTCATAGTTCTCTCTCTTTTTTTTTAATGGGCCTAATGTTACCTTCTGCGCCCAGGGACTGAAATGACCTAAGTCCACCTCAGAATGACCGGTACCCAATTTTATTACGCTGGGTCAACGTAGGAGTTTTCAGCTGGACCTGAAAAAAAAATCAAGAGTCTCCCAGCAAGGATCGAACCCGGGAACGGCAGGTCAACAGTCAAGCGCCTGCGCGGCTTACCTTGCCTACAGCCTCACTTTCTATAACCCAAAGGCGTTTGGGTACCAAAAATATCTCTCCAAGTCGGCGCCTTTCTCCTCTGTGGGGCGGGTAATTTGTTGCTACTCTCCTTCACCCCCCCTCCCCACCCTAATCTTTTTAAACATCGCCACGTTTGACACATGTAACTGGCAATATTCCACCACCTCCTTACCCCCCCCCCCCCGCTTCCCCCCCCCCCCATGGGCTTGGAGACACGTCATCGTTCATTTAACGGTGCGCTCACCTCGGTTGATCTAGATTTGTTTCATTTCACCGGGCAGGGGGGAGGGGACGGGACACGCCCAGGTGCAGTGAACCCTAAATTATGTGGGTATCTAATGGTGAGCCAGAGGAGTGTCTCTGCCGTAATGTGCTGTAGTTATTAAAGTAATCATGACGCCATGACAGTCTTCAAAAGCCAGCTGACAATCTGTGTAATACTGAAATACTGAGTTCAGGTAATGAGTACATACTGTGGAGGGGGAAAAGGGGTGGTGATACCGCCGGTACATCGCTTGGGGGGGGGGGGCTACGAAGCTCAAGGGGGCCCATCAAGCTCGATGCGTTAGAATTTTCCGATTACAAATGCAGTAATAAAAAATGTAGTAAACTGAAAAAAAAAGTCCTTACATCTTACAACTTACATCTTACATCTTACAACTTACAACTTACATCTTACAACTTACATCTTACAACTTACATCTTACAACTTACATCTTACAACTTACATCTTACAAACTACATCTTACATCTTACATATTACAACTTACATCTTACAACTTAGAACTTACATCTTTCATCTTACAACTTACATCTTACAACTTACACCTTACAACTTACAACTTACATCTTACATCTTACATCTTACATCTTACAACTTACAACTTACATCTTACATCTTACAACTTACAACTTACATCTTACAAATATTTATAGAAATTATATTGAACAAAAAAAACAAATGGGTTTTTTCATAGTCAACCCCACATACATGGTGCAGACTGCTGGTTTGAGCCTCGGATTGTCAGCAGTTGTCACATGCCAGACGTTGGACTTAGTCTTTATAGCGTCTCCAACCTAATACCCACCAGTTGAAAAAAGCAGCTAGATGTGAAAGAAAATGATAAAGAAAGGGCTCACATAAAGAAAACAAAATAACTGACCAAACGGTTGTCAAGGGTCAGTCGTGTGTGGAAGTAACTTTTTATTTGTTTATAATATGTTGCTACTTCATTGTTTAAGGGGATATGTGGTGTTTGAAGTCCCCGGTAAAGATGAGATGAAATCTCTTTGTTCCTCTCAACCACTAATGGGAATATTTTAAGGTAACCTTCTTTCTTCACCACCTTAGTCGATAGTTCAATGGCCTTGGAGGCGCCACGGGAGATATAGCGGGGACTTTAACCATGACCTGAAATAACCATTGATCCATATAGGAGATGGAACCGCGGACGTTCAGGTCAACAGTGGAGCGACTAGCCGTGGTATCGGTGGTCAATTGTGGCATTTCGTTGGGTTCTACCCGTTCTTATTGAATGATTTATTTGTGCGTTTAAATATTTTCTTAATTTCTCTTGTCAAAGTGGCTCTTCGAGGTATTGTTCGTTATGTGACTAAGTGGTGGCTCTTTATGGTATTGTTCGTTATGTGACTTAGTGGTGGCTCTTTATGGTATTGTTCGTTATGTGACTAAGTGATGGTTCTTTATGGTATTGTTCGTTATGTGACTAAGTGATGGCTCTTTATGGTATTGTTCGTTATGTGACTAAGTGGTGGCTCTTTATGGTATTGTTCGTTATGTGACTAAGTGGTGGCTCTTTATGGTATGGTTCGTTATGTGACCAAGTGGTGGCTCTTTATGGTATTGTTCGTTATGTGACTAAGTGATGGCTCTTTATAGTGTTATTCGTTGAGCAAATGTTAAAAATGAGCCATCGCATACCACATGGCACAAAAAATTTAAATAAAGTAAAAAATAATATGTAACAATAATTACAAACAATTTGACCTTTAAGTACTCACTCACCTTGACACCCCCTCCCCTTTCACTACACGCCGTGTTCACACACACACACACACACACACACACGAATGACACACCTAATTAAGTACTATACTAACAGCAATTCTAAAATGCCCCGTATCCTACCATCCCTAACGTTATATAATTCCTTGCCCTGGTGTGTGGTTACAATCAGTTTGCATCTGTCACAATAAATACGCCATCGGGTTTCAAAAAAAAAATTTTTTTGCTACTTTTTAAGACATGAGCCTCAATCTGGGAAAACATTTAAACACACGCACCCCCCCCCACCCCCAAATCACCTGTCTTTGAACTTTTGAGATTTTTTTTGTTTTCGTTGTTGTTTTTATTTGTTATTTTAACTGTCCCCTGCACACACACACACACACACAAACACTCACACCCTGGGGCAGACGTTTGGTTCAATTCCAGTAATTTTCAATCTAAGCCCACCTCCATAATCATCACCATCTCCTGCCCACTTACCTGTCAACTTATCTAGAAATGGAAGAGGGGAAAAGAATTGGTCCCCAAGTGTCACCTTACTCTGACTGTAATTTTGTTTAATATGTTATCATGTTATTACTATAATTATAATTACCGTGTTGTTATTTTTTTTATTTTTTAAATGACCAAAATATAAAAAAAAAAAAAGGATGGAAAAGTGGTATGGACATAATAACGGTGTTCTCATTCTGTTATTGATCGGCTCAAGTAGGGCCAGAAGAAAAGGAAAGAGATTACCTGGCACATAAACAGACAAACACGACCAAGTTCACACACACACACAGAGAGAGAGAGAGAGAGAGAGAGAGAGAAAGAGAGAGAGAGAGAAGGGGAGCTTCCATCTAAAAAAAAATGTCGTTCAGAATTGAAGCAACCACCTTCAGAACTCATGGCAGACATGCTGCACAAAATAAATAAATGTACAATATATTTATATTAAAAAAAAAGGAAATAAAAGAAAATGTCTTTGAGCACGCGCATTTACTGCAGCACACAAATTCACGTGCGGCGCGTGCGCGCACGAGGGGACAACGTCATAAAGCAGCTCAAAGGGATGGCTGTCCTCGGGGTGGTGGAAGAGGGGAAGGATGATTGGCTAGGACGGATGAGGAGAGGGGGGTGATGGTAATGTGGAAGGGAGAGGCGAGGGGGGTAAGTTCGGGCGGATGGGGGGTGGGGGGGGCGGATGGGGGTGGGGGGCGGAGAGAGAGAGGAAAGGTGAGTCAAAGCGAAGTCTTTCATCGGCTCTTGTCTTCCAGCTAACGGGCTTGCCGATCTGAATGTCCTTTCTGAACAAACAGCCTACCGGGGGGGGGGGGGGGGGGGGGGGATTAGCATAGATGAGAGTCGTGCGAGGGATAATTTCAGCTCTTTATGTCGAGTTTTTTCGGGTTTTTTTTTTTTAAATCTAAGCTGTGTTTTATTATCATTTTGATGTGTGTGTGTGTGTGTGTGCTGCTAAGATTATTGATTTCTTTTCCAGTTTTCTCACCACTTAAATCACACACACACACATACACAGAATCATCAACACACCCACAGACACACAGAATCATTAACATACACACACACCTACAAACACACACACACACACAGAATCATTAACATACACACACACACATACACACAGAAAATCATTAACATACACAATCCTATCCCAAAGTCCGTAATTTCCCTACATTTTGCACCCCCCCCCCAAACCCCTAAACTTGTTGACGAATTTTAATCAGTTCAGTTGCTCAAAATTTTTATCGAATCAAAATTAAAGTGAAAAACCTGGATGCAGGAAAGGTGGGACATAAAGAGTTCAATGTTGGGTGGGGTCAACAACTGGAGAAACAGAAAATTAAAGAGAAGAAAAACTCAGGCTTGGTGGCCAGGTGTGGTGGGGGGGGGGGTGTTTTAATTATCGTGAAAGAATTAACATGGAAGTAAAACTACTTCGTCTTTTTGTTACTTTGATGTTTTGAATTATTTGTATACATGATTGTATACATCATTGATTACATCATTGTATACATCATTGTATGCTTCATTGTATACATCATTGTATACATCATTGTATACATCATTGATTACATCAATGTATACATCATTGTATACTTCATTGAATATATAATTGTAATATGCAGAACTTTCATCAAAACTTGATAAAAGAAATCAAGGGGATCGAACCTTTGCCTTACGCCGCATGACCATCCCGGATCACGCTCTTTTAAATCCAGTTAAGTGATTCTAAACCTTTAATGTTTTTTGCGACCCGCATGTAAAGAAAGAAAGAAGCGATAACATAAAGGAAGCTAGGGGTAATTGTGTACATTCCAGATAAAAACATTGTTGGCGATATACACTCTGAGAACAGCTTCTCTAGTTTAATACCCAATGATGATTGGCGGGCTGTGGTCATTTATCTAAAGTACATAGCAGTTGATAATATTTTATGTACACCAAGATGATGATTGGCGGGCTGTTGTCATTTATCTAAAGTACATAGCAGCTGATAATATTTTATGTACACCAAGATTTTCGGCCGGATTGGAATGGCACATGACAAATGGTTCAAAGCTCGCAGTTATACGTCACTTCCACTGCTTCATTCCTAGATTAGTCGGCCTCGGGTAGAAATACAACATTCTCATTGGGCCCGCCCCCCATCCCGCCCCCATAATACCGACCTTAGCCTTATTGGAGCCCTCCTATCACATAGCCAATGCGTTGTGCAGTCTAACACAACAAACGTGTAATGAACACAATAATGACGTTCAATGACAAGCATCACAACTCGGAGCTGCCAACTCCATACGTAAAAGATTATTTCCAAAATAAATAAATAAATTTTAAAAAATCCACAAGCTACAGTGTTTATGATAATAGTTAGCAACAGCCAATCAGGCGTCGCCACGTTATACTTTTCAAAGCCAGCACAACTAGTTCCATGTCACGTGGCATTCTTCTCCATACCCTAACCAATAAGTTTCAAAAGGTTCATTAACTTCCCACGAAGACTATTTATCGGCGGTTACATTTTTGTAGGTTTTATTTTTATTTTATTACACAGAAATATTTAGAAATATTTTTTTTAAGAAAAAATAAAAATGAACAAATTTTTATATTTTTTTTTTTTTTTTGCAAATGAAGAAAAAGGCAGTGCCCTGAAGAGCCGTTGCCATGGAAACTCTGGTCGAAACTCCTTCAAACTGACATCTACTAGCTGCACATAAAAAAAAATAAAATTACATAGCTGATAAAAAAAAAACGAAACAAACTAATCAGACAGGGGAAAAAAAACTTAAGTGCACCAGTTCGAACGAAGTCAGTCATGCGTGCTACATTGGTACAATGACCATTGTGTAGATTGAACTGTGGTACTGAAGCTCTGCTGATAGAATACTAAAAATAAATCTAATACATACTGAAATGAATGAGATATGCTAATTACTCCACACCTGTCTTTAAAAAAAAAATTGTCCCCTTCAGCAAAGGTGGCCAGAAAGGGGGTTGGGGTAGGATGCACACAAAAAACCTGGCTTTGTTACCGGGCACTGTAATCCCTTAATGTCACCCAGAGGCGGATAAAAGCCCGGGTTCAGTGGGTTCAAGCCCAGAGCCCAATAGTAAATCTTTTGATATGTCTCTCTCTTTTTCTAAAAGGCCCAATTGCGCTCGGGCCTTAACTGACGCAAGTCCGCCCCTGGTTACCTGAGAGCAGTGGCGTCAATAACAACGTAAGTAACTTTTGCAAAATGTTCACGGTAGGGGGGGGAGGGGGTTCATCTCACAAAAGCACTCGTGGAAGGAAGGGGGAAGGGGTGTATATTAATTATCCACCTTGCGCTATGCAAATTTCTTTTTTTTTTATTTAATAAGTAAAAAAAAACAATTATGGGACAAACTAAAGAAAATTTGAAATACATTCCAACTAGCAGCCCCCCATAAAATCTTATTATAAAAACTCCAGGTTAATTTAACAGTTTCCAGTACACACCTATGACAGAAATGTACGTATCTTCTGCTAGTGTCTGCCTTACCCTCAAGTAAACTGTTTACAGTATACACCTATGACAGAAATGTACGTATCTTCTGCTAGTGTCTGCCTTACCCTCAAGTAAACTGTTTCCAGTATACACCTATGACAGAAATGTACGTATCTTCTGCTAGTGTCTGCCTTACCCTCAAGTAAACTGTTTCCAGTATACACCTATGACAGAAATGTACGTATCTTCTGCTAGTGTCTGCCTTACCCTCAAGTAAACTGTTTCCAGTATACACCTATGACAGAAATGTACGTATCTTCTGCTAGTGTCTGCCTTACCCTCAAGTAAACAGAACCTAATACTGTGCAGGGCCCCCTTAGTGGAAGGGGGCCTAGGCGGTTGCCTTATTTGCCCTTCCGTTAGAGCGACTCCACACGTGCTTTGTGCCGTGGGCCTCCAACCAGGGATGCCATTTTCAGTGGGGGGGGGGGGGAAGGTGCAATGCCCTATGAATCTATAATTTGTTGTTGTTGTTATTTTGTTTAAGAAAAAATAATGTTTCATAGTTTATAAAAGTCATTTAAACGCATATATCTGTTTTAGAACCCACTCAATCCGTGCACGGATAAGCGGTGCATCTTTATCATGATTACCCATGCTTCGAGGTTTTTTTTTATTCGCTCGCATCTTGGGTTTTTTTTATTCGCATCTTGGGTTTTTTTATCAGCCTTAACTTGGTTTTTTTTATTAAATTAAAGGCAATTAGCTCAGCGCTATTTGATAGACAGTGTCCATTCAATGTGCACTACTTTTGTTTTAGTCCCAGGTCATATTTTAGTTTCAGTTTTTATTTCGTTTTTTCTGTAATAATTTTAGTTTTAGTCTAGTTTTAGTTTTAGGCCCAATTTTAGTTTTCGTTTTAGTTTTCGTCGACTAAAACACCAGAGTTTTAGTTTTCGTCTTATTCATTTTAGTTTCACTTTTAGTTTTAGTCTTGTAAACACCAATTACAAATAACATCATTGTTCATGACCAATTGTTGAAACAGATTGAAGCATAATAATAGTAGTCACAGAGATGACAGCTCAGTGTACTGAAACTGAGTCATTTCACTTCATTGTCACATTATAAGTCACACTATCACATTGTGTTATGTTACTAATACCATGGTGACTACAATTTTTTGACTATGTTGCTTGAATAGTCAGAACTTGCAGTCCCATGTACAAAAAAACAACTAAAAACGTAATAACAATAAGAAACCGAAAGAGCGTAAGTCAAAATTAAAACAAACGTGTTTATTCTAAGACCTAGAACTCTGAAATAACTAAACTAAGTAACAATAGAATTTACTTGAAGAGTGAAATGGAAAATTCTATTATTTTGATGACTTATATTCAAGGTTGATAGAAGTATCTGAAGTATCGGTATCGGCCAATACAGTATCGGCGATACTTTTTTTCATTAGTGGTTGCTGTATTGCCTGATCCTTTTGTATCAAGTATTGGATTTACAGTTGTATCGCCGATACTATTTAAACAAAAAAATTTCAATACTCTATACCGATACTTTCACTAGTGCCACTATTTGCAAAAAAACAATAGCGATTTTAATACATTGTCATCCACATCAATTCAATCCCTACTAGCAGCCATCAACTCTACCAATGTGTGACGTGAGTCCACCTCCCCACCACGGTCGGCGGAGTTGAAGGAAAAATTTAGCTTTAAATCTTCTTTTGAAGACTCTTTGCGCGCCGAGGTCTATAAATGTTATTCTTAGATTCTTTCATTCATTTACTTTCTTTCTGTCAACTATTTGTTCAATCATTTTAATGAACAACTGGAAAGAACCCAATTTTTATCCATCTGTCAGTTATACACACACAACACACACACACACACACATATATATATATATATATATATATATATATATATATATATATATATATATATAAATGTACATACTTTGTAACAGTGTTTACCGGTTATGTAGTGATAAATTATATACCTTGCTGTATTCTTGCGTGTATGTTTGTTAATTGAGTTGTTAATTCATTTGTGCTTATTTATATTTATAAATTGTTTTTATTTATTAATTCATTTTTTTAGTATTTACTACATTTCATTAAAAATAATTAATTGAATGGTATTAAATTCTAAAACTGTATGTTTTAATTAAAATTGACAACTTTGTAATAAAACAATATCATATAATTAACACATATTATATTATTAAATAATATGCCGAGTTCAACAAACAATACAATTTGGGTGGTTAAAAACAATTAATTGAATAGAAATACATGAACATCAACAAATTTTTTAAAAAATACAGTGGATTCCGCTTTATTGGGACACCGCTTATGTGGGACATATCTCAAAGAAACCAAACCAAGAAGCCAATAGTAAATTTGTATGTTTAACTGGGACAGCCGCTTAATTGGGACAAAAAGCCTCGGTCCCGATGTGTCCCAATTAAGCAGAATCGACTGTATCTTGTAAAACGACACTCTTTGATCTAACCGCATGGCAATTTCAAACTTTCAAAGCAAAATTTATATCGTCGGCTGTCATTTTTCTTTTTTTTTGTTTTTATCTTTTGTTGTTCTTTCTTTCATGTGTCAACATTATACCGGAAAAGACGATAAATGGGGATTTTAGTTTTTATTTCGTTGGGGAGTTTTAGTTTCAGTTTTTATTCAGTCTTTTGTCTACGAGATTTAGTTTTCGTCTAGTTTTAGTCTTGCTGATAATTTTAGTTTTAGTTTTAGCTATCGTTGACGAAAAGTCAACATTTTCTTAACGAAGGTTTTAGTTTTCGTCGACGAAAACAACACTAATGTGCACATGGAATGACACCCCTTCCCCACTGTGCATGGACAGTCCTGTTACCTCCAAGCTGTATGATTGTGTGCACCCATGACTCGCCAAGCACACACATTACGAGAGTGCACAAAATGTCCGTTCTGCATGCCTGTAAAGCGTTATGCTGCTCACCAGATTTTGATTTCATTTCCTTCAAACGCTGCGCGCGGCCATTACCTTTATTGCTACAAACAATCCCAAACAGATGGGCGGTTTCCCCCCCCCCTTCCCTTGCAGGGCACGTTATTAGGTTTCCCTGATGTCCTTCATCACGATGTTGGGTACCGATGCTGTCTATATATTCACCGAGACTTCCAAGTGTCGTAACTAGGGACGCTTTCTTTTACAACGGGGTGGCAACTTCACCACTTTGGTGATATAGGGATTATAGGCCAGTGATGTATTTGTAAAATAACAAATAAGGGAACTCATAGTGGGAGTAAAAAAAAAGTGGGAGTTGTCGGGACATGAAAAAGTATTGGAACGCGTTCCGGTTCTGAAAAAAGGTAAGGGACATCATTCTACCGCGTTCCCCTCCCAATACACCACTGAATATAGGCTCGTCTGGATGGCATTTCTAAAGTCCCCCCCCCCGGCTACACTAGCGATGTTTACGCCCCTGCCGACGCAATCACAATAAATTGGGTGGTCTTTCCTCCCATTCCCCATATTATGCCCATTGTGATCTTCAGATCCTAATATTTTCCCTTTATGTTATTATTACTCATTTATTAGTTACCGACAATGAGTACCATTAAATAAAATAAATATTCCTAAAATGTCTGCTATAACATGGACAAAACAAAATGTCTACTACAACCTGAACAAAATAAACAAAACTTCTGACAGTTGAATAAAATGTCCATCGTCTGCCTTGAATAACATTGTCCATTGTCTTTAAATGTGATCTGTAACGTGCGTGGCGCCAATATTTTTTTTTAGAGCAGACGACGGGCCCACAGCAGTGAGATCACGTGATGACCATGACACGTAAACAGTTAGCATACCAGGCCATTAGTAAAAAATCTGAATCAATTTTTTCTACGGGTCAACAACTCTTTCCTATAAGTATAATAAACTGTGCCCACCATTTGTTAGTCCCCCCTCCGGGGCCCCCTTCTCCCGTTTATTATACAACATCGATGCCCGACTTCTGATGTGTCAGTAAACTCATATATACATAATACAATTACAACAATTCAAGAATTTGACATGTTTGTTGTATTGAATCTAGTATGAAAACAGACACCAGATAATTTTAATAATAATATATATATATAGGCTAACCAACAACAATGATATTTAATTATTTTATTTATTTATATGTTTTGCGCGCGAACCAGAAATATTTGTTTTTCTCGCCTGCTAGAGTTGTAAGAAAAAAGCGGTTGGTCGTCTGTTACCTATGGTGCTCGCAAAGCGCTCACCTTTTATTTTCAGGTAAGACAGAAGCGTTAGTCACTCTGGTTTCTTTTTCACCTGTATGCCGTCAACGTCACCGAATTCGGGGTCACTAACTCGTGACGTAAGCGGTACGGGTTTGTCAACATGGTTGACTGTGGTAGCCCTCGCTGTGCTCAAGAAAGGCGTTCTTTAAGGAGAGATCTCCAATGCTGGAGCAAAAAATTGCCAGTAGTACTAGGTACGTGCTAGATCTACATCCGGAATTTGTTGTGTGTGTTTAGAACAGGGGAAATGTCATGATATTTCGATAAATCGTGTCCCGTGTTTGTGTCAAATTTTCCTCACCAATATTCGGCCATCCTGCCTACCGTCGAAAAATCCAATCGATAAAGTAAGCTTCCTTCTTGTCATGCACTTATCACTGCTGAAAGCTTTCCGTGCGCGTCCTTCTTGGCTAGACTATCGTATCCAGTTAGCAAAAGCCAGGTATAATTTCTTTGGACTTGATGTTGTTTTATCTTTATTCCAAAAGATAATTTTGTGATATGATTAAAAAAAAAAAGACGGTTGCTATGGCAAACACCTGTGGATTATTAATTTCTCATTTTACAAACATATATTGCGTATGTATTACGATTATATTTATATTTCAGTTAATTTCAATTATCAGCCACCACTTATATTATATATATATATATATATATATATATATATATATATATATATATATATCAGTCACATCTTATGAAAGTTTAGATGACTTTGTTTGAAAACCACTCATGCATAGTGTTTTCTTTGCATTATTAATTTGTTTTAGTGAAAATAAAAAGTGTCTGAATATTGACTCTTAATTTTTATAAAAATTGAATTTCACTTTTGTGACCAAATTTTAAAAAATGACTTTTATATTTTAATATCTTGCTTAAATTATTAACAGCTGCCTTTGATTTAAAAAAAGAATTTCTTTAGACCAAAAGATCAACTGTTTTTTACTATAATGTGTATTCCATGTAGCGAAAATTGCCTAAGTAACCATGTGGGTTTGGGAGGTATAGTTGAAAATTTAGTAACTTAAATGCTTAGTGTTGGTACATCTACTAAAAATACACCCTTCCAACTTAAGTTCTTGTTAATACTACCATTTGAATGTTTCAAACTTTTTAACTACTCTTACCACTTTCTAAACATTAAAAAAAAAATAGGGAATATTTTGTTCTAATCAGTATTATTATTTTAATTAGTAATAATTGTAAAAAATATCCAAACAGTTGCTGAATCCAATTAAATTAAAATAAATTTAAAGATAGTGAAATAAAACAAATCTTGACAAAATGACTTGGGATTAACCCAACCTCATTACTATCAAGCCTGGCTAAAAAATAATTTTCCTGGCACTAAAATGAGGGAATATATGAAGGTTTTTATTTTTTTAAATCATAGTTTGGGCTGCGGCTGATTATAAATTCCTGTCCAATCTGGCTTTTGTTTTATTCTACTTGACATTTTTCCACAAGAGGGAATTGTTGAACTACTGATACTTTAAATAATGGGTTAAGTTATATCCAAAAAGAATTACATTTTTTTATTAGGATTGTCTAATACAGGCGAAATTAATGTTAATGTGGATTACAACTGATCAAACATACTCTATAAATAATGTTTATGTGATTACAACTGATCAGACATCTACTCTATGAGCTTTTAAAAATAAAACATGAAACAAAAAATCTCTGAGTCATAATATGTAGCAGATTGGCGAATTTAAAAGGATGAAAGTTTACTCATTTGGTATGAGATTCTAAATATAGGAATTGTTTCTGGATCTTAGTAGACAACTCATTTCATTTTTTCTTTATTCTTTTTGTTATTGATTTTAGCTTTCTTTTTTTTCTGGTTGCTTTGTGTCCCCCTTGGTCACAGTTGATGACCATCAATTCCAGTATAATTACAACATGAAAGTCATGTTTGTATTTCCATTATTCTGTCATTGGATATTGTATCGTATGCATGGTTGGTTATTGGAATTCAAGATTAGTTTTTTAATTGGCTACACACTTTTTTTTCTGTACAGTTAAAAAGAATTCATGTATTGATGTTTTACCTATTTGCAAATAGCATCTGGAGTGGTTGAACCTAATATATAAAGGCTGACATTTTTTCTAATACCTCTCATTGTATGGATAAAACTGGTATCGATGTTCATTCTAATTTTCTGAAGGCTGTTTGTGGTGTAATATATTGAGCTTTGGCAACTTAGGAATGGATTTTAAACTTCTTTTGTGCTCCATAGCTGAATATAAACTAAACAAAACATTTGCATGCTCTGATCCTGCATCCGCAATTGCTTTTAACACATGTGCACAGCTTAGAGGGAACAGTGTTATGTATCATTTACCATCACTGTAGGAACTATTTTGTAGTTTAAGTATCCACATTCTCCCACTTTGATTTAAGATTCACCATGGCCTTTATTGTCTATGTTTCTTTTCAGATGAATGCAGTATTGCACACTAAACTAACTCAAAAGTTTGAGTGGCAGGCTGTGTCATTCTAACAGTAGGGACCCTCTCGCAAAAAGTAGTTTAAAGTTGGACCATCCTAAAAGAAAAATTCCCCTTTTGAATTATATTCAGGGCCCATGGACCCCAGTGCCTGAACCAGACTATCACATTTTCAAGCTGGTCAGCCACAGATTAACCCTGCTGAGACTGTCAATTGATTTTATCTTTCATTCTGTGTATTTAAGTTTAAAGTTTCTTTTTACTAAAAATTGTACATCATTTGCAGTTGTTCATTTGTACCTGATGCTCTCTCCATCAAAGCATCCATTGCTTTCTAGTTCACTATGTTGTCACCTGTAAAAGTAAATAGTTTGATTCTCTCTACTTGCTGGCTGATCTTCTTTTTTTTTTCTGGACCTGCAGGGCTGGAGAGAATAGCAGCCGATTATGTTGATGAAGAAACTGCCAGAAAACTTTTAGATCCATTTCCAGGTAAAAAAAAAAAATCTTGAATGACTATTGCTCATTACTTTTAACATACTATTTGATTTGT
>JAGDYQ010000084.1:3848405-3882062 GCA_021962125.1 Bulinus truncatus | reverse complement strand
ACTCATAGTAAGGAGTAAAAGTGGGGAGGAGTGTCAGGACATGAAAAAAGTACTGGAGGAACGCGTTCAGTTTATGAAAAAAGGTAAGGAACGTCGTTCCACCGCGTTCTCCTCCCAATACACCACTGGATATAGGCACGTCTGGGTGGCATTTCTTAAGTCCCCGGCTACGATTAGCGATGTTTACGCCCCTGCCATTTAATCGCAACTATAAATGGTGTGCTGCACCCATTCCCCCATATTATGTCCATTGTGATCTTCCAGATCCCTAATAATTTCCCTTTATGTTATGTTACTCATTTATTAGCTACTGACAAATGAATACTGGCATTAAATAAAATAAATATTCGTAAAAATGTCTGCTATAACATGGACAAAACAAAATATCTACTACAACCTGAACAAAAAATAATAAACAAAACTTCTGACAGTTGAATAAAATGTACGCACCGTCTTATATGAATAACATTTATTGTCTTTAAATGTGATCTGTAACGTGCGTGGCGCCAATGTTTTTTTTAGGAGGCAGACGCGACGAGGCCCGCAGCAGTGAGATCCACGACGTGATGACCATGACACGCAAACCGTTAGCATACCAGATACATTAGTAAAAAATCTGAATCCATTTTTACCTACGGGTCAACAACTCTTTCCTATAAGTATGTAATAATCTGTGTCCCCCATTTGTTAGTCCCCCCTGCGGGACCCCCTTTTCCCGTTTATTATACAACATCAATGCCCGACTTCTTCTGATGTGTCAGTAAACTCATATATACATAATACAATTACATCAATTCAAGAATTTGACATGTTTGTTGTATTGAACTGCTAGTTTGAAACGACAGACGCCAGATAATTTAAATAATAATATATATAGGCCCAACAACAATGATATCTTTTTTATTATTTTTTATTTATTTATATGTTTTGCGCGCGAACCAGAAATATTTGTTTTTCTCGCCACCAGAGTTGTAAGAAAAAAGCGGTTGGTCGTCTCATTACCTATGGATTGCTCGCAATAGCGCTCACCTTTTATTTTCAATTGGGACAGAAGCGTTAGTCACTCTGGTTTCTTTTTTCACCTGTATGCCGTCAACGTCACCGAATTCCGGGTCACTAACTCGTGACGTAAGCGGTTTTACGGGTTCATCTGCTGCAACATGGTTGACTGTGGTAGCCCTCGCTGTGCTCAAGAAAGGCGTTCTTTAAGGAGAGATCTCTCAATGCTGGAGCAAAAAAGAGTTGCCAGTAGTACTAGGTACGTGCTAGATCTACATCCGGAATGTGTTGTGTGTGTTTAGAACAGGGGAAATGTCATGATATTTCGATAAATCGTGTCGCGTGTTTGTGTCAAATTTTCCTCACCAATATTCGGCCATCCTGCCTACCGTCGAAAAATCCAATCGATAAAGTAAGCACCGCTGTTGTCGCCTTGTCACTGCTGAAAGCTTTCCGTGCGCGTCCTTCTTGGCTAGACTATCGTATCCAGTTAGCAATAGCCAGGTATAATTTCTTTGGACTTGATGTTGTTTTATCTTTATTCCAAAAGATAATTTTTTGATATTATTAAAAAAAGACGGTTGCTATGGCAAACACCTGTGGATTATTAATTTCTCATTTTACAAACATATATTGCGTATGTATTACGATTATATTTATATTTCAGTTAATTTCAATTATCAGCCACCACTTATATTCTATATATATATATATATATCTATATATATATATATATATCAGTCACATCTTATAGAAAGTTTAGATGACCTTTGTTTGAAAACCACTCATGCATAGTGTTTTATTTGCATTATTAATTTGTTTTAGTGAAAATAAAAAGTGTCTGAATATTGACTCTTAATTTTTATAAAAATTGAATTTCACTTTTGTGACCAAATTTTAAAAAATGACTTTTATATTTTAATATCTTGCTTAAATTATTAACAGCTGCCTTTGATTTAAAAAAAGAATTTCTTTAGACCAAAAGATCAACTGTTTTTTACTATAATGTGTATTCCATGTAGCGAAAATTGCCTAAGTAACCATGTGGGTTTGGGAGGTATAGTTGAAAATTTAGTAACTTAAATGCTTAGTGTTGGTACATCTACTAAAAATACACCCTTCCAACTTAAGTTCTTGTTAATACTACCATTTGAATGTTTCAAACTTTTTAACTACTCTTACCACTTTCTAAACATTAAAAAAAAAATAGGGAATATTTTGTTCTAATCAGTATTATTATTTTAATTAGTAATAATTGTAAAAAATATCCAAACAGTTGCTGAATCCAATTAAATTAAAATAAATTTAAAGATAGTGAAATAAAACAAATCTTGACAAAATGACTTGGGATTAACCAACCTCATTACTATCAAGCCTGGCTAAAAAATAATTTTCCTGGCACTAAAATGAGGAATATATGAAGGTTTTATTTTTTTAAATCATAGTTTGGGCTGCGGCTGATTATAAATTCCTGTCCAATCTGGCTTTTGTTTTATTCTACTTGACATTTTTCCACAAGAGGGGAATTGTTGAACTACTGTATACTTTAAATAATGGGTTAAGTTATATCCAAAAAAGAATTACATTTTTTTATTAGGATTGTCTGTTACAGAAATAATGTTAATGTGATTACAACTGATCAAACATACTCTATAAATAATGTTTATGTGATTACAGCTGATCAGACATACTCTATAAGCTTTTAAAATAAAACATGAACAAAATCTCAGGGTCATAATATGTAGCAGATTAAGAATTTAAAAGATGAAAGTTATCATTTGGTTGAGATTCTAAATATAGGAATTGTTTCTGGACTAGTGACAGCTCATTTCATTTTTCTTTATTTTTTTGTTATTGATTTTAGCTTTCTTTTTTTCTGCTGCTTTATGTCCCCTTGGTCACAGTTGATGACCATCAATTCCAGTATAATTACAACATGAAAGTCATGTTTGTATTTCCATTATTCTGTCATTGGATATTGTATCGTATGCATGGTTGGTTATTGGAATTCAAGATTAGTTTTTTAATTGGCTACACACTTTTTTTTCTGTACAGTTAAAAAGAATTCATGTATTGATGTTTTACCTATTTGCAAATAGCATCTGGAGTGGTTGAACGTAATAGAAAGGCTGACATTTTTTCTAATACCTCTCATTGTACGGATAAAACTGGTATCGATGTTCATTCTAATTTTCTGAAGGCTGTGTGTGGTGTAATATATTGAGCTTTGGCAACTTAGGAATGGATTTTAAACTTCTTTTGTGCTCCATAGCTGAATATAAACTAAACAAAACATTTGCATGCTCTGATGCGGCATCCGCAACTTGCTTACATGTGCACAGCTTAGAGGGAACAGTGTTATGTATCATTTACCATCACTGTAGGAACTATTTTGTAGTGCAGTATCCACATTCTCACTTTGATTTAAGATTCACCATGGCCTTTATTGTCTATGTTTCTTTTCAGATGAATGCAGTATTGCACACTAAACTAACTCAAAAGTTTGAGTGGCAGGCTGTGTCATTCCTAACAATATTAGGGACCCTCTCGCAAAAAGTAGTTTAAAGTTGGACCATCCTAAAAGAAAAATTCCCCTTTTGAAGTATATTCAGGGCCCATGGACCCCAGTGCCTGAACCAGACTATCACACTTTCAACCTGGTCAGCCACAGATGAACCATGCTGAGACTGTCAATTGATTTTACCTTTCATTCTGTGTATTTAATTTTAAAGTTTCTTTTTGCTAAAAATTGTCCATCATTTGCAGTAGTTCATTTGGACCTGATGCTCTCTCCATCAAAGCATCCGTTGTTATCTAGTTCACTATGTTGTCACCTGTAAAAGTAAATAGTTTGATTCTCTCTACTTGCTGGCTGATCTTCTTTTTTTTTTTTCTGGACCTGCAGGGCTGGAGAGAATAGCAGCCGATTATGTTGATGAAGAAACTGCCAGGAAACTTTTGGATCCATTTCCAGGTAAAAAAAAAATAATCTTGAATGCCTATTGCCCATTATTTTAACATACTATTTGATTTGTCGACATATGTATTTGTGACATAAGCTCAATATGTATGTGTGATATAAGCTCAATATGTATTTGTGACATAAGCTCAATATGTATTTGTGACATAAGCTCAATATGTATTTGTGACATAAGCTCAATACATATTTGTGACATAAGCTCAATACGTATTTGTGACATAAGCTCAATACGTATTTGTGACATAAGCTCAATACGTATTTGTGACATAAGCTCAATACGTATTTGTGACATAAGCTCAATATGTATTTGTGACATAAGCTCAATACGTATTTGTGACATAAGCTCAATACGTATTTGTGACATAAGCTCAATACGTATTTGTGACATAAGCTCAGTAGGTATTTGTGACATAAGCTCAATACGTATTTGTGACATAAGCTCAATACGTATTTGTGACATAAGCTCAGTAGGTATTTGTGACATAAGCTCAATATGTATTTGTGACATAAGCTCAATACGTATTTGTGACATAAGCTCAATACGTATTTGTGACATAAGCTCAATACGTATTTGTGACATAAGCTCAATACCTATTTGTGACATAAGCTCAGTATGTATTTGTGATATAAACTAACTTTGTGAATTAAAACTACAAATACATATCTGCTTCAACTAGATTACAGATTAATATTTTTTTGTTTAAATTAACTTTTTTAATTAATATTTTCTGCATTTTTTTTTTTTTTTCAGAATGGGAACAAGAGATAAAACAAGATTTCGAGCCATGTAAAAGATGTTTTCACTGTGAAAAAAAGTTGCCAAATATATACGTGAGTTGAAATGATTATTTTCATACTTTATATTTTTAAAGTGTCCTTGTAAGTGAAACAGCCTACTTTTATTTTTTATGTAGAGTTTGGACTAAACTGGCTGGGGCTGAATCTTGTGTTATGTTTATAAATTCCTGTTGGTTGCCAACATATTGAGCAGTGAAGTGATAGGGTCGTTTGTTGTATCTTATTTCTTTTGGTTTAAAGCAATTTTTTTTTTCATTCTGGATTACAAGCTGCATGAGTATTCTAAAGTTTAAAAATAAGTTTAATCTAGAAAAAAAGCAGTTGGGTAGTAAATTGGATGGATACTGTGTACGCAATATAACGAGACAGAGTAAATTGGATGGATACTGTGTACACAATATAAAAGACAGAGTAAATTGGATGGATGCTGTGTATGCAATATAACAGACAGAGTAAATTGGATGGATACTGTGTACGCAATATAACAGACAGAAAAAGCATTCAGACTATTACTTTTTTTTTTCCTTTTTAGGTTGTTTTTATTTTTAATGTTGAAATGAGTGTGTGTGTAAATATATAGGATAAATATACTGCAGTGTGTCTGGTGTGATTGAAAAGGAAATGAAAAAGAATGTAAATCTTTTGTATATTAAAGAACTAAGTTTTAAAAAAAAAATATTGATCACACAGAACATTAAAATGGAAATACTCTCATGAACTAAATAGAACAAGTCCTAAATGTTCTTATTGACACACTCACAGATATTGTAGCTTTCTTATTGACACACAGATATTGTAGCTTTCTTATTGACACACAGATATTGTAGCTTTCTCATTGACACACTCACAGATATTGTAGCTTTCTTATTGACACACAGATATTGTAGCTTTCTTAATGACACAGTAGTAGATCACGGTCATACATGTAGCTTTTTCCAAAATTAAATGAGTTTGAGGCGTACAATGACAGAAGTCTAACAATGATATTGAAACAATTCCTACAAGTGAAATATAATGATCTCTTCTTGTTAAATGCTCAATTTTTAAATTATGTTTGTTGAATAAAACCAAATTTTTTAATTAAATCAAATTGTGAAATTTTTCAGAAGCGCATAAAGAGACTAATTGATGATGCCAAAAGAGGGAAAGAAAACTGCGGTAAAGTTTGTAAGTACACCCGAATCATGTTGTTGATTGAAAGTTTAAGTTGGGCTTAAACAGACAACGGATACATGACTAATTTATGAGATTGATCCTTAAGTTAAAGTTGGACTGAGATACATAATACATTATTTTTTTCAAATGCTCTTATTTCATCCTCATCATACCAATAGTGAAATGGAGATGAGTACATGATGGGAAACATAGGTAGAAGACCAGGACATGCCGGGAGTTGAATCCATACGCCATAAACTGTAGGTCCGACTACAGCATGTAGATCCAGCTCTTAATCAAAGTTCAAATCCCTATCAGTGATGATATTTTTTCAGGTCAAGTTACTGAGGCTGCACACTTCTAAAATGTTAAGCCACACTTGCTCCACCCAAGTTACTGCCACGGTACCACACATTATTAATTCAAGTATTTGTACCATCTTCTATTATGCCTTGCATCAAACATTATCCTTTCATGCCTTTGTACCAGTGTTCGTCTGATTTTGTTAAAGCAGGGTTTGGCTGGGTTGTCATGGCTACTATGAAAAGAAATGTATACTTTGGTGCGCAATATAATGTTATGTAGGCCTTCTAAACCAAACAGTTTTGTGGGCACTTGGTGAGTCCGCACACAGGCTAGAAGGAACATTGCCTCTATTATGCCCATTATTGTCTGGTCTCTTGAAACTCAACATTTGCTACTGTTGCTTCCACTTATAAAAATGTCTAAATTTTAAATTATTTTACTAATGTTTGCTTTTTTTTTAATCTTCTCAGGTCTACGATCACTCCAAGATTTGATGCCTTTCTGTTTAGACTTTTATACCCGTGGCTTTGGTCGAGAGTTGTTCAGTGATGTTGTAAAATCTCATTTTTTGACTATCGCTCCCCAAGCAGAAATAAAAGACGAACCTGAACTGCTAGAGTCACCATCGGCTAGCACAGACTTAGCCAAACTAAGAATACCTCATTTAGCCATTGGAAGGTGAGCATTTATTTCCCGGCACGGTATGGCTCTAATTTTTAAAGTAAATGATTTTTTTTACTGTTGTTTTAGTTTTCAAACACTGGACATTGTTAAACTGCAGTAATTATCCTTTTAATATAGCTCTCCTAAAGTTGTGTCCTTTTTTTTTAAATCACTGCCATGTCAAAGTAAAAATTACCCAACATTACACTAGTTAATTTTTTTTTCTTCAAAGGACTGCGTTGTTAATTTTAAAACTTTTGGTATTTTAGGCCATACAAGAAACCAGAGAGCACCAGACAAAGTTATACAGAGGAGGACCTTGGCCTGGCTGTGGCTGACATTAAAAGTGGCAGATTAGGAACCCGAAGGGCAGCCATGATTTATGGTATCCCCCGGTCCACCCTCAGGAGCAAGATGGTTAAACCAGAGCGTGACTTGATGGCAGACGACTGCCTAGATGAGCACCAAGATCACCGCGACCTGGGCCTCTACAGGTCACCCCAGCCTTGTCCCCTGACTGGACTGAAGATGTCCGAGCTTGGGGTCTTTGGACTGTGCGAGTCTATGATGTCATTTTTTCCTCCTGTGCCATTTTCTGTTGCATTGAAACACAAAGTCAATGACCTCATTGCAGAGCAACGTCTCAGTCAGATTAGACGCATGCACAACTTGAATGGGTTGAATGACAGCCAGCCCAGGCCCGCTCATGCTAACCAGCTCAAGCTGCCTCTCCTTGTCAACATTGTCCGTAAACTGGTGCAGCAGAAGCTCATGGAAATCAAAGAGAACTTTGGCAGAAAAAACAGTTTTGAAACCAATTCCAGGACGCCAGAGCCGGAGCTCTTCAGTCCTTTTGGTCCGTACTTGCCCGCGTTTTCACCTTTCCTAAACACTGGACACAATGACGAGAATTTAACGGCTCCTATATACAAGCACATTATGGATAGTATCTATTCCAATATGATGAAAGAAGAAAACCCCATACCAAAGCCATTTGGTAAGGTGAATGAAAGTAGTAGAATAGGTGACACTCTGAAAGATATCATCGCAAAAACTTTATCAGAGAAAATTAAGTTCAGAGATGGCAGTTCTGATGAAAGTTCTTCACAATCGAACCCGGAAACCATGAAGCATTTCTCTGGGAAGGTTTCAGACAGACATTTAGTTGGGTACAGCTTAGATTTGCATGTGAATAAAAAAGAAACAAAAACCTCCAGTGGGGGTTGCTCACCGCCTAAAAGAATGAAAAAAGATAGTGTCAAGTCTGGAGTCCATCCTCCCAGTTCAGATTCCAACTCTCCGGCAGGGAAGAAAACCCGACCAAAACGTGGGCAGTACCGTAAATACAACTCTCAGCTGCTAATGGATGCAGTGAAGGCTGTCCAGCGAGGTGAAATGAGTGTGCACAGAGCCGGTAGCTACTTTGGTGTTCCTCACTCGACTCTAGAGTATAAGGTCAAAGAAAGACATTTGCTGCGTCAGAAAAAGTCGAGAGACCTTCAGTCTCCATCAAATTGCAAAGACGAAGTAGCTGTCTCTATGAATTCCTTTGCTGGACACTCAAACGGAAGCTTGTCTCAAGACGATGACAACCATAGTGTATCGAAAATCCTGGATGGCCAGGCCTCGCCTTCGCTATCATCAGTAGCACCCACGTCAACATCGAAATGTGTCAGCCCATCCCCTACATCTCCTGTCCCGCTGATGCAGAGTGCCTTAGGTTTATCCGCTACCAGCAAGGACGGGGTATCAGGTTTGGCTTGGTACCAGCCATACCTGGCCTCCCCATCCAGTCACCTGGACTCGGTGCTCAGCATTCACCCAAATTTGTCTCTCAGCAACTCAGCCTCTGAGCTTTTGATACAGCTTCAGCATAAAGTGCAAGCCAAGTGCTCTGCAGCCTTTCCTTCAGACAGTGCTTTTGATTTGCCTTGTAGTAAAGATCACGTCTTTGATCTGAGCCCAGCCAGTGGCAGCGCCCCATCTGATCGCATCGCCCTCTATAAGCAGTCCATCTGATAGAATTATTTCTTCTCTGTAATGAACCAGAATGTGATACAGTTCTTTCATGACCAATTTTTATATTTTTCAAACTAAACAAAAAGTGCATTTTTTTCTCATCTCTTGTTCAAGCTGACCACATCTGTCACATTGTGACATTTTTTTGTGTCTATATTTAATTATGTGACAAGTTTTCCACATATTTTACGGTTTAATGGCAGATTGGTTATTTCTAACTTGGTTTTTTTTTTTTACACAATTATTTTCCCAATTTTCATTTTTTTTTAAATGTTAATATTTATCTTTAAAAAAAAGTAGAACTTTTGCACAACGAGCTTATGAATGTTTATGTTTACATACCCGCATGAATTAAGAGTTTACAAGACTATTATTGATCTATATACATTCCAATTAAAGTTGTTCTTTTTTCAAATTGTTTCTTTCTATGTTGAAAAAAAAAAAGAAAATATTTTTAAAAAATATTAATGGACTGGATATTTTTTTTGCTCAAATATAAAAAACTTTGTACATAAAGCATTTATATTTTGATGACATACTTTGCTATCTATATATTATAAAATTCTTTTAAAGCTAGTCACTTATACAGTAACGTTTTAAAAACAAAATTTTTTTATAATGGATAAAGGAGGAAGAAACATTGATTCACATTTATGTATTAGTGTGATTCTCTTTAATCTGTGTAATCCGCTATAATGCCATTTTTTTTTTTCACTGTGCCTGTTAGTCTATGACGTTATTTTGAAGGTGATATAGACTTACTTAAAAATTTGTATTACTGAGTGAATTTGTATTATGGAGTGATTTTCTTGTCTTGCAGTACATGAAAATATTTTATGTCAACGTTTAATAGTAAAGACTTTTTGTCATTTGTTATTGTAAATGTCATCCCTCTTTCAAAGGGAGAGATAAGTTTGAAATTTACTTTATTTTTCTTTTTTTTCTTTAAAATATTCTACACATGGGTTTACTGGTCAGTAGGTATTGTAGTTGACAGCTCCAACCAGGATGCTTGTAAACATTTCAAAGTCTAGAAAGAAATGTTCTTTGCTGATAGGTAATGCTGGATACAGTTACACACTTAAAGACCAATAGATATTTATTGCTTTCTGATTGGTTTCTGGACTTATTACTGAAAATTTCATTGAAAATAATCAGGTTTACTGTTTGATTTAATTGAAAATAATTAGGTCACTGTTTGATTTAATTGAAAATAATTAGGTCACTGTTTGATTTAATTGGAAATAACTAGGTCACTGTTGATTTAATTGGAAATAATTAGGTCATTGTTTGATTTAATTGGAAATAATTAGGTCACTGTTTAATTTAAGGATTTTATGATTGATTTATGGATGTTGTTTTTACACAATTTTCTACAACGTTTGACCAACAGCTACTCTAGTCAAGCAGCTTAGATTTGCATGTGAATAAAAAAGAAACAAAAACCTCCAGTGGGGGTTGCTCACCGCCTAAAAGAATGAAAAAAGATAGTGTCAAGTCAGACCATTTCAAGCTGTGCTTCACTACTGTCAACAGCTACTCTAGTCCAGCAGACCAGTTCAAGCTTCAATACTTTCAACAGCTACTCTAGTCCAGCAGACCAGTTCAAGCTTCAATACTGTCAACAGCTACTCTAGTCCAGCAGACCAGTTCAAGCTTCACTACTGTCAACAGCTACTCTAGTCCAGCAGACCAGTTCAACCTTCAATACTGTCAACAGCTACTCTAGTCCAGCAGACCAGTTCAAGCTTCAATACTGTCAACAGCTACTCTAGTCCAGCAGACCAGTTCAACCTTCAATACTGTCAACAGCTACTCTAGTCCAGCAGACCAGTTCAAGCTTCTATATTGTCAACAGCTACTCTAGTCAAGCACCAAGAATTTATTTTGATTCTATTTTTTCCTTCATACATAATTACACCTTGACCTACATATTTCTATTATTACTTGTTGATATTTTGTATGTTTCTAAGGCTCATTGCTTGTTACTGATAACTGCAGTTCTATGTGGCAAAATGAATTTCTCGTGAGTATTTTTTTTAAGTCGGCCTCCATAAATATTTCTACGATAGCTCAAAAAATAACGATTTTTTTTAACGTCCATGAGGTCGATAATATTTACTGTCTGTGAGAATTGTTTTATCAAAAAAAAAAAAAAATTTGTTTGGATAAATTTATTTCCTGCCTCATTAATTCTGAGAAAGTTTATAAAATTTTGTATGACAGCCTTTATTTACCTTGCAGAAATATGGCAGTAAGAAAATCTTAACGATCACATTTTTCCTTTTTTTTCTCTGTAAATAAATTGGGCTTATATTTTTATATATTTGCATTTTTATACTGTAAACCCTTGTAATTTATGGTGCTCAGAATTTCTATAAAACCTGACATGTTGTAATGTTGTTTTTTTTTTCTTTTTAATGTTTTTGATGTTTCATTGAATTTCTTTGGGACCGAGGTTCTATAACTCCAGGCCACTGGACTCGGTTTTAGTTTATTTCAGTTGTGCCCATGTCAGTCTTTTGCCTAACTTTGAACCAATCTTTACCAGGTATCCCAACTTGTCTTTTACCCTGTGGGCTCATTGGAAAGGATTTATTAGCTGGTATTCAAAATGTTTGATCTAACCAGCCCTGCGTATCACATTAAGACTGACTAATGGTCTCTTGTTTG
The DNA here is from genome assembly GCA_021962125.1 of Bulinus truncatus. NCBI lineage: Eukaryota > Metazoa > Mollusca > Gastropoda > Planorbidae > Bulinus > Bulinus truncatus. The sequence continues at coordinate 3,870,469 of JAGDYQ010000084.1, read as the reverse complement.
GTCGTCTCCCACATTTCCAAATGTGGAGGCTTTCTCAGGCCACCTGATGTAGTATTATTTACCTAAGGAGGTATTAAATACGACCATTTTGGTACCCTCGAATGTAAATTTATTTTGTGTCAATTATGAAAGCATTGCAGTTTTCACTTTTTCATTGTGTACCAGAAATGATCTTCTCACGTTTTAATGGGTATATATGGTTTTAATTGGATTTTATATTTCAAAACTTTTTTTCTTGGTATCAGACATTTTAATTGAATGCAAAGTCAAATTATTTATGTCATTTTTTTTTCTTTCTCAAAACCAGTCTTTGATACTTACGGACTAAGGTTAAAAAAATATGTCCGTGATAAAATTGTGTCTATTTTTGAAGATGGGACTCATTTATTCTCGTCTCCCCTCTGTAAAACATTCTAGACCAGTGAGTTGTTTTTTTTTGGTATAAAAATCTAAAGCTCGCTAAAAGCTGAAGTAAATTTAATGCATCTAACTTTCATGCATTGTTCAGAGTACTCAATCTGTATTTCAATCATACATATCTCGGTGTATTTTTCAATCTTTCATCTCTCAATTTATACTTAAATCATGCATTTCTCAATCTAAATTTCAATCATTTCAGCCTGACTCCTGAAAATATTTGAACCCTGAAGCTGTGGTGTGTAATAGAACTTATTTATTCTTTGTGACCCGAAGCAAACCTGACTTCATTCACTTTTAGTGTTGACCATGCCTGTCATATGCACATAAAAGTCTTCAGATAGCAACGTTGAGAAGCACTGCATTCACTGCAGTTGATTATGATAGATGTCCAGTCAGAGATGTCCAGTCAAAGACGTCCAGTCAATTATTCTACAGCTGAGCATCATCACATTTACCTCATCAAAAAAATTTTTCTAGCAACTCACATCCACTTCATCTGAAAGTTGAAAAATTTGAATAGGACAAAACAGAAACGGAATACATTTAACCATAACTGAAATGGAATACATTTAAACAAATCTGAAAAGGAATACATTTAAACAAAACTGAAACGGAATACATTTAAACATAATTTTAGATAAGTATTTTTTATTTTTTTTTTTGCGAAACTTTTTAGAATTTCATCTTACTTGCTCATATGTGACAAACTAACATATGATGACAGATTAGATTGTTATTAAACAGTCTCAAATACTGTTGCACAACTTATTAAGATCCATCTTATGTTCATTTTATTTTCCTGATCCTTTATGAAATGCTTAGTTATTTTGGCACCTGTGTTGACAAGATTTCCATGTAAAATTTCTTTAAATGACTAGCCAGGTGCTGTTGATAAATGAAGACCAAAAATAAAATGTTACGCCCAATGGAAAAAAAAAACATGTATATCCTGAGAATCTTACAAGAGTTTTTTTACAAACTTGAAATGAACTTTAAACATATTTAATATCTGACTTTCTGTTGTTTTATTTAAATGTTGGATGTGTAATGTGCTTTTTTATTTATTTAATTATTTTTACATTTTTTCAAGTTTCTCAATGACTTTCATCTGTGCCAAACCTTCTTTGTATTTTCATCATAAGTCAATCAAAAAGTTTTTGTCCTTGTAATAAAATATGAAACAATTCTTCATTCAATTTTTTTTTCGACTGGTTGAAAATTTTCTACATTTTGGTTTTTTTATTTTTTCATTTTGATGGTTTGTTTACTTTTACTCTCTTTATTCCAACGGAAAATGTCGTAGCGCTGTGAATTTTCGTTTCCCTCATTGCCTATTCAGTTTCAATGCATTCTGTACATATCAAAAGGTTTTGAATCTCTTATTACAGTTTTTTTTCTGAAAAATAAAACACCATTATGATTTATGTTTATGTAAATGGCCAGGTGGCACTGTTTCCCTTTTTCTGTTTTACTAAATGGATTTATCTTCAAGATAAAGTTTAAATTTTTCTTTTCAGTAAACTTTTTCAAAAAAAATTTTTTGTCGGTTGAAATCAATTTTTTGTACATTAAATATTGTATTTTATGGAAGAACATTCCATTTAATTATATTTTTATTATGTGTATTTATTTTTTTGTTTTGATCAACCTTATACATTTTAACCATAGGTCATAAAAAAAAAACTAGATGGGTATGTCTATTAAGAAGAAGACGTGTCAATTTGTTGTGCTGCTATCTGACCTATATTTTCATTTTCAACTTAACATCTGCATTATAAATTCATTTGTTATATTTCATAGAAAAAAAAAATTAACTTATGTTTGTCGATGTATATTTCTGCTTCCCCCCTTCCCCCCTCCCAATATTTCTACCAATAGTGGCCTCATGCGGCTGGCTATTCATTGATTGAGTGTGGCCATTCGGGGCTATTCATTAAGTTCTGTTTCTATTGAATCAAATGTTTTTTCTATTATCTTATATTAAAAAACTATGTTCTAGCTTAGTTCTTCATACTATATTTACTTTATAGAAAATATGAATGCGACTCTCATGAACTTCAAATATCAAAACAATATTTTGATCAGAGTGTTGATCATTGGAAACCACAACAGATTGACATATTTGTTCCTCTAGTTTTTATACATGTCTATGTCATAATGCTCAAAAAAAAAGTTTTATTTTACTGTTCTAGTCAGGCTTAATTATTTCTTCTAGTCAGGCTTAATTATTTCTTCTAGTCAGGCTTAATTATTTCTTCTAGTCAGGCTTAATTATTTCTTCTAGTCAGGCTAACTTTATCTGGAATATCACATTATTTCTTAATATTTTCTCTGGAAGTAGATAACACAATTAATAGTGAAGACGTTTGGCCCTCTAGTCATACATGCTAGCATGTTTTCATTTTTTGCAGTTAATCGCCAGTTTTTTTTCTATTTATGTTCTTCTAAGTGCCTTTTAGTTTTGTTTTCTTGTGTTTTTTTTTTTTTTTTAATTTGAATCAGTGCATTATGTCAATTTATAATTTTTTGGCAGACTTGTAGCAAATGTAATGTAATGTGTTCCAAAAACTACTAGTGTTACTTTTTCTAAAATGTTTTTAAGAAGTTAAAAATTACATAAATGCCTGACTAGTTCAACTTGATGAGCTGTAAACTGAAGCCATCAGCATATTCTATTGGTCATCTTATTGATTCTATTGGTCATCTTATTGATTCTATTGGTCATCTTGTTGCATTTATTGTCTTACTTAAGCCTCAGACTCCTGCCTTATTTTGATTTGTTTTTTCCCTTTTTGATATTTAGATGCTAGAAAATAATAAGAATTTTATTTTACTTTTTTCATTTTCTTAGTTAGGAAATACAAATTTACAGTGCATAAATCACCAAAGGCTGGAGCTAATCTGTTCAGTAATCAAACTTATGAATAAACATTAATAAAATAATTTTGTATAAGATCTCAGCTAACACTCGTTTTATTGAGTTCAAACGAAATGTCTGACATTGAACTCCCCATCCTTAGGACCAATATTTTGATCACTGAATCACATTCAAATATAATTTTTTTCCTGCATAATTTTAGCCATGTTCTGAACTATTCCAGTGTTATGGAATGATTCTACTTCGTGTTCATGTCTGCCTTTTTTCAAGACAGTGCCTTTAGATCAAAGAGTAGTCCAATAGACAAAACAAAATGAATGGGGAAAAATTTTTTTCGTGCTTTTAAAAAAAAAATATTTTTATTTTCCTCTCTGTGTGTACATCAATTTTTATGTCAATGTTTTTCGTGTCTTGTATGACATTTTTTAAATTAACTCCAGACAGATCTAATCGTTATTTATTTTAATTTAATTTTGTGATTTTTTTTTTTTTTTAAATTGGTGCAATTTTATACATTTATTTTTTTTCATTCGTGTTCCCAGTTTTTGTCAACATTAAAATTAAAACTTTCTTTGGGCACTTTTTGAATTGGACTTTTTTTTATATATATTTGGCATAAATAAAAAAATTTTTTTTTATTCTTCTAACAGTTGTTTTAAAATAAATGAATCAATGAAATTAGTAAATTTGTGAAATGCTGAAGCATAGGTTGCATTGACAAAATTGAAATTATTTGAACTTCTTCATTTAAATACATATTGTATTTATTTCACACAAGATTAAAGGATTTATGAGCAGCTCAGACAGTTCTATATTTATTATTGACACAATACAAAACAGCCATTGATTCATTTGTGACCATTTTATTAAGTTATGTGATGGAAAATAAAACTTAATATTTATCATAAAATTAAAAAAATTATCAAAGAATTCAAAAAATATTTAACAAACATTGCTGAAGAGAGTCTAGAAAAATGGGGGGAAACCAATAAAGTATAACTTATTTTGGTTGGGAAAATATCAATAAAATTGGCCAGATGACATGCACACAGAAATTTACCATTTTAACAGCCAGTTTTGGAAAAATACATAAGAAACCTATCTTCAGTCATACTCATTAATACAAGTCATAGTATTTAGCTAAAGTACATTGTTAACAAAAACAATGAGAAACAGGATGCAGCTTACATACTGAGATGGAAACTAATACCCTTACACCAGTACAATTATACATTCAATGATGTATACATTTCAATGAATGTTCAAACTTGAAAGCCTAAGTTATTTAAGTTTTGATGAAGTTTTAAATATCACTGGTTTAAAACAAATGTTGCATACCCAAATGCACCAAAGATTCAAAAATATTTATGACATGTAAAAATATTTTCTTCTAAACATCACTCACAATTTCTGAAGTACAAATCAAATACATATAACTCATATTTCTACTTTGATATCACACATGGAATAAGTAGTGGTGTCATCATGATTTAAGAGCAGCATATCATGGATTTTAATTCCAATAAGGTCAATTAAAAAATATTCCTGAGTCACACCTAAAAGATAAAAAAATATACTGAAAAAAAAAATCACTTATTTTCGAATCAAACATTAGATGGGCTTTAAATATGAAGTAAAATACACTGACCTCTCGCCTGTCAAGTGGTCCTATTTATTCATTTTGTCATCTAACTACGTCAATCGTTTAACAATTCAAACCAAAAAAGATTACGACAAGGCATAAACAGATGCTTATGAGTTGAAAAGTAAATTGAATCTAAATTCAGCTGACAATTATTCCTGTATCAAACATGGCGTTGATGTTTCTAATTCAGAAATAAACTAAACTATTAAACTTCTAGCCTTTAAAAAAAAATGTACCATTGTTTTATTCACAACATAAACCTAGACATGCCTTATAGGTTATTATTACACTGGTAAAAAATAAATTTATCTTAAGTTCATCATTTTCTAGCCAATAAATACGTCTCAAAACTTGAAAACAGATTTCATAAATTATTCATTTTTACAGAAATAAATGAGAGTCATTAAAAAGTGATTCTAGTTTAAATGGTTCGATTAAACACAATAATCAATCATCACTTTCTGGCCAATAAAAAACAAATGACAATAATTAAGGAAACAATATAAAAAAAACCTTTTTAAAAAAAACAAGCTTTTATTGTTTGTTTTTTTTATATTATACTTTTTAGTATCAAATATATTTCTCTTTTATTTGTATAGTTAATACATGTATAAACTAATAAACAGTGTACATAGTGTGACTTTTTATACTTTTTAGTTTTCAAAAAATTAACTGGCAATTATTTTAGCAAGCATTAGGCTTATTTAACTTGTCTAAAAAAAGACTTCACAATTTTGCATCTGAATGTACCTGAATGTATCTGAATGCACCTGAATGTATCTGAATGTACCTGAATGTACCTGAATGCACCTGAATGTATCTGAATGTAACTGAATGTATCTGAATGTACCTGAATGTACCTGAATGCACCTGAATGTATCTGAATGCATCTGAATGCACATGAATGTATCTGAATGTACCTGAATGCACATGAATGCACCTGAATGTATCTGAATGTACCTGAATGCACCTGAATGTACCTGAATGCACCTGAATGTACCTGAATGCACATGAATGTATCTGAATGTATCTGAATGCACCTGAATGTATCTGAATGCACCTGAATGTATCTGATTGCACCTGAATGTACGTGAATGTACCTGAATGCACCTGAATTATCTCAGGGTGAATTGTCACTCAATATAAACATTATTAAACAGTAATTTGCTTTGTAACTCTACAAGATATTAATTCATTCAATTATTAAAATCGTGTATTTTCATGTAAAATCTACATGTTTGCCAAATTTAAGCCTACTCACTAAATTAAAACAGGTCCAAAAGTGAGTTACAATATTACAGGACACAGATCCACAGAAAGTGAGACTAATTGAAATCAGTTATCTTGCAAACAACTGTGACCTATGTCAGTCACTACTAATTGACTACAATACAAGTTACAGCACTAAAAATAATATGGACATCACATTGACATAATTTAAAAAAAAACTGTGTTCCCAGATTTTTTTAAGAGCTAAGATAATATCACAGGTCACAGAATAGAGTTTACAAAATTAAATACTGTAACTCCAGTATAGTGTACACAATTATTTTCCCTACGGAGACAGCAGAATTTTAAGTTTCATATTTACTAACAAAAAATATCCTTTTGCATATGTTTAAATATTAGCTATTATATTTTGAGGAGAAAATAACTTGTGTTTAATTTAAAAAATTGACATCAACCAATGGTCTCAATATTTTTTTATGTCCATTTATGAAAAGGTTTTTTATTTGATATCAATATTAAAAATGAAACGGATATCTCTTTACAATACCTGTCTAAGCACTAAACCATAACAATATAGTAAAAAAACATTTCTACAATTAATTTACATTTTTATATCTTGCAGTTCAAGGATATACAATTTTTCAAGCTATTAGCTGAGGATATGAAGCATTCTTTCTATACAGTATACTGTGACCGAGAAATAACAACACAAAAAGTAAAAAGCTATTTAATGTCCTGAGTACCGAGATCACTGCAAATCCCATCTTGTAAGTCAATACTTATTTTTGATTATAGGAGAGTATTACATCAAATTGTAAACATTTTTTTTTAAAAAGTGAACATTCTGTAAATTTAAGAGGAATCACACTGCGTGTGTAAAAAGTGTTCAATTTGAGTTAAAAACTGCTATTCATCATTAAATCTACAAAAAAAGGTTAAAATGTAATTAAGGGCACAAAACTTAAACAGATAAGCATGTATTATTATGTCTAACAGAAAACTGTAAACTAAAGGAGGACACTGTATACATATAAAAAAATTTTTACTGGACTGAAAATTCTTTGGTTGAGTTTATTAATTGTACAACTACGTAAAATAAAAAATGTAAAAAAAGGATGGAATTAAAATTTATATGAATTAAAATGACACAAACTGATATAAAAGACTAATATCAACAGCATGGAATGTATCAATATCAAATCTTTAGAAATGTGTGAAATAAAAAAAAAATTAAAATAAAAAAAAAATAAATAAATATACCGGACGGAGGAGATTATCACAGTGATAATATTTTTTTAAATAAATTACCTTGATAGCAGTGAAATATATGTTTCACCATCCAATACATTAGAGGTATATATTTAAAAGAATGAACTATTACATTGTACAACTATTGTGACATTCTACTTTCTATAGTTTTTATATGTACAAAAATTAGTAGAAATTTAAAATGGTGCACAAAAAAATAAGAGAAAAAATTCATTATTAATAAATTACATGTATTAATAAATTATTTTGTATTTTGATTTTTACTCAAATGTAAACATTAGCACTTTACCTGGAAAATTTATAACTCAATCAAGAAATTGATTCTTTGTAAAAATCTAAGTATTTAATTTTTCTTAACAAAAAACTTAAGAAAAAAAATAATTAAAAAACGTAAAGACATTCCTCATTGCCAGCAGGGAATCTACATTGTTACATAACTAAATGGACAGCTGTATAACTGGAGAAAACATTTTTAAAACAGACTGACCATCTGGCCAGATTTTACTTTCTGGGTGAATGGCCTGGGTAAGTGGTCGACAGGTTGAGGAAGGACAAATTGGCGAGATGAGCTTCACTGACAAGTGAGGTATCAGAAGAGAAGCTGACATCTCCGAGATTGAAGTCTCTTGACCGGTTCAAGCTGCGGAAGGATGTATCCAAACTGTAATCTCCACTGGACAGCAAGGCCTGAGCTCTGGTCTGCGACCTGGCTATTATCTCATTGATTTCCTCTGTACGACTTTTTTGTTTCCTAGTGGAAAAAAAATTGTGGACAAAATGTCCAAATCAAAATGGGGCAAAAATATAATAAAACATGGACAAAATTTTATTAGTAATAGTGTGAAAAAATATTGAAATCAATTGTTTATAGATTTATAAAATAGTAACAGATTTGTGGATGACTAGTTTGTGATAAATGAAGATTAGCACAAAAGTTTAAACCGATACTAGAAAGTATAAATTATTTTAACATTCTTAGTAACATCAGAAAGAAGCACGGATAAGTATTTTATGTGTAATATAGTTCAATGGTATGAATAGCAATGCAGTAGAGAACAAGACCAGTTTCAGGAGGATTCTGGATTTGAGCACTAGAATTTTTCTCATGTTTAGAATGAATCCAAATGTCCACTCAATTTAAACACAGGTGCTCATCATTATCTGGAGTAAGTAAAGATGGCTGGCCACACAATCTCCTTGAGTGCAGTGTTACCATACAAAATTGAACCCTAGCTATACTACCTGATGGCCCAACTATATTTCCTGATGGCCCTTACTATACTAGCTGGTAGCTCATTCTTTACTGGCCAGTGGCCCTTACTATACTAGCTGGTGGCCCTTACTATACTAGCTGGTAGCTCATTCTTAACTGGCCGGTGGCCCTTACCATACTAATTGATAGCCTTTACTATACTAACTGATTGCCCTCTTTAACTCAAAGGAAATCAAATGGCATTAACATAAATTAGCCAGCATTCCAAACAAATGAAGCTGATTGGAAATACAAGGTAAACGCCGAATTAAACTCTGCGTTGTTAAAAACTTACTTCTCTGAACTAGCAGCACGTTTCCGCATGGATACAATGGTCTGACGCAATCGATTGCAATCCTCCTCCAGAGCCTGCATGGAGCCACGTGTGATTTGATGTAAGGTTCTCTCTGTGTTGAGCTGCGACTCCGTCTCAAGGAGTTGCTTACGCAGCTTGTACAGCAAGTCATCGTCCTCCCGGCCAGTTCTGCCACCAAGTCTGGACGTCTCAAAGTGAAACTGCAATTGATGGGACAGCTCGGCCATAACACGATTCATTTCCTGCCTGATAGACATTGTTTGTTTTGTTTTTTACAACAGGGAATAAATAAATTAAATGAAGTTTTAGCTGGAAGATAAGCCTTGAGAATCACATACAATTGAATTATCAACATACCACATGCTCTTTCCTGAGCCATCTTCATCAGCTTTCTTAGACAGAAAATCTCTGAGTTTCTTCAGCTCATTTTCTTGCTCTTCATACCTAAGTTAACAGGTTTTGTTAACAAAAAAAAAATTTTTTATAAGATTAACATAGGACATGTACATGCATTGATTTTGGTTAGAATTTTAAAAACTTTAAGTAAAAATTTTGGACTAGTGAGTCAGGAATTATTTCACCAAGAAATGGTGCACACATTTCTCACTGGGTAACTCACCGATAGTCAAGTTTAGTTTGCATCTCTTCACCTAGTCTCAGCTTTATCTCACACTCCCTTAGTTTCTGCTCCAGCTCCAACGTTGTCTCCTGGAGCTGCCAAATTAAATTTTTGTTTTGATAGAAACAATAAATAATTTCAGAAACACTATATTTGAATTATTGCCGTTCTTATTGCTAAAGATTTTTTCTAGGTTATTGAATTGGTATAAAGGACTATGCTGAGATTAAATTCAGGAAGTTAAATTCACTGTTAAGTGTAAATGAAAATTTATCAAGAGAAAATTACAACATGCTCTAACTCTCCTTCATGTGTTCAATTAGCAAAACCTACTCAGTGGAATATAACCTACTCAGTGAAATATAACCTACTCAGTGGAATATAACAACCTACTCAGTGGAATATTGGAAACTCTGGTTTTTTAACTGTTCTAAGTCAATTCAGATTATTGAAATGATTGTATCATTATAAAATGCACCCCTTAAAGTATAACATAAATTGTGAAACACAGATATTATAACTGTATCTACACTAAGTCAACCTCTATTACACTAACTGTTTTGGTCACTGTATAATTTTAAATGTCACCTTCAAATTCTCCTTGTTCTTGATGCTCAGTGACTCCCTGAGTTGGTCAAGCTCCGCAGACAACACTTGGGCCTGTTGCTGGACTTTGAGTTGATCCTTGCTCTCAATTTCCCTGCAGGATAAAAAAAAACAAACACAAGTTTACAACTAAATCATAGCATGCGGAGTGCAACTATTGACCAAAACCTCAGCCAAGTAAAAATATCAGTGACTTACACTTGACTTTTCAGCTGCTGCAGTTTCACAGAACTCTGTTGTTTCTGGCTGTCCAGTTGTCGCTGATGTCTCAACAAGTCGGACTGCAATCAAAAGAATATTTAGTTCATTGCTTCTCCTTATATACCAAGCGCATTTATTTATTTCTATCTTAGAGAAACTTTTATTTTAACTACCTAAACTAAGATCTATCCGATATTTAAAATAAATTCCCCACAGTAATAAGCTCATACCAACATCATAATTTGGGATGTCTGGATTCCCTGTTAGTTCGTTATTCTGATAAAACTGGATAATTAGGAGTATACAGTATTTCTTTTATTATTTCTTACCGTGAGCAATTCAATTTTCTCCTCTCCAAGTTTCACAGCTCTCTGGCTAATGGTCAATGCAGATTCCTTATCTTTGATATGATTGGTCAGAGTCTTAATGTTCTCTTTAAGTGACAAGCATTCTGATTGGAGTGAATTCACAGAGCTCTCTAACACAAACTTTACAGAAAAAAAAATGTAAATTAAATATTAATTTCTTTTTTTATGTTTTATTACACAGTAATAAGAAAGCAAATCCATGTATTAATAAAACTAAACAGATCCATAAAAACTTTTTTTCATTGTTTTATAAAACTTTTTTTTTTCCATGCAAGAAATGTTCAAATAAGATTGTTTTGACCCATTTTTGTAAATAGTTACAGCAATCAACATGGTAACATCTTATCAAATTAATAAAACAGAAAAAAAGACATTTTAAGAATTTGTCTATTTCTGTTAAATTATTTTTTTAATGAGCAACAAACTTTTTTTTTCTGACCTTCTTCTGTTTTAAATCTTCAACATTTTCTTTCATCTGTTGCATTTTGTCTTCTGTCAGTTTCTGAATAGCCAGGTTGTCTTTCAATTTCATGTTCAACTCGGCCAACATCTGGTCTTTAGCTCGAAGCTGTTCATGCAGTTGGTCACATTTTTCTGTCAGACGAGCCACATTTTCAGAGGAAATTTTCAAACTTTCTTCCACCTTCAGGGCCAAAAAAAATAATAATGTAATTTGTAGGTTAAAAAACAATTTCAACTATCAACTAAACAGGTCATTTATTTTATGTCATAACTATGACAGATTAAATAAAAATTAAGAAATTTAATTCATGATCAAAGTTGAGGAAAATTAAGTTATAGTAAACACTCATCTATGATTTCCCTGAGAATTTGTTTCATTGTTTTTTAATTCTGTATCACAATAATTACCACATACAAAAAAACTAAAAAGTAAAGTTCACTTAGCCCTAACAAGCCATTGGAGAAGATGATGTGTATAATTCATAACCTCGGCATATGAAGGGATTGTGCACTTAGCACAACTCCCAGCCGCCTTTTCTTCTCTAACTTAAGTCAGGTACCCATTTAAAGCTGGGTGGACTTGTGGGATGACATTGATGAAACAGTCTGGTCTAAATTCAGACCCAATCCATGATGCGATGAACACAAAGAACATGGGCTTCAGTCTACCAAAAATAGACTGGACAGGTAAAAGGCAGAGGAAGTTAAACTGTGACATGCCGTAAATGAATGAGCCATAGGCTAAATAAGTCACCCATGTTAATGATTGTGTTCAGTGACTAAGTTTGTCAGCATCAAAACAAAATGTCTGCCACTTGCCATTGCTCAAATTTCAAGTCTTTATTTGCCCTTTTTTTGTGTCAGCAAAAGGACTATAAAATCTAAGTGATATTTTTTCTTACCTTTATCACAGATTCCTTCCACGTTTTTCTCTCAAACTCATGGTGAGCCCTCATTCCTTCGATTGTGTGCTTCATGTCAATGACCTGCGTTTCCTTAGACTCTGAGCTGCTCCGCAGCTGATCCTGCAGATCCAGAATGCTGACCACCTTTCTAGCGACCGTGTCCTGCAGCTGGGAGTTTTCCTCTCTGAGAGTCATCACCTCTTTACGCAATGAGTCCACTAGGGCAGTGCTCTGCCCTGATCTCAGTTCTCTTTCCTGTACAGTCACCTCCAGCTCTCTGTTGGTTCTGCATCACAAAATAAATAGCATGTACGATAAGAAGACACAGCAATACTGAATTCAAAACCATACACTTTTTAAAAAAAAATAGCAATATTGAAACCACATTCTAGAAACGAGTGAACAAAGGTAGCATATTTTGTGATTTGTAAGAATTCTTTCAATGGTGCCATTAATTACCTCTGTATTTCATTCATTTCTTTCAGCTGCTCCAGAAGTTTTAAAATTTCTTCATTTTTCACCTGCAGCTGCTGTTTCAAAAACTCAATTTCTAGTCTGATAAACGTTAAAATATAGGAGATAATGGGAAAAAAAATATATCAGTAAATTTAAACAATAAATGTCCAAAACATACAATAAATGTCTGCCAAACATTCTGGTATCACAGTATCAATACTTCAACTGAATATATCAACATTTCTAAGGGGATGATTGACTTTTCATCCTGGACAATAACAGCCAGGTCACATTGAGGTCACATTGGTCACTTTCCATTAAATAAAAAGTTTCATTTAAACTAATTTAGAATGTAAATAATTTTTTCCCCTAATAGAGAAAGACAAAAAGTTTAAACATTCAACCAATTAAAAAAATTATTTTATTTTAAAACAATTTTGAAATGGTATATAGTTATGAGAATAACGTAAATAAATGCACATAAGAATGATGCTTACAGAACACTAAACTTAGATTGAGTCGCACATAAGAATGATGCTTACAGAAAACTAAACTTAGATTGAGTCGCACATAAGAATGATGCATACAGAAAACTAAACTTAGATTGAGTCGCACATAAGAATGATGCATACAGAAAGCTAAACTTAGATTGAGATGCACATAAGAATGATGCATACAGAAAACTAAACTTAGATTGAGTTGCACATAAGAATGATGCATACAGAAAACTAAACTTAGATTGAGATGCACATAAGATTGATGCATACAGAAAACTAAACTTAGATTGAGTCACACATAAGAATGATGCATACAGAAAACTAAACTTAGATTGAGTTATGAATTTTGTTGGTTTTTTTTTTAAATTATTCAACAATTTTTATCCCTCATTTTCTCAAACCTGTAATATACAAAAAATAATCTTCTGAATGGAGCTGTTGATGGCTACTTCATAGGAAAAGAATGAAAGATGGAAAAAGTGATTCTAGCTTGAAGATATTTAGTTTTTCTTTTTTTTTTGTGGCACTTAAACGTAAGATGGTATCTGTGAACTTTCCAGCTGGGACATTTGTAAATTAGGTAATTTTTTCATTTATGTTATGAAATATTTCACTGATATATATATTTTGTTCTGACATAGCTCACTGACCTATGTTTATTTAACTCTCTGTCTGATGTGGACCTCAGATCCAGCAACAATTCTTTCTGTCTCTGAGTTTCTTCTTTTATCTGGGCCGTCTCTGCATCCATTTTCTTTTCCACCTCCTTATGAACCATTTCTTTCTCACCAAGCCGACGGCAAACGTCTTGATAGTCTTGTGAAATATAGGCATATCATTACATTTGGTGTCAGATATGATTATAGAAACAGATATTGACCAGTGAAACTCTAAACTATCTAATCAAGATTAATGAGTTTCGCTAGAAACACAATACAGAATCTTGCAAAATCTGTTAGACCAACTTTTGACAAAGTAGATCTTAAAAAAAATTTTTTACTACAACAAAATTTACCAGAATTATATTAGTAAAAAAAAATGCCCATGGGCCCACCAATTCTGAGTTTATAACAACCCCTTGAACAGTGCAACACCCTTACCCCATCATGGGGCCCATTTAGTGGAAAAAACATTAGCTCTGCCCTAGTGATGACATAAGAAAAACAATCGAGTCAAATAAGAGTCATTTGATCAATGTTGCACCTTTCATAAATATTTCTTTTTCTGCTTTGGTCTGTTGGATGGTTTCCCTAGCCACCACAAGATGGCTTTTCTGAACTTCCAATTCACCGGTCAGTTGAGCCAGTTTGTCTGTCAATTTCTTTTCATTTTCTTCATGAGCTTTAATTTCATCCTAATCAAATAATAAACATATCAACAATTTAACATATTAATAAGACATTATTGATACAAATTATTACCCTAACAGATAATTGTACTAAAGTTCGAAGAAAATGTTTTTACACTAGGATATGCTGTAGGATTTTTTATAAAATAAAAAGAAAACCACAAGTTGATACGTTACCTTAAGTGTTTCCAGGACTTTCTTATCAGAGCTGACATTTGCCACCAAAACATCTTGCTCCTGATTGGCCAGATCCAGACTATGGGATAATGAAATGATCTCCTCCTTCTGTCTGTGACATTTAGATTTCAAATCATGGATCTGTACCAAAATGTAAAAAAAAGAAGGGATAGGATCAGCAAAAGACTGGCAAATGTTGACATTACAGTACAGCAATGGTGGTGCTATATCATAAACAGTTAGCTCACTACGGAGATGGTCTCAATGACCAAGTTGTAGTGAACTTATCTGTGGGAACTTGAGGTGATGAAATAATATATTGAATGCATCAAAGGACTAAGGTGTTTATTAAAAACTGTCCAAGTTTTAAATAATAATCTGTAACTCTACAAACAGATGACCTACATACTGTGTGGATTGAAACTAAACCACCGCCAAGCCCATGTCACTGTTAAATAGGTTAAATCACAAAATGGGAAAATCTACATGTTAGAATTTAAGTAAGATGAAATTTAAAAAATAGTATTATTTCAAAATTATATTTCATCATGTGGAGAGAACGAATCAAATAGAATTAACTT
This sequence comes from Bulinus truncatus, assembly GCA_021962125.1. Taxonomy (NCBI): domain Eukaryota; kingdom Metazoa; phylum Mollusca; class Gastropoda; family Planorbidae; genus Bulinus; species Bulinus truncatus. The sequence goes on along the minus strand of JAGDYQ010000084.1, from coordinate 3,855,239 downwards.
TGAACAATAATGGAGCAATGAACTATCTGATGGAGCAATGAACTATCTGATGGAGCAATGAACTATCTGATGGAGCATGAACTATCTGATGGAGCAATGAACTATCTGATGGAGCATGAACTATTTGATAGAGCAATGAACTATCTGATGGAGCAATGAACTAGCTGATGGAGCAATGAACTATCTGATGGAGCAATGAACTATCTGATGGAGCAATGAACTAGCTGATGGAGCAATGAACTGTCTGATGGAGCAATGAACTAGCTGCACAAAGGCTTAAAAAATGAATAAAGAGGCCTACACTTTTCGGTTTAATTTTAAATATGGAATTATTTCAAGTTTGACCCAATCATATTCTGCAGATCATCTATTGCAAGAACAATTCAATAGAAAACTTCTGTAAAACTTACAGTTGATTCTGTCACTAAAAGACTTCTATAAAACTTACAGTTGATTCGCTCACTAAAAGACTTCTTTTCTATAAAACTTACAGTTGATTCTCTCACTAAAAGACTTCTTTTCTATAAAACTTACAGTTGATTCTCTCACTAAAAGACTTCTTTTCTATAAAACTTACAGTTGATTCTCTCACTAAAAGTCTTCTTTTCTATAACACTTACAGTTGATTCTCTCACTAAAAGACTTCTATAAAACTTACAGTTGATTCGCTCACTAAAAGACTTCTTTTCTATAAAACTTACAGTTGATTCGCTCACTAAAAGACTCTGTTTCTATTAAACTTAAAGTGGATTCTCTTCCACTAAAAGACTTTCTATGAAACTTACAGTTGATTCTCTCACTAAAAGACTTCTTTTCTATAAAACTTACAGTTGATTCTCTCACTAAAAGACTTCTTTTCTATAACACTTACAGTTGATTCTTTTTCTTCAACTTTATGCTCTAGCACTGAGATGACATTCTTCAGACTGGTCACTTCCTCAGACAAGTGATCAATGCCGGACTGCATCTCATCTCTCAATTTTTCAAACTGGGTCAACTGCAGGCTCATCTGTTGAATTTGTTTCTCATAGTCGATAACAGCACTATCCTTCTTCTGAATAGTGGACAAAGTGGACGCTTGTGTCTCTTCACATACCTCAAGCTACAAATAAAACGCAGAAGAAAAAAGTCACAGATTGAGTAACAAAATCTAATATTCACATATGGTGATGAGCCAATTTTATTAAAGTATACCATCGAATTGTAACATCGAAATAAATAAAGTGTAAATGTGACACAGAGGTAAAATACTATACATGTATTATGATAACATTTTATTTTATCTATTTATCTATCAAGCAAAGTAAAACTAATTCAAACATAATATTTTTTTTTATTGAAATGATATTTGTAATGAAAAGATTCAGTCCTCAGCCTCTTTTACTACCTGTTTTATCACTTCTGTTACTTCTGCCTTATGTTTCTCTGCCATTTCGCCTTGGTTCTTTAGCTATCTTATCCCCTTTCCAGAGGCAGCCGAGTTTTTTCTGCATACTCAGGTTATCTCTTTGGAACATTCTGTTCACTTCCATAGTAGCAGTATTTTCCTTCATCTTGATTCTAGGACATAATTACAAGTACTAGCTCACGATAAAAGTAAAATTGCACTCTAGCTTACATTGCTGTAGTGACATTATCTACCAGCGCTAAATTACAACTCTTACATTAGTTACATTTGATCCTCCTAATGAATTAAATTGGCAATAATTGAGTAGAGCCAACAGAAATTAATTTGGAGCTAACTCAGTCCGTTTACTTTTAAGTTACATCATTATTCTCAGATTTTTTTTTTTCCCAACATTGACAATCACTAACCTTCATAACTAATTCTCTGGTTATTCGGGTTGACATCCTGGTGACTCTGGTTAACTTCCTGTTGTAAAAGGTCACATCGCTTTACCATATTAATTCTCTCTTGCTTCTTGGCGTCTGCAAAAAAATTCATTTTTATTTGTAAGAAGTTAATTGAGTAAAAGTGATTTTTTCACCTTTAAATAAAGTCTTTATTAATCAGTAACTGAAAAATTCTCCATACTTTTTATAAAAATTAGGACCAAATTTTAGAAGAAAAAAATAGTGTTGTCAAACTGAGTGTTATTTAAAAAGAAACTACATTTTTTTTTATAAAAAAAGAATTCAAAAATCTAATAGGAGAAAAATAAAGGTTCTTTAAAAAATTCTATTTGAATTGTGAAATTCTAGAATCCATCCAAGAGGATCTTTCCCCAACAAAATATCATGTACTCATTTTAAGCTGGTTTGACTCAAAACCATTTCTTAGATCAGAGAAACATTTCTTGCTCAAACCCGGGACATTAAGGTAAACATTTCTGCGCAATTCTGGTATACCTTGGACGCTGGCGTTCTTCGCCTCATTCATCCCTTTCCTCAACAAACTCACCTTATTTTCTCACCAATTATTTCCAATTCTTTTTCCCTGGCCAATTCATTCAGTTGAAGACTGTGTAATTTTGTAAACAATATCTGCAAAGAAACACAGAAACATTTCAGATGGGTCTTTTTAAAAAAAATGTTCCACATAGCAAATAAATACATCTAAACCAGTCTGGTTAAAAAATAATAGGATTAACTTTGAATGATTGAAAAAGCAATGGTTAAATTTAATTGGCCAAACAAATGTACTGAATAAGATCTTTTCAAGACAGTATTGACGGCTCACTTTTTTTGCAGGAGAAAAATTAATTTTTGAATTAAAATTTCCAAAGTTCTGCTCAGTAAGAAGACTCAAACTCAAACCACATCATTAAAGACTTCAAGGGTTTACCTTTTGATCTAGTGACTTGATATTGTCTTCACTTGTGATTCCAGTTAAATCCAGTCCAGACTGGGCACCTACTTTGGCCACCACTTCCTGCAATGAGCTCTGCAGGTGATCCAAACTTTTACGGCCAGAATCCATTTCCTCATTCAACATTTTTTTCTCCTCCTCCAAGATCTACATTAAAAAAAAAAACAATATAAATATTAGCTGTCATAATACTGACATGATACCAAACATGGACATGTTTACAAATTACTTTATTTCCCCATACACAAGGTGCACTTTTTCTTTAAAATATTTTGGGCCTAACAACTGGTTCTGTCTTATACAACGATGATATCCTGAACTCAATGATGACATCCTGAACTCAATGATGACATCCTGAACTCAATGATGACATCCTGAACTCAATGATGACATCCTGAACTCAACAAATAAAACTGAAGTTGAGGCAATATATAAATATAATGATTAGTCATCAGACACAATCAGACACAATCAGACACAATCAGACACAATCAGACACAGTTGATGAAGAAAGTTGATGAAGAACTGATGAATGGGATTTCTGACACTGATGAATGGGATTTCTGACACTGATGAATGGGATTTCTGACACTGATGAATGGGATTTCTGACACTGATGAATGGGATTTCTGACACTTATGAATAGTTGTAATGTATAATGATGGATGGGAGTTCTGACTGAAATTAAGAGTTGTACAATGAATAAATATTGTATGTCATAATTTACTTTTCAACAGACTTCAATCAACTAAACAAATAAATTGATTTTATCAACTTTAAATTTTTTTCGTTTTTTTTACTAATGTTCCCACAATAAAAGAGGTGTAATAAACAAAGGAGCAGCATATATAGGGATATACATAATTTTATTTCCATAGTAAAAGTTAAGAAGATAAATGTATTTTTCTAATTCACTAAGAATGTTTAAACAATATACAAGAGCGCTTAGAAAATTATGTCATAACAATTAAAGTTTTTAATACACACAGCTTCTGTTCACACTACCACTCTTTATTTTGTTAGTTAAATACACACAGCTTCTGTTCACACTACCTCTCTTTACTTTGTTAGTTAAATACACACAGCTTCTGTTCACACTATCTCTCTTTACATTGTTAGTTAAATACACACAGCTTCTGCTCACACTACCTCTCTTTACTTTGTTACTTAAATACACACAGCTTCTGCTCACACTACCTCTCTTTACTTTGTTAGTTAAATACACACAGCTTCTGTTCACACTAACTCTCTTTACTTTGTTAGTTTAATACACACAGCTTCTGCTCACACTACCTCTCTTTATTTGTTAGTTTAATACATACAGCTTCTGTTCACACTAACTCTCTTTACTTTGTTAGTTTAATACACACAGCTTCTGCTCACACTACCTCTCTTTATTTTGTTAGTTAAATACACACACAGCTTCTGCTCACACTAACTCTCTTTATTTTGTTAGTTAAATACACACAGCTTCTGCTCACACTACCTCTCTTTATTTTGTTAGTTAAATACACACAGCTTCTGCTCACACTACCTCTCTTTATTTTGTTAGTTAAATTTAAACTATCCTATCTATAAAAACAGACAGCAAAAAAAAAATCACCTGGAGTTTCCGTTCCAAAATTGTTTTCTCATGAGACAACTGGACATTGCCGGTCAAGGCTGAGGATGACTCCAATCTGAGTTTGTTCACCTCCTGTGCAAGTTCCCCACATTCCTGTTTTAAAGCTGTAGCTGTGGTCACAGCTTGCTGATGAATAAATTAAAATATATAATCAAAAGAAAAGAAAATATTGTTCAATCTTTTCCATACCTTAAAAGGCTGGAACCAAATTTGAATTGAATTATGAAAAGGTGACATTTTTTAAACATACATGCATTAATTTTTAGCCGTAAAAATTTATGAAACAATGGTTGCTCAAAGATAATTTTTAAATAAAAATTAGGTTCAACTGATGTAATTAAAGAGTGAAATATTTCAGCGCTTAACTATGTCCCAAAATTTGCAAAATAAAAACAAATTAAAATCTCATCTTATAAAATTATCTTTCTCAGGCGGTTGTAATATTGTGTAAAGAGGATTTATTTTTAATAATGAGTTTAATAAATTAATAATAAGTTTCAACAAGTTAATAAATTTAAAAAAAAAATAGATTTTAAATACAGTTGATTTTTTTTTAAACTTTTTTTTTTTGGTTTTTAGGAGATTAAAATCCATGATTACCACTGCCAAAATTGTGAAATTTACAGTTTCAGTTTTCAATGACAAAGTCAACTTTGCTAAAATGGTCAGCTTTTTAAACTTACCAAAACTTGGGATTTCAGTTCCTGTAATTCATTCATCCGAACAATTTCTTTGGCTGTGTCACTCAATTTGTGGTATCCAGCAGGCACTTGATCGCCGAATTGTTTAGAAGATTGTTGCTCTAGAGACAGAACTTTTTCCTGAGCTTGCTGCAGTTTTAATGTCAAAATTTCAACCTGAAAATATAACAAAACAAAAAAAATAGTGAATAATTTCAGCCCAGATACTTTGATGATTCATAAAAAATTGATTATCTGAGAAAAAAAACTCTGGGAAAATAAATGGATGAAAAAAAAAATTACAAATTTCTAACACTCCATATGGTAATAATCACAAAATTAATGGGAATTATCACAATCATAAATGTAAATGATTACAGTCTTAATAATAATGATCATCACAATAGTTTAATCTTGTAACTTATGAGTAATAAATAAATACTCCAACTGAGAAAACTTCATCTTACCTCCCCTTCTTTACTGGTCAGCCCTTGGGTCAAGGCCTGTAACAAGTCTCTGACCATCTGTAACTGTTCCAACTGGTCATTCTCTTTAGCACTAATCTGGTCCAACATCTGGCAGCGCTGGTCAAGTTGAGACTTGAGCTCGTCCATCTGATCAGAGAGAGAATAATTGTTTAGATAAAGATGTCTTTAAATTATATTTACTCAATGGATCTGTACGTCAGAAGTAGATCCTAATCTAATGGATATTTTCTAAAAGTCTTCAGTTTGTAACAGTTGCATTCACTAAAAAATTATAATATTCAGTCAGCATTCAAATATCCACCCAAAACAGTCAGTATTTTTTAAAGTTCACTCCCTGCACCTGCACTTTGCCAAATCAGTGATGGACATCAATATAAAGTGAGCCTGGAACATTCAATAAACAGCATCTCAGCTATCAAGCTCATGATTAAGAGTATCAAACACAACCTCCTACAGAGCTGGCTTCAACTCAGTCCATTAAACTTTCCTTGCCCATTTTGAGGATGGTCCAGAATATAATCACTGTATCAGTCCATCAATACATACCTGTAAAACAAGATCTTGATGGGCACTCCTTGATGTTCCTTTATCTATCAGTCCATCAAAACATACCTGTAAAACAAGATCTTGATGGGCACTCCTTGATGTTCATATACCTATCATTCCATCAAAACATACCTGTAAAACAAGATCTTGATGGGCACACCTCTGTTGTTCATATTCACTTTGTACTCTGCTCAATGTTCCCTCTGCCTCTGCCATCTGAGCTGTGAGCTGCAGGACTAACAGCGTCTTCTTTTCTACTTCTTCTTCATAAGGTTTTATCTCAAGATTCTGTAGTGTAAAGTACAACGATATTGAATGATTAAACCGTTTAGGCAATAACACATTACAACTACACAATAAAGTGAAAAATATTTCAATAACATGTAACTAAAAAATTGGTGGTCATATTATTTATAAGCTTTCAATTAGTTTCAGTTTCTGTGGGTTTGTAGGTTTGTACTTAAATTCTGTAACTCACTTTTGAACCTGTTCTTAAATAATGAGAAGGCTCAAAGTTGGCACACATGTAAATTTTACATGATTTTAATAATTTTGAGCCCAAGAATTAATATTTTGTAGAATTATGAAGAAAATTAATTTTTTATAAAGGAAAAAAATTCAGCTTAGAGATTATCATGTACAAAAAAACTAAGTATAGTACCAGTATAGCACCAGTACAGCACCAGT